>JAWWEW010000088.1:7471160-7494468 GCA_035583185.1 Anabacerthia variegaticeps | reverse complement strand
TGGTGGCCATCGTGGTCTGGGAGCTTTCACACCAGCAAAACTGGTGAAGGCACGGTGTGGGGGACGGAGACACACTGAGGCAGGAAGAGGCTATTAAAAATGAGGAATCCTCACAGAAAGAAAACACCTAGGCCCAGCAGGATTCATGTTTTAACACACACATCAACACTGAGCAACATATCTGGAAAACAAACCTTTTTAGGCACAGAATTTCTTTACTCGGTATTTACTGAAGAAGATACTAACACTTGCAAAGTTCATTCCTCTTTGCTGTGGTATCCACAAAGTGCTCCTGGGCACATCCATTCGTGTATGGCACAAGCCACCCTGACAGTGCAAATGTGGTGAGATCCTTTCCCATCTGACACCAAAACATGGTGAGGGGCCCCCTTGAACTTCCACTGGGTACCCTCCACAAGCAGTCCGGGGAATCTGGGCTGCACTGTGGGGACTCATGGCAGAGGCACAGCTTCATGCCCAGAGCAAAACAGGTTCACTATGCACTGAAAAGAAATAAATTTCCTCTTGTTTTCCTCTGGTGAATCACCTGCTGGGTGGAAATGTGAGTGCTTGCAGCAGCTTCACGGAGTTGCTGGGCCAGTGAAACCACAGAGCAACCACGGGACAGGACCCAGATCCCACCCGCTGGGTGAATGTGGGAGCCCCAGCCCACAGAGCAACCTGGAAGGCTAGCCCAGAGCCCCAGACTGGCACCAAGAGCAGCGAGGGAAAGGGCTGCCCCACGGAACGTGTCAGCCCGGACCTGCACTGAGCCCCAGCACTGCCCTCCCAGTGCCTGGACCTGCTGAGGACAGAGCTGACACCAGGCACACACTCAGGTGAACAGGCAGCAGGTCAGACTTGGAGGGGAAATGTCGTACTTTTTTAAGAATAAACTGCAAAGCTGAACCAAACAAATGAAAATCATAGAATGCTGCCTTCTCACAAATTTTTCCACTGACTTTTTTAGGGTTATTTAGGGTTTATCTTTTTCGTTTGTAGTAAGAGAGCTATAACCCGGCATCCACTCAAAATACATAATAAATGTCTCCACATTTACAACTGAAATCCAAAACGACAAGAAAAAGGAAATGAGAAAGTGCTCTGAGAGTAAAAACGCACCCCATATCCTCACTGTGGAGAGGGATGTGATGGCATGTCCTGTGGAGCACAGACCATCTTTCTCAGGATTTGTGGAGCACCTGGCATTTAGAAAGGCAAAGCTGTAAGCTAAACTTCCTCATAACCCGGAACAAAGAGCTTGACAAGGTCTCCAAATGCCTCATGCTTGAAAAAAATCATACCTATTATTGACACTGCAGCAAACTACGGCCAATACTGTTTATCCTGAATCTGTCAAAGAAGTCCTTGTCCTATTATGATTGACAATAACCCCTTTTATAAACATAAGTGGGTATCAAAACCAATCAATTTACTGCAAATGGATACTTACATGAAGAAAAACTTCAAGTATGCTTTGACAAATGCAATTTCACTTTCATGATATAGAAGAAATACAGAGAGCGGGCACGATGAAAACGACACTTAAAAGTTTTAAATCACCATCTTAAATATTATTTAAACTACAGTGGGAATTTGATTTTCTGCTGACTTTGATTGTTTTTTTTTTCAGAATACTTTTAGTTAAGAGAGTTAAAAGACCAAGTTTAAAGAAAATAACACACTTAAAAAGCTCTGATTTATCACAGAGCCCTTAGATTTTAGCTTCATTCAATACTATATGATAATATTTCCATCAAAAGGCACATTAAAATGTTCCAGTTATGATCCTTTTTGCCATTTCCTCTTAAGATTCCTTGTGCTGGCAGTCTGTTTTGGTTGGAATAAGACATTTCAACTCACATAACAAATTATTCGTAATGTGCACAAATTTGTCACCACGGCCAACGTCAACAAACCCCACCACCATCCCCAAGAGCAGAATGGACTTGTTATTGAGTCATTGTTTGAGTCCCCCCTGTGCGCCATGTAGGGGCTCTGAGGAGTCAATAGATGGCAGTCCATCTCCTAGGAAAGCGCTGGAAAATGAGTAAAATAACCAAAACCCTCACAAAAGAGAGAGGTGGAAGGCCGTGTGGTTCCTCCACCAGCATTCACAGTAATTAACTAAGAATACTTTATAGAACATGAAATGTTCAGACAAATTCTGTGATGGCTGTTTGTGAGCAATGCAAAAAAAATAGTGTTTTATCACAAAACCTGATGCCTGTTGATCTGCACTAAATGGATCTGTGTGAGGGACGCTCACCACGAATTTGTCAAAAGCAGTTTAAATCCAGCAGTTGTATCCACGGCTGAAGTACAGGAAAAGCTTCCCATGGTCCCCAAGGACTGGGCAACCTCCATGTGCAGAAACAGCACAACAGGACTTTCGTTTTAAACTTCTCGTACTTTAATTTAAGCTGTTATCCTGTTTGTACTGAAATATTTATTCTAAGCTAGGAAAATTGTGAACTGATTTCAAAGTGAAATACTAATATGGTCATATAGGAGTAAAAAATCATGACTTTTTGCTACAATCCTATAAATATATAAATAAAATATAAAAAATACACATTATTCTAACACAGAAGTTTTGATTCTTGCCAGAATATTAGCTACTTCTGTTCTGCCTTGAGTGCAAAAGAGAATATTTAAAGGGAGTAATGAAAGCCAAGACTCACACTTTTAAACAATTGAGATAATGGAGTTTCTTTCAATTTACTTATTGTAAATATTGAGCATGTCTTTTACCACACAAATTTTTAAATTCCAGGCTTAATCTGACTGCTAATGTAACTCTTCCCATGCAAAAAATGGAGGCATGCAAAGCATTTTCTACGTGTCAGAAATGCGGATTTTTTGCAGATAATCTGCAGTTCACTGCAAACTAAAAAAAATATTTATCAGAAGCTGAGTTCTGACTCAATACCAATTAATCTTTCTGTGCCCATTTCAAAATGCCCTTAAAATGCATTATGATTTTCCAAATGGGTGTTTTTAATAATACACTTGTATTTGTAATCACTGCATTTTCTAACAAGAGCTTGTTCTGACACACATTTCTTAGTTTCATACTAAATTAAGTGTAAACCCTGAATGCTTTCTACAAAATCCACAGAAATAATTTTCTATCTCAAGATATCTCTGGCCTAGTAACCACTTGGTCAGGTTTAAGCTACTCCACACTTTTTGTACAGAAATAAATATTTTCTGAGTGTTGACAGCAGCTCATTTTTTGAGGAATTTTCAATGGCAGGCGAGACCAAAATTAAATTAAATCTTCTATCTCCGTAAAAACCAGAACACAAGATGTTGCTGCACCAAACATACCTATCAGACGACTAAGTATCATAAACAACTCAGAAATTGTTTTTTACATGCACCTTCAGGGATTATAATGGAAGACAACATTTACCTTTTTCCTTTATCCAGTTTTAAAAAAGGCAAACAAAAATATTCAGTGAATGCACCTTTTGCTCATGTCTTTTTTTTAAAAAAAAAAAAAAAAAAAAGAAAAAGAAAGTCTTTACAAATTCTGTTTAAAAGTAAATTCTCAGGAAGGGTGAAGTATTTCCAGACCAGATCTTTGTGTTAAAATCATTATGCACAAATCAAAAGCGGGACGTTTTAAGTGCTGATTTCTCCTATTTGTTGAATTTAGAAGCAAAAAAGCAGAAAAAAGAGCATTCCACTGCCATGAAGAGGTGGAGGCACAAATTATAAAGCACATCCATTCTACTGCTCCAGAGAAAAAGCCAAAGACCCAAAAAGAAAAGTAATGGAGAAACTTTTCTACTTTGTTCTGAGCAGAGAGTGGGGCTTAATTATCTGTAACAGCGAAATACGTGAGAGGCCAGTCTGGGGAGCGACGACAGCAAAGGATCAGAGGAACAACAAAACCCTGATCTTTAAAGGTCTTTCTATGTATGAGAATTTTAGAAAATAACATATTCATGATCTGTGACACCAATCCACAGAATATTGTCTTAACTAGTTAAATATTGTACCAGGTTTCAGTATTAGCCAAATTTATATGCATTTTGGTTTATTTTTATCTCTATTTTACATACGAGAAAAAACCTTAAGTAATACATTGGTACAGTTCACAAAGTTTTATTTTCTTGTTTCAGGGACTAAAGATCAACTAATGCAGGCCAAAGAAGCAGTCACAGTTATATCCTGACCAATTATACAATATCTGCAAAAGTTTAAGAGTTTATTTGCTAAAATTACCGCATCCTCTCTAACTCAGATTTGTTTCACTCATTTAAGAAGAAAGTTTTGTCACACAGAGTGAGTAATTACCAGCATCTGGGATATCTGAAATGGATTATTGCTCCTGCCATTCATCCCAACTTAAAATTTAACCCTCTTTCTACATGTAAATCTGGTCACTGAGAGGAGAAAGGCAAGGCACTCATTTAGTTATTACAGTATTAAAACAAAATCAGATCTCTAAAGATGTTTAAAAAATAGTGGCAGTGTTTCATTGCCGTCTTCAATTCAAAAACTCTTCAGATGTTTATTATCTTCTCACAGAAGATGCTTGTCTATATTTTATGGTCAGCAGTTCACAGAAGAGTAAATAGGTTGGGTGTAGAAGAAAATAAAAAAGGTGTTTCTACTTACTGTTAGGTGATACTGCCTCCATATTTCTGGGCAAGCCTGGAAAATAAAAATATTGATCAGCTAGGAGCATGAAACAAGGTGCTTTACAGCCTGTTGGTTTTGGCATAACACAGTATCCACTGGTGTCGGTCACAGGAAAATAAGAAGCTTAACTGAAAGGGTCTGCATTTCAGCTTCAAAAACCTGGCTAGACAGTTTAATTGAATTTTACACTGGTTTAACACACTCCCTGCCATTGTCAGAAAGCCAGTAACAGTTTTCTCTCTGCCCTTCTTCTCCAAGGGGCAGAAGTTTGGGAGAGCAGTGTGCCCGTGACTGTAGGAAGCATTAATGCTGCAAAACAAACAGGGGCGGATTTAAATTCTACATTTCTGACATTTTAAATTTACATAATGCTCTGGAAATTAAATCACAAGGTGCCTTCCTTTCATGTAGGACCAGAAATATTTTATCTTTTTTCTACATATCTCTTTCCTAATCAAAATATAATTGTTACACGTAATAATCCTCAGCAACCTCGTGTCAGAAGAGTTGTAAACAAGAACCATAACAGATTGCCTTAATGTTTCTATTTTTACAATGGCTTGCTTGCTGTTTTTTAATTTTTTTTTTTTTTTAAAATTGCCAGACTCTCACATCAACTTCTAAGTGCAGCCCTTTGTAAAAAAAAAATTTCAGAGCAGGTTTTTGAATCACAGCAGTGACACAATAGATCTGAGGGACACATAAGAGACAGGAAAGAGGGAAATGCGGATCTTTAAACAAAATCAGAATGTGTTGGTGGGCACTGAGGCTGAGGTCACTCTCTCAGGAGTTCTTAATGCTTTTACAAAATGTAAAAAATTTCTGAGAGCCCCCAAGACACAGACAGACACGGAAATAGTGGTACTTTTTGTCACTTCGGCACACACTGCAGTGGAGGGCTTTCACTTCTGTTTAGAACATTTACCCTCTTATTAGAACAGCTCCTTCATCATTTAAACAAGTACCAATTTGGTTTGCCAACATCCATTTTCGGTATTTTAAGAAGAAATATGAGTTATTCCATTGCTTCTCCATAATACTCTGCAGCTGCAATTTCGAACGTTGAAATCTCATGACTACTTGCAAATGAGTACTATTAACATTTCTTTACATTTTGAATAAATTTTTCTCTCACGCCTAAATTCTTGCCTTCTTTTATTCTGATGAACCAAGTTAATTAAAAAGACTCCACACTTTAACCAGTATTTCTCAAAATAAAATCCAAGTTTTCACCAGTCTACCTATGGCACATACTGTGTGTTTTCCCTGGATGTGATGGAAATTATATTATTTATTATTCATTCCACCAGTAACACAATTTTCTGCAGAAAAATCTACAATCTGTTCTGTGTAATGGTTCGACATTTCTCCTCTTCCTCAAATACCGCATGTAAATATTTGAGGTTTATATTAATGCTTCTATAAAGAAAACATGTAAAAGACATCACATTCCTCACTGAGGATCTGATGGTTTGAACACACTTGAGCTGTCTTTGAGGGCAAACAAAAGGATTTTCCTCCTTCCCTAACTTATACAGAGTTCAGAGGTGTGACACATTAACACTCTCTAACCTGTAAAAATACTGTACCAGAGCCCTCAGCATCTCCCTCAGACATGAAGAGGCTTCAGCTGTGCTGGAGAGCTGTGCTGGTTCTGCTCAGGGATAGCAGGCAGTTATTTATACATTAGTTCTGGATAGTTTTCGATTACCACAGTGTGCCCAGGCTAATATGGTCGAAAAATCGCAATCAACGAGTTGTCCTATACTGGCAAAATGCCACTCTGTGGTATGACCTTTACTCACACGACAGCTATTTAATAATCCCCATAATAATAAAAATTACTTTGTTTTTGAATAATTGTTCAGTTGGATGGTTTTTTTCACTCTGGACACAATGACATCACTTTGAGTGAAAATGTGTAACTCGGAGGGGAAACCACAGTTGACAGAGCTCTTGCCAAAACTCTGAGCGAGACACAGGCCTGCTGCCTCCGTGATGCTCTCCAGAGGTGGGGTTTATCCTTAAGGATGCCTTAAGGGTGCAGAAAAACCAAAGGGCAGCAAGGAAGAAGAAGATGGTGAGGGAAGATTGGCTGAGCATATCCCTTCATTCAGATGGTGACTCAGGGTAATACTGCTCACCATTACATTACCAGTACAATAGCTGAGGAGAGGTGACTATTAAACAATGGCTTTTTAGAGGCAGTGCTTTTAACCAGGAGCCCCATTACCGCACATCAGCTCAAGGTTATTGTCTGCATTTTCTATCGCAGAATGACAGAAAGTATAATTAACAATTACTACCAAATAGTGGCTCCTTAAACGAAGCAGAGAGGGTTTGCTATGGAAGAGAGCATAGCAAAACACAATCACTGCCAAACCTGTGAATTTCCTTATTTATTTAAAAGAACTTAACCATGAACAACCCTCGTTTAAAGAAAAGTCCTTGCAGTACACAGCTGTTATGGCAGCGTGATGAAGTACATTAAAATAAAATTGCATTTATTTCCTGCCCCAGTGGTCTGACCCTACTTACATGTAGATGTACCAGCACAAAAGGTGCCTACTCCTGAGGGCCGTGCCAGTGCCGCTGCGTGGCCGCTGCGCACACAGGCAAGGGGCCTGTCTGCCCACCTGCCCACCTGTTCGGCTGTGCCACCACCGGGACACTATTGCCACAAATCCCTGCCACTGATGCCACGAACCACGGCCAGGGGGTGTGGATGGGTGACTGCTCATACCTGAGGCCGACCCAGCGCCGGGAGCCACACCGGGCGAATCGGGGCTGAGTGCTGCACGTTTTGACCCATACTGAATTTATCAGGTGCTAATTATTGTTTTACCAGAACAACAGCTTAATGCATCTGTTGTTTAATTCCCACTTCCCTATTCTCAAATGTGAACATCAAAGAAAATAAAACACTCAATCTCAAACAGCCCCTGACAGCAGACCGGGACTTGAGTGCTCAATAGACGAAGCCCTTGCCACCAGTTCTCATATTTCCACAACAATGCACAAACACAAAACCGGCACTAAGCGGCCTTTCCTCCTTTCCGCTCCCCTCGGCCGGTCGTCTGCCTCGCGCCGAGAGGGCCCTCGACGGCAGCGCTGCGGGGCGCGCGGCGCGGGGCGCGGATTAGCCCCGCCAGCACCGAGCGCCAGCGAGAGGGAAGGAAAAACCCCGCTACTGTATTTGGCGTATGAATAACCAAAATGCACGCGCTGACAGGAGACCGGGACGGGCCCGCAGCTCCCCGGGAGAAAATGTAGCTGTGATGAGTGACAGGGCTTTCAGGAAATATGTTCACAATCACAGACAGTGAAGGCCATGACCTAGATCGTTTAAGAGCTTGTCTTGTCAAATTATCAAAAGCTTCTTCGTCTCTGAATAAAGAGTGACATAAGTGAGTGTCAGAAAGCTGCAGGCTGACAAGCCAAGCATACAATAACAGCATGCACGTCACATACTTGCCGAACACCGCCACGGCTAGCGGCAAATCTTAATGAGAGCGCGGCTGGCCCAGGAGACTTGGGTCCCTGCTGGCACAGCTACTCATCTCGCAAAAATCCTTCAGCTCTGAGTCAGTTATGGTCTGACACAACGACTACAATTACTAAACACAACTTTTTAACAGAATCCTCTGGTGCTTTGTCAAAGCGGCGGCGGCTGCTTGGAGCTGCCCCGCCGCAAGCCACCACAATAAAACAAAAGATTTGCCAAAACACACACTTTTCATCACCTCCACATGGGAACTGCCACGAAAACACACAATGCTTCCCCTCAAAACCACTCCTGCACGAGCAGATGTCGAGACTCTCCCCACGCTGCCAGCACAGACGGCCGCTGGCGCTGGTGCCGGGTGGGCAGAGCTGGGTAACTCCTGGTGCTGACCCTGCCATTGGTAATGTGGACTTACGCTCACCCATGGGTGGACATGGACGTGCCAGAGGTGTGAAGGATGGGGCACGGTGCTGGGGAGCGAAGGAGAAAGGGCAAACCCTCTGCTCCCTGCCCAGGGGAGGGCCGGGGGCCCACGCTGCTGCCAGTGGGAATGGGCCACTTGGCCACAGGGACACCAGCCACTCCTCTGGACCCACCCGGGGGCCTCCAGCCCTACCACAGCCTGCAGTGGCAGACAAGTCCCTGCAGTGAGCAATGCACAGGTTCTGGAAACAACAGAGGAATAATTTCCCAGGAAAAAATTGCCCAATGGCGCTTTGCACAGGAAAAGTGTCAGGACCCATGGAGAAGATGCCGACTGACACATCCAGGAAGGAGCACTGCTGACAGGGTGTTTAGGGCACTGGGAACGGGGCCATGAGGCCATCAGGCCCAGTGTGGCTGCAGAGCACCAGGTACTACTGGCTGCCAGCTTCTGGCAGTGAGCACCCACATGCTGGTTTTTCCCAGGTAAATGTCGAGACACTGTCCTGTCTGTCTGCTCGCTGCTACATCACCCAGTTTACAGAGTCCTTCTCTCAGCCCTGCCGCTGGCAGGTAAGGATGTACACCGAACACAAGGCACATGACATCCACCTAACTCCCACCAAACCTGACAAACAAGGCTCCTCCAATGACCCTCTTGAGGAAATCACACGAGGCCAGGCTGCTTCCAACATAGCTCCAGCTAAGAGGAGCCTGTCCATTCTCAGTGCTGTCTCAGGGAAAGAGACAGACCTAACAGCTTATAAATGTATGACCCTGTAAATGTTTTAAATAACTTTGAATGCTTTCTAACCAAACCAGCTGAAGCACCTTGAGCTGTCTCATGTTCACTTCTGGAAGAAAGTGTGGCTGTGGACAGTCACTCAGACTAACTGTGCACAGGTGCCTGTTCTGCATCCTCTGTGTTATAGTAAAAGGGAGAGAACTTGCTTGGAAAGACAAATTACTACTTCCTTTGACCATCCAAAGCATTTGATAACATATGTTTAGTAACAAGTAGATGGGAATTCCCCTTTCACAAGGAGTCATATGGGAAAGACAAGAGGTGATGGCTACAAGCTTCTCCTGGGGAGATTCCAGTTGGACACAGGAGACAACCTTGCACAATGAAAACAATCATCTCCCTTGGGAAGCAGTGGATTCCCCAGCACTGGACACTCTTAGGATTTGCCTGGAGAGGGTGCTTGGCCATCTTGGTCCCTTCCAACCTGGTGTTGTAGGATTCTGTGATTTCTCTTCCACAAACTGCTTCTGTTTTCTCTAGAGGCAGAGCAGATATGCATCCCTCAGTAAGGAGACTCACAGGTCTCTTGTTGACTGCACAGAGAGGTACCTCCTCCTGCCCCTTCCCAATCTGGCTCATACTGATTGTCAGTGTGCTGAAAGAGACAATGAAGAACTGATTCCTGACCACTGTCTTCCATCACAGATGATTCTGAAGCTCTTCACATACCCTTCCCTCTCTCACCTCCCTTCCGGGCTGAGGAGTTGTGGTCGTGCTGAGGGATGCAGAAGAGAGGGTTCAAAGTTGTGCCAAGGTGTCCCTTGCTTTCCTGTTGATTCCTAACATTTCACTAGCTCCTTTTATTTTACAGCTTTTGAAGGCTAAACTGATTTTTTGTGGGATCATATCTCATAACTATAATCTGAGCCCTGAATAGTAATGCTCAGAACCCATCAATTCATTTGCCAAGATGGGATTATTTGGCCCAGCATTTTACTTTACATTTACTACCACTCAAGTTCATCTGCCATTTTATTTTGTTCTCCCTCTGATTCTTACAGTCCTTGAGCAGTTCTTCACAGCTGGCTCACAGCACTGATTCTCTAAGTAATTCAGTCCTCTCAGCAAATCTTGTCACCCCATTGTTCACCCTTTCCCATGTCACAGTAGCATATCCCACCTTTATCCTCTTACTCCATGCCTGTTTAGTTTCCTTAAAAGCTTTTGGTCAGGAACTTTGTCAAATGTCTTTTGGAATTTGTAGACTATGTCAACTGGATCATGTTTACACACATGCTTGTCAACCTGCTGCTTTGAAGA
This sequence comes from Anabacerthia variegaticeps, assembly GCA_035583185.1. Taxonomy (NCBI): domain Eukaryota; kingdom Metazoa; phylum Chordata; class Aves; order Passeriformes; family Furnariidae; genus Anabacerthia; species Anabacerthia variegaticeps. The sequence continues at coordinate 7,483,819 of JAWWEW010000088.1, read as the reverse complement.
ATTTCAGAGATCCCCAAGAAGTGAGATTTCCTTTACAAAAGCAGCCTTGAATCCCTCCAAGTATGTCATATTTATACACCCATTACAACGTGCTGCTGCTGCGGTTCCTGCTGGCTGGCTGAGTGCATGTGGCTGGTGGGCCTGGACACCCAGCTCTCCCTGGGACCTCTCTGACACACTGTTCTTGCATTTGCCACTCAGTTACCACTCACGCACCAAGCACAAGGTGTCCCATTGCCATCATGGACTGGGCCATTTCACCTTCACATTTCTCTGCAGCTTTTGAGCAATCATTATCCTATTTTGGTAATAGGCTGGCAATCCCAGGTTCATGGTAATCCTCACATTCTTTTCAATTCCCTGGTGATGCCCTCCATAAAGAAAGGTTCTGGTGTGCGAAAGTGGTTTCTTCCACTATGAACATCCCAGATGCAAAAAAAATACTTTTAAGCCATTAGCAGCAGCCTCATCCTGTCCTTTGTGTATTGATCACCTACCTGTTGGCCTCACAGGACAGATTTACTGTCAGTTTTGATTTCTCTGTCTTTGCTCTGCCATGCCATCCCTCTCTCTGAGTATGAGACAGCTGAGATCACACCCCAATGCTCCAGTGTTCTCTGCACAGGCAGCTGAGAACTGCCCAAAGTTCCAAAGACAAGTCTTTCTGATTTAAGGTGAAGTTAAATGAGCAGAAAACGTACATGCTGTGATGTTCCTGATAATTTGCACAACTCAGGTAGGATTTAAATTTTTGGATGATAGAGGACTCTTGATTCTTTACAGAAAAGAACATCAGTTTATGAGAACTCACATCATAAAATGTGTAAAAGAGAAAAGGTGGGAAAGAAAAGATGCTTGCGATTGCAGTTTTGTCTCTCTGCCCAGAATTGGGGTGCAGAATTATGCCATTCATGTTCTTTGAAGGTATTTGTGTGCACATTAGCTATAAGCAGAAGCACAGCTAGAAGAGGAAGATCAAAAGATTTCTAACATAATTCAGATATGCAAATATCATAAGAAATAGCAAACTTCCAATTGTGCGGGCTGTCCTTTGCACATACCAGCTACCACTGTCCATGCTGACACTCTTTAACCAAACAGAAGAAATAAAGGCAGGAAGAAGACACGTAGAAAGACTGAAGTATTTTTGAATTCCAAAAAAACCAGCCTTTAGGGGAATTACGCACTTGTATTTGAAAGACAAACACATAGGCCTCATCTTTAGATAGACAATGAAGTGTGAATGTATGCTGATGTTATCACAGCTTGTCTTTTATCCTCACTTCTTTGTGTTTAATTTGAGAAAAAAAGTAGCATAAAAGGTTGATTGCTACATATGAGACTGAACTTCGAGGACATATAAATCCATAATAATATAATACAATACAACGTGACAAAAAAAGTCTGTTTAACCTCTTTAATTTTCTGCTATGATTTGCTTAAGAAGATCATATCAAAACGAAAGCCTTCAAACTACTTCTCTCTCATAATATTTTAATTGATTAATATCTGATCATTGGGAAAAAACAGGGTTCTGGAACTCTTGAAGCTTCAGAATTACTCTTTACCTCTTGCTAGCATGCTTGCAGCACATTTTTCTCCTGATTTCAACCTCCCTACATCTTCCACTCCACAGGAACAAGGGTGTTTTTCTCCACCCCAACTAAACTAAAGACTGAATTTTTACACCACTCTGGTTTGATTTGTTTTCAACCATTGTCCATGAAAACTGTGATAGTGTTAGGTAAAGACTAACCGCAACATTTGCATACACTTAAACAAACACACAATATGTAAAATCAAAAAAAACACTAAGAGACTGCAAATTCAGTGTTTGCCAAACGCAAAGCCAGTGATGACTGAGCTCTGTGCCACAGGCCATACTCACATCAGCATAGTGGCCCTTCATGTCACAGCGGTTGCAGTGTTTGTTCCAATAGGCTCTCTCCAGGCATTCCCTGAAATAGTGCCCAGGCAAACAGCAGTTCAAGCAGAAACGTGCTGGGCAGCTGTGCTGTAGATGGTCTCTTCCTGCACACAGGCAACAAGGGGGAACTTTCTACAGAGAAACAAAAAAAGAATCATGGGACAACATTTCAAAAGATTAAACAAAAAAAAAAGAATCAAAAGAAGAAATGAAGAAGAAACCACCTCAAGTAAGTGCCCACTGTTCACTAGGACTTGCAGAGATGTTTTTCGTCAAGGAATCAAAGTGAGGGAAGAGTATGTATGCAGTAAAACTCAAAGCTGTCACTCGACAGACTCCCTGGACTTTCTTGATTTGGACCTTGTCTCAGGAGCACTTGTTGAATGCCCAGTGCCAGTGGTCTGTGCTCGGTGAACACAGTGACGACAATCATGGTGTCTGGAGACACGGGTTCGTGGTGGGTTTGGCAGTGCCGATGGAATGGTGGGACTCCACAATCTTTGAGGGTTTTGCCACACTGTTTTTTCAGTTCTTCATTTACTACACTGCCTTTATAGTGATCCAGGAGAATTTCTTGCTGGTGCCCTGTCACTTCTCCCCTCACACACAGGGTTGTGCAAGGGAGTGGCTGGGTGGGCACTCGGGGCCAACTGGGGTCAGTTCAGCACAGCCTCGTGACTTACACAATTTAGCACTTGGAGTAACAAATACAACACACAGAAAACTACTCTGAGGCCAAGCCTGTATCTCTGTAAATCCAATTCTCCCAGTGAGTGAGAGTATTTCCCACTAAGGGTGGATGGGACACAGTCACTCACTGTCCCCTTGTGGGTAGTGACACCGGGGACATCGTACAGGTTCTGTTGTGAGGGCTGGTAAATCCAGGATCTCACTTAACAGCTCTCATTTCTTCACAGTGTAGAGACTGACTTTAAATCTCTTGCCCCAGAACAAACCTTCTCAATGTTTGGCATCTATCTGAGCTGCTTGAAGGTAGCTCCAGTTTTGTATTGTCTATGATTTTAAACATTATCCATATCGTGGTTCATTATAGAGCTATCTGCTTTCATTCATTTACTGAGGCTGCTTTTTGGATTACTCAGGTTCTCCTTCTTGAAAATACAATCAAAAATATTTTACGTCTTGAAACTGTCTTTACAACAGGAAAATAGGAAGTTTCTGTATTGAACTTCACTCTTTTTCTGTCGGTTTATAGTCATAGCGTCTAGTGGAAGGTGTCCCTGCCCATGGCAGAAGGGTTGAATGAGATAAGCTTTAAGGTCTCTTCCAACCCAAACCATTCTCTATGATTCTATATGATCTGATTCTGAATACTTTTTCTTTTATAAAACCAATAAAAGTAATGACCTCCCCAAACAGATGAATAATTTTATACAGTAAATTGACCTTATGCAAGGTATCCTGCAACCCAGTTCAACCCTTCAAAGAAAGGATAAGGCACTGAAGCAATGTTTCTAATGGCATGTACAAGGGGGTATTAGGAAAACCAGCTGCATCTATGAGCGATTTAAGTGTTTCACTTACTTTTGGAGTGGGACAGTTCTTCGACAGATGTCCTGGTCTGTCGCAGTTCCTACAGGTAACGTTTTTGTCAGCTGCGTAGTACCTCATGTTGCTGTGCCTCACCCTGGCATAGTTGGAGATCTGTGCCTGGTAAGATGGGGGGAGAGAAATTCATTTACCTCTGCAGATTCTGTGCTTTGGTGTTTGTTAGAACTGGGAGATGTAAAGGTCACTGCTGGCATTGATCAATCAGAAATCTAATGTTTCACAAGTGCAGTTTACACATAGAAGTTTGGAATGGGTAATTCCATTACAGAGCAACCTGCATTGTCTGGACAAAAAGTTTTTGTTCAAACTTTCACTTCAGGACATTCTTTTTTGATGTTGAGAACTGCAGTTATGAAGTTTTGCTTTCCCTCAATTAGCCAAGACACTTTTACTCACTGTGCTATGTCATGACAAACTGGAATTTTCCCTAGAATACAAATATAACTAACATTAATTACAAATGCAAGTTATACGTTTCCTTGCACACATTAAGGGCAACTGCTTGGACAAAGTACACTGTGATACAAGTCTGGACCAAATCTGAAATTTGCAATTGTACAGAATGATTTAAAAAGGAAAAAAGGAAGGGAAAAAAAGAGAAGCTGGAAACAACTGTCTTTCTCCCAGTTATCTCACACATACTTTGTGTGTAGGCATATAGAATTGGAAATCCTATCTACAACCCTCATTGCCTAGTAAATGTTGCAAGTTTTAAAAAAATAAATGAAATTTTGGATGAGTGAATGGGAGAGGTACCAAAACACCATTTCTTTTCTGGCTCCTGGCATTCCTGTCCCTTCCTCCCTCTATGCTGGCCTCAATTTAGGAACTCCTTCCTCCCATGGGAGGACACTGCTTATGGTCCCACACAAACACCACAGATGGCTTTTTCAATCCCATTTATCTTGCTTTGCTTGTTAATGAGTGTCAAAATAAAGAATTACAGAAGAATTTGGTTGTCTATGTTACCTCTAAGTCTTTATGAGAGATTGACCAGTCCACATCAACTTCTCCTGAAAAACAGAAATAAAATTCATTACATTTAATTTATATGAATATTTTTTCTATAATATATTAAAAATGTTGATTATTTCACTTATTGAAACTGCTAACAGATTTTTATGTATAAAGTGGAGAAACTACTGCTGTCTTTGGTAATGGAAAGCTATTGACCCACTGGGCACCAAATCTGCTTCATCTGAAAATCAGCACATACCCAGCTACTGAGAGAACTTTATCTTACACCACCCTCTTGTCCTGACACCGCAGGGTATAAATTCAGCTGGAGATTTAACTCCTCCAGAGGCAGGATCTCCAAAGGTTCCAATTCCAGCCATTGCAGTTATCCCTGCCTGTGCTCCTGGGGATGCCAGGCTCAAGCCCAGACATTGCAAGGGCGGGGGAGCGCATGGAACTACAAGTTAATGCACAGAATATACTTTTCCTCCTTGCAAATTCTCCAGGTCTGTGTCTCCAGCCCTGCATCCTGACTGCTGCATGCCAACATGAATGAGCATAATCTCAGCCCCCCAGACCGTAAGCTGAGCAATGCTGTTTCCAAACAGAGTTCAGTAATGTGCAATAAATCAGGAGGACACACTGAATTACCGACTGTCACGCCATAACCTTCTCACACGCAGCCTTTGAGCTGGTAGGAGTGAAAAGAAACAAACCAAGAAGGAAATTAAAGGGCAATAGGCTAAAGGAATAGGGATGCAACAACATCTGTTTAAAAATCCTGCATGTCCACACCGCTGACGACTCCGGCTGCGTGCACACAACTGTGTTGCCACAGCAGCTTCCACTTCTGTGGTGGAAAACAGAGGATTCATATCAGTGCAGGTGCTCACCTGATCTATACTTTTACAGCAAACATTAAAACCTGTGTGCAAATTAATTCTGTGTGTTTGTGGACCTTTTAATGCAAACTGTCCCATCCCAATCCAACAATCCGAATCTGAGGCACCCATATGTGTTACTAACACAAATCACAACAACATCATGAGTTAAAGACAGCAAAAATGTATCCAGTTTTGATTGTACTATTCATTTCCCTTAGAATGTGGATGACTACAAATTAAAATTATATTGCCTAAAATTTCATGTCTAGGCATTTACTGAAAAAGTCAGTGATTTCAGCTGAAGCTTGTGAGGCAGTATCTGGACATAATGTATGTCACTCAGGTGCTTCAGAGCACAAAACCTGCTTACTGCTGCTTTCATCCAACAATCAGGGCTCAAACCACTTGCCTTCACCAGAATAACACTCTGAAATATTTTTATTTTTAACACTCACTAATGCCAACAAGCAACACCAAGGCATTGACAATGCATTAACTGACATGTCTGCAACGTGATTTGAACAATGTGTGAGCCTCAGTTGTGGTGCCCACACAGAGCAACTGCCACCGCCAGGACTCCAGCACCCACTGATGTGTCACCCCAGCATCACTTAGATTGAGAAACCATCCCCAGAGTGGGAGGTGGAACCCTCCAGGGTCCTGGGAAATGCTGCCCTCTGCTCCAGGGTCCCCACAGGGAGGACAGGACAGGTTTGCATCTGTGCCCTTCGGAAGGAGAAAGTCATCGATATACCTGAGATGAAACCAAGCCTTTTGGGGCCTGATCATTACAAGTAAAAAACGGACATATTTGAGTCATAAAAACACTGACATATTTGAGTGCATTATTTATTGCTCCGAAACCTGTTAAGGAAATTAATTCATAAAGAAAAAGTATTTGTAATTCAAAGCTCTGCCCTGGCAATCAGCACCGCGAGTGCCGTGTTGCACAGAAATGCACATGCAGAATGGCTGACAGTTCACAGATCAAATTTACCAGTGAATTAACTCCTGTTAATCACCAGGCATGTCCGTCCTGAGGGCAAACCAACCAAGTTTCTCTTCTTCACTGTCAAAATCCCCTGCTTCACAGGGGAAAACCGCAATACAGTGATTCAAATACTCCTAATGCTAGAAACTAAAATTGCTCAAGTCAGAAAATACATACAAAAGCTTTAAAGCTGAATGGAATATTACCACAAAATCTCCCTTTACTAAATCTATTTGGCGACCTGAAAGTTAATTCCAATTCACAACAGATTGCATAAGGCTTTGTTTTCACCCACAATAAATTCTTCAGACCGAAACACATAAAGGAGAGTTTTGCTTCTGCAATGAACGTGAAATCTTGCCGTAGAGACAAAGAAAAATCTGCAATGATATTTCTTGCTGATCACAGTGCTTTGTCTGCCAGTAGATCACGAAATAAATCACAAAAGTGTGCTCAAGTTTACAGATATCTGTCCTTCCTCTGATTTTGTTTGCTTATTTGGATGAATTAATGTGTCCCAGCCCCTGGGCTAGCTCCTGGCCGCTTCACCTCTACTGGCCCTGCTGTTGTTCCTTTGGTTCAACCAGCAGCACCAGCACCCTTGGTGCACTGGGGACCCCCTTACGCCATGCTCTCCCTGGACATCATCTTTGTTTTAGTCCTCGACACTCAGCCTCGTGTGGGCTGCAGGTCTGGGATCATGGGTATGGAGTTGCTCTTCCCAAGGACGCAGTGGTGGCTTGGCCCTGGGGCTGCACCTCAAATCATTACAGAATGGGTGAGGGTGGCAGGGACCATGGCAAGCCTCACCAGCCCCTCAAGATGCCCAAAGATGACGCTCTCCCATCCCACAGCCCCTGATCCAGGGCAGCGACTGTAGTTTTCGCCAGAGCACAGGCATCAAACAATGGCAGCAATTGCTGAGACCTGTGTCCTCACAGAGCCTGGCATGACAACTCCTGTTACCTGATGTCCTTCAAGGCCATGCCAGTACCATGTTAGAGCATTTCATCATTTTTTTCAGGTGGACATGAGCACAGAGGGTGGATATCTGCTGGAAGGAATGGATACGAGTGCTTTATTTTTACTTTTACATTACTTTTACTTTTCAGAAAGAAGCAGTTCAAAAACTGTTCAGACAATCTCTGTCCAGTCTTTCCCCTTTTTCTGTGGAAAAGTAGCACATACAAAATCTACTGTAAGAGTTGTGTGAGTTAAATAAAACCCAGAACATCTTTGACATATTTGTCCTTTTAATCTTGTCTTTCTTTTTAAAAGCTAACTCCTTTTTAAGATTATATTAATTTCTATACTAAGTTTAATATTGATTAATTCCCATACTAAGATTTTATTAATGTCTATACTAAAAAAATACAACATATAAACATAATATAAACATAATGGTTTTATCAAACAGCATATCAAGGAAGAAGAGAAAAGGATTCAATATATTCAGCATTTATATGAAAATTGAAGCCCTGCACAAGGTTTTCCCTTTATCAAGTATCACACTTTGCCTGTCCTGTGCCTCTATACTATGGGATGAATGGTGAGCAACAGCTTTGCTTTTATTTAAAGCAAAATTTTGAAAGATCATTGAGATTCACATGTATTCCTCCACTAGCATGAAAATGTAAATTTCTGAACAGCGCGCAGGGTGAAGCCAGATTTAGGACCACTGTTCAATGTGCATTCAAACCTCCCCTCTTTCATCCCAGACAGGGACAGGAGGGGAGAAGGGAGAAGGAGGACCAGCAGTCAAAACCTGAAATTGCCTGGAGGAACAATCTGCTTCCACCGAACAAAACACTGACTCAGAATAAACAATAAACTGTTTGCAAGATTTCCTTATCTGCTCTGCAGCTCCACCAGGGACTCCAGTGGCCAAGCAGGCTGCCCTGGCTAGGCAGGCATCACTGGGCATGGGCTGTGACCCCCCAAAATCACACTTGTATGTCGCTCATCGAGGCTGGGAGAAAACACATCCCTCTGCAAGCTCTGCTTGCCCTGCAAGGGTTTGTGTCATCACCTTCTTCAACAGCAGAGAGAAGCTACAGAGCACAGTCATCCAACTTAGAAAATAAAACACCAAATTTCCTAGAAGGAGAAGGCACCCCTCTTCCTTCTAATTGGAAAATATACAGAGACATATATTTTATGTATTTTACTTTATGATCAGCCCAGTGAAACAGGACACTTTGAGCTGTGGCAGCATGATACGTGGCCTGAAGGGCAAATACATTTCAAAGCTGGGCTTTAAAAATTGGATTTTGACTGCTAATTAATATAGCACATTACAGAATAGAGAACCCTAATTACATTCTAGTGCAAGACCTCTGTGGCAAGGACTGTTTCAGACATATCTCTGAACACGTCAGGACACAGCTTCTTCTGCTACTGGAATAATATTTTAAAATTATAAGCCTTAAACCCCCCAAAAATCGTCTAGAGCTGTAAGAATTTCACATTGTGACATATTATATATATATGAAAACTCTTGCTTATGTGTGAGCCAAAGTGATTCAAGTCCTATTGAAGCTTCCTATACTGAGTTCCACATTTTCTATGCCCAAGCAGCCCTTCTTACAAAAAAAACAAGGAATGGTGGTATGCCAGGGCAACAGCCAAGCACTGTTCCAAAACAGGAATTGAGGTGGCCTTCCTACATCAGGTTTTGTAAGCACAGGAATTTTGGTTTTTATGGACCAGGATGCTCTGTACATCTTGCCCTTCTCGGAACAGGTATTCCAAGAACCCACACATAAATGTGTGTGTGTATCTGCGTATGGATATGTACGTGAGTCTATGTATATTTGTGTGTGCGTACGTTCACACATGTATGTGCACAAGCACATCCCCCCTACGCATTCCACAGCCATGGCACACCAGCCGTGGTGGAGAAGGAGCTGGTCCTTCTTGTGCTGTGTGAAGCTCCCACTCCAGCAGTTTCAGGTACATCTTACCAAGGACCCTTCCCCCCAGGTACCCAGCTGGGAGGTGCTCAGTGGCCCTGAGATCACACCCCCCTCTCCAGCCCCCAGCTGCTCACACCAACCCCTCTGAGGGGAAGGCAACAACCCTGTGTTTTTCTTAGACATTTCCAGGGATTTCTCAACTTTGCTTTGATGAAAAGGAGGTGATTTACTTAAAAACAAGACACCTGCTGTTTAATGGAATACCTGTCAATATCTCTTTATCACAGTTTTAAAAGAGATCCATAACTCCTGCAGGGAAATCAGTCGATTGAATCGTTGACAGAAGTTCAATTTGAGAAATTTTCTCATGGCAAGAAAAGGCTCTTTTGCTTCTCCCCTTGATACCTAAAATACATGTATGTGCCAGTAATACACCATTTTTTGGCAGTAGGGAAATCCCTGCAACACTTTATTTTTAGCAACCTTTATCTAATGCTTTTGAAAAACATCATAAAATCCAACAAACAACAAAACTCAACCAATTCAAAATTAATTAAAATGTAAGCAGTTGACTGAAGCAAAGGCAGAGTTCACCAAAAGCAAACTGGAGTTCAAAAGAAAAAGAAACGCACACACTTCTGAGCAGTCCTGCATAAGAGGGAAAAAAATCTCCAAGAGCCATTAAAGTAACTTTAAGTGAAGTTCAACAACCATGACACAAGGGAGAAGAGTTAACCATCATCACCAGAGGGGAAAAACCTGGTGGTCGGGGTAGGATGGGGCTCTAATCCTTCAGCAGTGTGTCTGGTGGCGGGGGCCCATGGCAGGGGCGGGGTGGCCACTCTCAGAGACACTCACAGGCCATGGAGCTTAACACGCTTAATTAGAAGCATCTGACCAGGCAGAGACAGGTATTTTTGGTATTTGAGCAGACATTAATAAATACAGAAATCTTCCCAGCGACAGCATGCCCTGTTGCTCTCTATTTGGTGCCAGGTCCCTTGTACCACATTTTGGCCCTGCACCCCTTTTCTGTGTAAGATAACCTCTCCAAGACCACATCCTGCACCTTCCTCCAAGTGTGTGCCCTTCTGCATCTCCATCAGCTTGATTTATTCTTACAGTTTTGTGTGGATAAAGTGCCTCACGCATGAAGTGGGAATAAAAATGTGCAGTGAAAAATGCAAAAGACAAATCCATAAATGATACTTTAGGGGAATATGTGTACCAGTGAACTGCTGAAATGCACAGACACACGCTAAACATGAACATGTAGTGTGCCCTTTCCATTATGTCAGGAGGCATAATATCCTGTCTGTTTTCCGTCTGTGCTGTAACACTGCTTCCTTCAGCCCAGGCCACTGCTGGCCATGTTAATTCACAAAACTCAGCGGCTCATGATTTTCAAAGCTTAGCGCAACATTTGCAGAACAAAGTAGGTTTTTCTCTCTTTTCGGTGGGTACAAGTATGGGGACCACAGGAACAGTTAAATTCATGGCATGGTTGGTCTACCACACAGTCGGGGGAATTCTTTAAATAGAGCCTGTCACTCTCTTTGCCCATCAATGGGATTTCCTTCTCAAACTGCTGATTCGTTCAGGTACACAACAGAGGAAATTTCAGTTAACCTTTGTTTCACCCCGGGGAAAAATCTGTCTGAAAAGTATAAAATGAATAGATTAAAAAAAAAAAAGAAAGAAAAAAAGAAAGAAAAGCTGCAGGGTTATTCTTCCTAGTGTTCACAGCAGTCAAAGTTAAACAGAGAAAAGGAGCAAACATGAACATTTTATTCCCACCAGAGAATAAGGTATAATATATGATTTAGAAATTCCATTGTCTATACTTGATTTCTAATTTAGTGGAGGAAAGGCTGAACACAAATCCATTGTTCTCATTGGGTGCATCAAGAATTCACTTTTTGACTATTTCCTCTATGGCTGAAATAGGAATAATAGGGTACTTTGAACAGAAACTCTTTTTGCTATTTGATTGAGTTGTCCGAAATACCTTTTAGATTCCAGCAATCCTTGGTGAAGAGAAAAATAGTAAACACTAACTCAGAATTGAAGTGAAAAAATTAAAACATGGATAAAATCAAAAGTACAGTAATAAAATTGAGGGAAATTTCAGGATAGGTTACTGCCAAAAAAAGCCTTAAACTAGTCTATGTTATGATAAAACCCCCTGTTTTGAGATACAATTATAATTTAAAACCAGGAACAATAATTTTCATTTTCCAGTGTCATTCATCTGACAACACATGTGCAGCATTTACTGTGGCAACACACTGAGTGTTACTGCAGACCTGCCCCAGCCCAGGCTCTGCAGGAGGGACGGACAGATGGACATGGGAGTGTGGCCGAGGCCTCGGTGTGCAGGACGTCTGCACGGGTTGAGTTCCAGCGGGAGTGATATTCTGAAATGCCTTTTGGGATCAATAGGTTGCCAGGAATTGATCCAGCATCATTGACACTATTTCTGTGTTTAAGTGATTGTGATTTTGTCAGCAGCTGCACAGCCCTTCACTGAGGCAGGTCACAAGGAGAGCTGGAGGCTGTGGCAGCTGTACAGCCATGGAGAACCTTCACCTCTCAATCAGCCCTTGCAGTGGGGTGTCTGTCGCAGTCATTGGTGGCAGCTGTTGGAGCTTGGCAGCCTGATCTTCGCATGGACCCCTTTGGACAGTCGGATAAAACAGAACTTAATGGCCCAGACCCAAGCCTGAGGAGCACCCTTCCTTCATTCTCCCTTACCATTTATAGAAAATCCACATTTTTGTCTTGGGAGACTGTTTTGGCAACATATCACATCTTCTTCCACCAATACAAAATGGATGAAATGTCAATATAAACATAAAAAGAGAACAAAGTCTTGCCCTACTAAGGCTTGTGGTATCTGATCCGACACAGTCTCTGTGCCTAAAACAAGCTGTGGAAGGGATGTGCCAACAACATGATGTGTCTCCCCGCAATGAAATCTAGATTTAAAGCTTCTTGGAAATTAATTGCTTCTTGGAAATTCAATGCTTCACTTGAATCACAAACCTAAAACCATTCACCATCAGTTGCATCCTGAAAAAACAGCACGGCTCTCTTGATTAACAATGAAATAGGGAAATAATCCCTGAGTTGGAATAATACTGATGTAGATGAATATCTGAAACTTGTCAAGCTTAATTGGGGCTCTTAACTCTTACCTTTTCTCCTGAAATTCACAAAATCTTTAACCCAGGAAAAACCCCTCACATTTCAATGCAGGCTAAGTGCCAGTCTTTGGGTGTGGGTCAGATTTTAGGTTCAGCTTTCTTTCATTTTGATAAGCAGCCCACTGGGCAAAGGCAAACTAAATCATCTCAGCTCTGGTGACTTCTTCCCACCATCATGGTCAGACCAGGCTCCCATGAACAGCTCTT
>JAWWEW010000088.1:7443823-7471060 GCA_035583185.1 Anabacerthia variegaticeps | reverse complement strand
CCTGGGAGGAGGCAGACCCAGAACAGCTCTGAAGGTGGCAGTTCTCAGCATCTTTTCCTGAGAGAATTCAAAGAAGCTCCAGACAAAAGGACTCCCACAGGGCCATGTCAAAATTGGGATATAGGAGATTGTGTTACTATGAGAGCAGAACTGCAGTTTAAGCTGATGCCAATAAGAAGACATGGGGCAGGTGAAATCCTGTTAGATACATCCCTAGTCGTCAATTTTGATTCTCCTGAGGATTATAGCAAAGATGGACTAGGAAACATAAACAGGAGGTTCCTCAAAAATATTAATACTGAATGGGATATTTCTATAGTTCCAGTAACAGAAATTAACATCATCTCACAGATTTGCCATCAGTCAGAAAGTCTTTTTGAGGAAATCTTCCCCATCTGCCACATGTGAGGGACACAAGCCACTTTCTGGGTGCCCCTCCATGTTAAACCTTCTTCAAACCTCAGCTTTGTAGGCAAAGGAAGACATGAGGAGTGATGCGGTGAAAAGGCACTCCTGACAGTGCGTGGAAATGAGGCGCTGATGCATCTGAGGATGTGCACCATATAGTTACTCCTTGAGAAGAAAGCTCCAGCATTAGTGCTGTGTTCCAATTTTGGTCTTCCTGGGCTTTTTGACTTTACCACCACACAGGCAGATCCTTTAATCCATCCCTGAAACACCTCTACAGCAGAAAGAGGTGGAAAGATCTTCCCAACACCTTGTTCATGCTTGTAAAAGCACACTGAGAGTCACTGCCATGGAAGACTGTGGTGGGTCCTGGCACAGATGAGGCTCTGCTCTCAACCTGCCATGAAGGTCTGCAGACTCTTGGAACATAAAAGCACCAAAAAGCACTAACATCTGGTGCCTGAGGGTCACATGTCTGGAGAATGGTCTTATGTTGGGCTCTGAGGGACAGTTTGGAACACAGCAAAGAAAGAGAAAAAGCACAGTGTCCTTTGCCATTTTAGTCCTAATTTTTTGGTGTACTTTCTTCCACAAAGACATCTTTCTCTTGGGAACAGAAAACAACTGTGATAGAAATCTTCTCAATGTGAGTCTTCTGCTTCCAACAGAAAACAAAGTTTTCCAGAGACATGTCATTCCACACTTAAGAGGCACAATTTTGAGGTGATGAAAAATGAAGTGGCCTTGCCAAAGAACTGCTAAAGCTCACTGGCTAAAATAGTTTTGCCTGTGCAACAAGAACGACAGCAAAATAGATGTCACTCTCTTTCCTCCTCTTTCCAAACAAAAGTGTGGAAAAGGAAATGTGCTCTCTATTTATAATCAGCAAATAACAATTCTTAGTGAGAGAATTCATTTTTTTGCTTGCTTACAATTTTTCCAGTGCTGCAAAGAATAAAAAAAGAATCTAAGACCCCGATTTCACCTGTTTCCTATATACACTGGTAGAGCAGTCTCGACAGTGGGGTGCAGACACCTCAGGTGTGGGGAAGGCATGCCACTGCACCATGGGAAGAAAAGGTTTTTCATTGCTAATAAATAAATTTTAAAAAAGATACCTGAGTTTTTTCTCATCTTTTCTTACTTTCTATTTTGTGCATGTAGTGTAATCACAATTGACACTTCAACAGCAGGGTCAAAAGCAACTTGTACAGTGCTAAAGATGTACCTATTTACACTCTGAAAACTTGTCTCAGTGGTTCCAGTTTCATATTTATTTGGGCCTTTTTGTGTGTGTGTGTGTGTGTGTTTTTGTTTGTTTTTTTTGTTTGGTTTTCATTTGTTTGGTTTTGTGGGTTTTGGGTTTTTTTTTTGTTTGTTTGTTTGTTTTGTTTTTTGGTTTGGTTTGGGTTTTTTTTGGGGGTGTTGTTCTTTTCTTCTTTTCTTCCTTAAATAGATACCACAGCAAACAGAAATCCTTCTCACTTCTACCAAAAAACAACTCCTATCTTAATTACACTGTTGTAATGAACAACAATTTTCTTCTAGATCTACTAAATTTAGGTTCTCTAACAATTTGACACACCTGAGGAGCTTGGTCGCTGCATCCCTTGCCCAGTTCTGCCAGGGCAGCAGGCCAGGAGGGCTGTGAGCAGCACCACATCAACCCCAGTGGGCGCTGCCCAGGTTTTTTCACAGCCTGTGATATGACTCAGATGCAGAAGAGAACAGAGGAACCAGGAGAACTCAGAAGTCTCTATTTGATTTTAAGCATTTGAATTCTGAGAGTTTAAGAAGCCTTTACTGAAAATAAATCAGACAACAGGAGTACTGAATAGTTAAGATTCATGTAATTAATTTTAAAATAGCACTTAAGACATTTAATATCTCTTTTTCCTGACATTCAACATAATTGGAAGGTTTACAATACACCAGGTCTTCCTACCTGAATTTAAATCCTGCAAGCCCAGACTCCTTGCTGTTATGCCTTTCATATTTGTATTTTTGTTAATTTAATTTACAATGCTTTCTTGATTAAAGCATTTTTTTCTGTTCCGTATTGATTTCTAAACAGCAGTATTCTTTAAAATATGCCGTTATTTAATTCAGCTCAACTACTTCAGGTGACTGAGCTGAAGTGAACATGAAACATTTGTATTAATCCAAGAAGGCTGATGCACATCTGAAGTTGTGATTTCACTCATTCCTTTCTCAAAAAGATTTGATAACCTGAACGGTTTACTCTTCATACCTCAGGAGAAAGCCCCTTACGCTGCAGCAGAGTTATGATTCTACTGCGCAAACTAACTGAATGCACTTTCTATACTACAAGTCTGTGCAATAATTTCTGAAATCTTTGACTGAGGTTTTCCTCCTTTGTCCGGACAAGGGATGCCTGAATCCATGACCAAAGGGCTGGTCGCAAAGCGGATCCTGCTTTTACTAAGCAACACTGGGGAAAAAAAACAACCAGTCCTATCATTGGAAAAAAATCACGAAAGTCTCATTTAAAATGTGCAATCAACCAAATTTCCTGAGCAGGGTGGTAGCTTGTCACTCCTTTAAAAACAAACAATGCAGACACTCTAACTCTCAGCCATCTTTCACTGGGCTGTGGGCAGGAAGGAGATGAGAAAAGCAGAGGAACATCAGGCTTGTTCTTGGAGCTCGTGTTCAGGGCACAGGAGCCACAACAGAGTTCATGAGGATTGGTCCTGTGCCTACAGTCCTGAGGAGCTGGGAAGGGGGAACACCCAGCTGATGCTATGAGAGACACTCCTGAAGGGAGCTGGCAGCATTTCACACTGAACTTCAGAAAGACTGGCGAGGTTGTGGAGGAGGAGGAGGCAGATGACATACTGTGCCCATCCTCCCACTGAGAGCAGGTCCCTGTGCGTGGACGGAGCAGGACCAGCACATGTGGGGCACCACGGCAGGGGCCCCACTGGTGTTCCCAGCAGTTCTCCAAAGACAAGTCCTATCCTCCTAGCCCTACCTCCACAGTGGGATGACATCCACGCTGGGCTGGTGCCACTGGTGTGGGTTCATCAGACACTTTGCTACCAGAGACTACCTCAGTACTGGCGATTGGGTACCAGATCCAGCCTGACCTTTATCTGAGCCTAAAGGAAAACACATCTGCTGAGAGCCCCGCTGACGGCAGGGCTAGGCCAGCAGAGCCACATCAGCAAGGAACTGAATTTCAGCACCGGCATGGGGGTGAAACACAGTCCAACATGCAGCCAGTACATGGTAAAGCCACCATACACACACACTCAGTTCTGGCAGCCACGAGCTGCCACGAGGTCTGGACTTGATGCCAAGTGGATGTGGTTTAGGATCTGAATCTTTATCACCAATTAAAAAACAGAGTCATAGTTTTCTTCCATACACTCACCTCCTAAAGTCAAGGTAAGACCAGAGGCAGGAAACTCCCAAAATGTTACCACTTCTCAGTGGCAGTCATGACCTCTGCTAAGAACAACCTCAAACAATTTTATTTTAAGTTCTTAACAAATTAGCAATAAAGATGCTGTGATGCTCAAGTTTGCCCCTTCTTTTGCTCTAAGTCAGTGATTCAGATGATCCAACATGACTGAATTCAGGCATGTATTTTGCGTGTACTACACAAGTCTGAAAATCACATATTCTTTTCTATGAAAATATGAAGACAGTACATTTGAGATGTATTATTTCTCCATTTGCTTTCATTTACTCCTGTGCTCATATAAGATCAGCAGCTCAATGACAGAGTAGGAGAGATGTGATCACACTATTATTTTTTAACAGAGGTCCAGAGGGAAGTATAAGGGAAAGATAATCTGCAATTTGTTACACAGCAGGATTCTTCAAATGGTTTTAAAAAATGGAAATAAAGTATGAAAATGAAAAGCCACCTACTCAATGTAAATGCACCCAAGTAAACACACTATTTAAACAAAACAGATTACATCACTCACCAGCAACATTCAAAATCTGGAAAACAAGTGGGCCAGCTACTTAATTTGAGAAAGGCATGCAGAGCTAGCCTCCCTCTTTTGGAAATACAGAGAATGATAAACTCACTCGTTGCTTGAAAAGAACATATCTCAGGAATTGTAGAAACACTCATTTCCTTTTTTGCCATTGTCTCTGATGACATGCTCTTTGAATTACACACCTGCCTCCAGCCTTCATTATTTCTAAGTTTCATTATAATGAAGATTATACTTCTGACTTCCAAGGCTGCTTGCTTTGACAAAACCCTGCAGAAGCTTCCTTCCCCTTGCAATCTGAGAGTGCCATAACAAAACCCAGACACAATTCTTCCACAAATATGATTTTTTATCCATAGCACCTGACC
Source organism: Anabacerthia variegaticeps (assembly GCA_035583185.1). Taxonomy (NCBI): domain Eukaryota; kingdom Metazoa; phylum Chordata; class Aves; order Passeriformes; family Furnariidae; genus Anabacerthia; species Anabacerthia variegaticeps. The sequence continues at coordinate 7,466,310 of JAWWEW010000088.1, read as the reverse complement.
TTGCCACCACACAAAATGGAACAGTGTAGAAAACTCAGGTGCCACCACTACAGATGCCACCACTGTCACTGATATCAACAGGAACACTCAGATTGGAACATCTCAGCAGTCTGCAGCAGGGAACAAACAAACACATGGAGAATATGAGCATAGACAATATTTGCACTGGTTAAAATGTCCAGCAGTGCTGAAATGTCCACTTTTTTAGTCAAATCTCCAATTGTTTAATGAAGTCCATTTGAAACTCTCATTTAATTCTCCCTTGCTTTGAGCTGTACATTAACTTGCACAGGGACTCCCTGTGTGACTGACATCTCATGAACATTAGCAGTCCGACACTTCCATGTGGCACTGCAGTGCGCAGAGTTCCTGTGGTGACCAATGGGGACAAAATGCCAACAATGAGGTAAAGGCTGGGCTGTGACCTCCTGTGTCTGCCCGTCATCCTCTGGAAGAGCAGTGAGCCCAGCCTGAACCTGCTCACTGCAGAGGTGCCCTAGGTGTGTGGGTGCTGCCAGGCAGCACCTGGGCTCTGTGCTGGACAGCACAGGTGGATCTAGACTGGGCAGCAGAGCTAGCTCTGCGCTGGACACTGGGTGGTACAGTTGGCTCTGTGCTGGACTCTGGGTGGCACAGCTGGCTCTGCATCTGCCCCTTTCCGACCTGTCCCAGGGCAGCAGGAACCCCAGACTGCACCTCTAGCTGTGCCAGTGGAGTCCCTTGGTGTGTGCCACCAGGAGTGCTCTGTGTGGCCATGGCTGCTGCTGGGGACACATCGAGGGATGGCTGCAGGGCAGCAGTGAATTTTCACTGCTGACCTCCTTGTGCTTTTGCTCAAAGCTTGTGCTTGTATTTGTTCTTTCAAATGGCATTTCGCCTGGACACAAGGTACAGTCAGAATGTCCAGCACCTATGGCTTGAACAAAAAGATCAGTAGGGGTTTTGTTCAAAAAGAAAAGCAGCACTCAACTATTTTGTCAGGCACATATTTTACCTGCTGTGATATGCCACTCGTTTAGACCAAAGAAGGTACCGTGCCAAACCCCTGGAGTTCTCCAGGCACAGTTTCTGAAGCTTTTGCACATACCTGCAGGCTTTATTCGTGTTGAATTATATAAGCTCCCTTTTTCCCCCTTACTTTTTTTTTTTAATTCAGCTATTCATGCACTCAGACAAATGTTAAAAAATTAAGTTTCTGTAAACACACTGTTATCTTAATAAGTTCAAATATTATTTGACTATTCCCCAGGGGAAGAAAAGCAATATGTTCTAAAGCAAGTGGCTGTATGTTCTGCAGAAGGTGGCTACTCTGAAATTAAGAAATGCAAATGATTCTACAGTGTATGTGCCTTAAAGTAAAAATAATTATATTAAATTTTAAAAAGGTAGCATGAGATATTCCAGCTTCTGTGGAAGCATCAGGAGGATGCCAAGGGACCCAGAGTGATCCTGAGTCTGGGGTTTTCAATGGCACAGACTAGTGATCACAGGATGCTGGTGATACTCTCCAGTTACCCCTGGCAACCCTTCTCAACTGTAACGATGCTGCCCCACAATAGCTTTCACTGGGCAGCTTTCTCTTCACTTAGCTGAATGCTCTGGGACCATCTGTGTCGGAAAGCATAAAAGGCCAGCCTGCCTGTGGGCCCGTCACTCTGAACACCACCTCTCTGACCCCGATTAAATACAACTTTCAATCCCTTTTGTCCTCCCTGTTGACTTCTCCTATTAAGGGAGCCCTTTGACAAAGAAAGCGGAAGAGTGGACTAAGTGCCCCCAAGAAAGGTGATGTCTGATACTGCTCAACACAAGGATTAGCAAGCCAATACATAACAAAAGCAAGTTTGGGGGAGGGGTAAAGAGGAAAAGAAAAAAATGGTTTTAGACAGGTCTTTGACTAATTCAGTAGGTACACAGTTCAACAAATAGCTATACAAGAGGCCTGCTCCCAAAGAAACAACTACTGGGGAACAATAAATTGAGGAGATACCTTTCAGCATGGCGATGCCAAGGCCATGACATTGACAGGAGCAGTGGATGTGTCATTTGCTACCTATGGGTTTTTCAGCTGAACTTTGTGGTGGATAGAGGTGCCAAGAACCGTCAAGAAGTTACTTTAAGAACAGACTCCTTCCTGCATAAAAGGTCTTGTAAAATAGCTTAACTTGACAAAACCACAACATTGAACAACATTGGCTGGAGAAAACCTAAATACCTGCACATCGGAACTGATTACTTCCAAAGGCATGTACTAAAAACTAGGTGCTTTTTGGAATGTGCAAAGCATCTTTGTCAAAAAGAATAAACAAAACTTTGCCATGCAGGCTTGCAGGAGCCATGTGGTGTCCTAAAGCAGCACAGCCTGAGCCCGAAACTCATGGTCAGCACCGAGGAGCATCTGAGCTGCTCTGAAAGTTCAGGTGTTGGTGGCAGGAGCACACTGTTCCCTCCATCCGTGCCTAACCTCTGCAGAGGGGACCAGCCTTTGGTACAGCCATGACAATGATGGATGGCTTGGAGAGCAGGAACCTTGTTGTGCCCCCCCCGAGAACAACGCACCCCAGGAGTGTTTGCCCAAGCTGTGGGGCAGTGGTGATGATGTGATCATTATAAGGGAAAGTCAGGAAGCATCGGGGTGCACAAGATGTTTCCACTGAAAAACTTGAGCCAAACAGAAGGTACTTCTGCGGAATGTGGCAGCAGAAGAGATGATTGGGGGTTTTATTTCCAGGAAAAAGAGATACTGAAACAGTAGAAGTGATCAGAAGAGAGATGCAACAGATGGAAATCCAACACAAAAACCCCCTTAATAGAACCCCAATGAGTCCTGGCAGTTTCTAACACCATAATCACCAGTAATTGAACCAGGGAAGCAAGCAGGTCAGACTGCCCCCATGAAAATGTCGAAACACTGGAAATCTACTCTTGCTTGTATTTGTACAGAGCATCACAGGATCAGCTCCTCAATCTTCATGAGGCATATCATTCCTGAGAGCAAATCTTTGTAGGGATCAAAAGCAAATTGGGCACATCATCAAAGCTGCCCTCACTTCCCAGCCATCATGAAAGTCTGATTTTGCTATTTGGAGCAACGTCAACTATTGGAAAAGTTATTCCCTACATAAGTGCTCTGAAAGTCCTCACCGAAGCCTAACCCACAGAGGCATCAGCACTGCTGCCTCTACCTGACTCCCCTTATCTCACTAGCTCCTACCAATGCCAGTAAGGTTTCTGCACCTGTCGGTACATTGGTGCCTGTTGGGGGAATCCTGAGAACTGATTCCACACTACAGCAGGTGGAAATGGGACGGAACTAATCAAAATAAGCAAAATGCTCTAGATGACACTGAACAGCAACAGAAGGAGATACAAAATGGGTGGTTTTTTAAAATGAAATTATGAGATGAGAAATGCCATTTGAGCTGGTCCAGGCCATAGAATTACAGGGCTCCCATCAAGAGGGGTTTCTTGCCTAAAATATGCTCACTCTACCATCATAGCACATGACTCCCCTCTTAAATGAACGTTAAAATTATGCTTGTGTCAGGGAAGAGCTGTACGAGACTCAAGGAAACCACCAAGGGTGCTGACCATCCCCCAGCAGGCAGTGCTCCAGAGATGGTTCCGGAGCCCTCCTGCATGGGCTCTGCAATCCTCCTCAGCCATGAGGCTTTTACTGACAGCTTTATTACTATTAACTATCTACCTCTTACATGTTCTATTGAAATTTAACATTTTCTTTGGCACAGTCAATTTAGACTACGGATGCATTTTCTTCTTCCTCTTCTTGTCTGTTTTTGAAAGGGGGGGAAAAGACATCAGTAAAGTCCCCAAATGGGTGCCACTGAAAATTAGTATTTCTCTATGCATTCTGGAAAGTAATAGATGGGAAACTGTTTCTAATAGTTTTACTTTCTGTGTTATCTGGAGAAAAACAGATTCATACATGCAAAACGGACTGTTTCAGAAGATAGTGCTATGAAAAATGAAAGACCGTTCCAAAGTAAAAAGTGATTATTTCAGAAGAAATGAGAAGCTCCAGTGTCAACCCTACTGCCTGAATCAGCAAAAAATCAAAGCTTTGCATAGAATAGGAAATTGGAGATTTTCCTTAAATTTACATTTCTTTTTGCTGAGCACATTTTTGCTTCAACGTGAAAGAACTTCTTAGAGACACTCCTAGTTTCAGACATTGCTTTTTGCTATGGTGTTGTAAAATGTTGCTGCCTGGGACCGGAATTCCATTAGTACAATTGGAAGAATTTATGTATGAATGCTAGATATGAGCCACAACAGCCATAGAAGCCAGCTATTTTAAAGGCTTATGTCTATGGATGACATCAAATAAGAATTTTTTTTATTTTTTATTTTTTAAAAATAAGATCTCCTCACTCATATCAGCAATTGTCCAACAGAAAACCCAAAGACATATAACCTAAAAAACAAAAATTGCAGTTTCTGCTGTCAGAAATGTTGGCAAAATATTTACATATACATCTCTGATATTCTGTGCACTACTACAATAAATCAGGAAAAACTAACTCCAGGTATTTGATCATAAAGCACTGCACTGTTTACTAAAACCTAAGTGATACATAACATTTGCATTCTCTTTATGTAGCAATTCAAAAAGTTAACACAATTAAAAACATATAGTTTTTATATTACAATCTACCTAAAAGAGGCTTCCTCTCAAGACTATCCTCATGATCCTAAGCCTCAGAAAACCTAAACTGAAAATGTGAAACTGACTCTGAAAGGTATGAAGTTTTCAAAAACAAAATTCAAAAACGGAGGAAACCTCAGCCAGCATTATGATCATAACCTTTTGAAAAAAAGCCCTTTTCTTATAGCAATATTTTTAATGAATTATCGGCTGAGCTTCTGGAAGACATGTCAGAGCACATGGGGTGCTGCGACGGGGGATAGCTCGCTTCGAAATAATGTGGGACTGCCTCAGTGTGTGAACCACTGCTCTCTTGCGTGAACAAACCCAGTAATCCTTCAGGACAGAGAATATGCTCACATTACACATTCTTGAATAGATTAATAATTTACAGAAAATACTGTTGTATGAACTGCTGATTCATCCACAGCAACAAATACCCACAGTGGAATCTTAAACTACAGGCATGAAATCTCCTAGGTTTGCCAAGATCTCATAAAAACTCAGCAAATAACTGTTTTAAATCTGATTCAAAATTAATCTGCTCTGTATTTGCTTCTTTACTTTGGTACCACTCTTAACTGTGTACAACGATTGCCAGATCATGGCCTAGGTCTCTCTTTCTACCAGACCACAAGTCACCAGTGCCTGCAAAGCAGATGGACAATCCAAAAGGAAAGTCACAGGCAAAGAGCAATCATGTCACTGTAAGAGATGAGCAGAAGGAACATGCACTAAATAGTCAGAACTATTAAAAAAACAGTGAGAACACCAGGGGTGCTAAAAGTGTTTTTCTTGACTGTTGTCATCAGAAGTGCTGCATTTTGTCAGTGAGTGACCTTGCTGGGGCTTGAACTCTAACTCTGCTTATCACACCTAATATTGAAACAAATAATACTAAACTCAACAAATATATATAAGTTGCCACCAAGACATTTTTTTCCTTAGGGTTACATATTCATTTTTTTGCATGTCATTTGTATCCAAACCCAAATGATATAAAAAACTCCCTTTAGAATACTATTTTACAAATACCACTGAAGTGCTTCCAGAATCTCCTCAGGGAGTTTTGGGTGAGAGGGCGGTGGTGAAGGGGAAGCTTTAATGGCAAAGGGCAGTCTCTGGGAAAGAAGCGAAGGGATCTCACGGTCCCGCAGCAGCTGCATGGCCACGTCTGGAAGTGCCTCTCTGGGTGTGGAGGACATCAGAAAGAGCATGTGGTAGGACCACCAGCCCCTCTGGCAGCCTCCTGTGCCATGACACCCCAGTCTGTCACACCATGGAGGGCAAGGCTCAACAGGGAATCCTGAGAGGGTCTTGGAGGGACAGAAAACACTGGAATTCCTGCAAATTGCTGCAAATGAAGGGGGATCACTGAAGCTCAGGCTGTACTTAAATACAGTAATTAAATACCAAACTACTTTGTTGTCCAAAGGCAGAGGAGGACAAGCAACTTGGGGAAGAGACAGAAGCACTGAGCACTGTGTCACTGAGCTGCAGCCAACACAGAGGGACACGTCCATCCCCATGGGCTCCTGCAGCACCAGTGGCAGGAGCAGACCCTCACTCCTCTGCGGATGGAGCCACAGCAATACCCCACAAGCACACAGCTGAGCATGGTTGAGTGAAAATGACACTGCACCATGAACAGACAGGAAAAAAACCAAAATCCAACCCCAAAACCCAGCCATACCTTCAGCCCAAGATATCTGAACCTACTGAGCGGGATCTCCCCCCACTGTCTTGCCTTTTAGCTTCAGAAACTCCAAGAACACTATTTCCTGACCTGTTCAGCTGAGGACACACCTGCCACTTTCTGCTCCACAAGGAACTCATCTGGGACTGAGCCACAAACTGTGTGTTGGGGAATGGCCATGGTGCTCAGAAAACCTCGAGTGAGTGGAGTGCACAGCACATTCCAGCAGTATGGCTGTCAGGGCACCAAGGTCCAGCTTTCCAGGACTAGGCAACAAGGGACACAAAAAGTATTTTCAAGGATGAAGATGTCCTTTTTCAATTACATTTTCATACACTTTAGTTCTCTGCAGGAGAAGGGTATCTGACAGGAATATGCTTCCATGACACATGTTTCATATCAGCAGGGAGAGGGACAGAAGTGTTACCCGTGATGTGGCTGGGAACAACAATGGATAGAGCAGGACAGCCCAAACCAGTGCACACACACTCATGCTCGGAATTTTTTCCCACCTATTGTTTTTAAAGATGAGGCTGCACTGCTCAAGCCTCCCAGCTAGAACCAACAGTGCCACCTGTGCCATCAGCCACAAACCCTCTGAACCTTGTACTTCGTAGCCGACGCTGTTTGCTGCCATGTGCCTGCATCAGATTTACCTCTGTGCCCTTTACTCCCACTTACTCTTCTCAATACACATGCTGGAAAGAAAAGACACTGGTGTAACATAATTCAGACATTTCAAACTTTTCTCTCAACTGTTTCTGAAACATATCAGTTCCATTCAGGCTTAGAAAAGGAGTGGCAGCACAGGGTGAGGTGTATCTTTTGTCAGCACCCTGTCTGCTCCCCGTGGCCTCGTAAACAAGCTGCTTTCTTTAGAAATACAGCAGACCTTCAATTTAAATTTATGGAAAGGCTGAACCAGAGGAGCCCGCACTCAAATAATTTTAATAACCTATTAAGTTGCGACTTCAGATTCATTTTATAACCATGTTCCTCGGGGAACAGCACTATCAGGATAAAGATAGAGGTTTTTTCTTTTAAAGATAAATAGCATCATTAATCTGCAACATTTCTTTTCTATTATCTTTCAAAATGAGGAGTTATTTTGTTCTGATCTTGAGGTAATTAGCCTTCATTCACTAGCCAGAAAATGTCTGTGTTCTGAAAATTAAAAATGTGTCATTAAGTGGAATTTACCATAATGTCATTTATCTTTATATAGTTCATCAGTGACAGCAATGGGCCTGGGAATCCATCAGCTTTTACAGAGGAAGCATTAAAACAAATTGAAAAACAGAATAATCCCAGTCACTCTTTAACACAGTCAAAGCCATTTGGGTAATTAAATAGTGGTATTTAAAGTTTTAATTTAGATTTTCCCCTCTGTTCATCAGCAGTCAAATGAGATGTTCATATTCATAACTGTTTGTAATAAAGGGTTTCATAAAGCAAACGGAATATCAATGCTGTCAAAATTAAAGAGAAAACAGAGAAACCTTTCAAGTGCAAACAGGGAAGTTCATTCCTGCTGCACCTTATTTTCTATAGTTACATTGGGAATAAAACCTTGCTGTACCTGGCTCACCCTCTACACTAACACTAGTCATTCTCTGATGACTGTGTTCCTGGTGGTCACATCCACCTTCACCAACATTCCTTGTCTCTAGGTGTTTTGTGATGCAGGAAAACCACCTGCCACAAGTGGTACAGTTTGCCTCCTGTTTCCATTGTTTTCTAAATGTTTGCATATTAATCTCAAGCATCTTTTATCTTGTGTGTTAAGCTCTGGAGAGTGGATCGTGTTGTTGTGCTTCTGCAGATATTGCAATGTGACAACCTACACCCGGAAAACCCATATGTGGTCTAAATAATGCTAAAAATAATTACTGAGGGACACAAATAAAATGTATAAAAGCTTGCTAGCACTGCTCTTGCTAGGCAATACTAGGCCCTCCGTTAGCTTTTGCCAAAATTAAAATAGAGGGATAAAATTATGTAGTTCCTCATGAAACAGTTTCGACCGAAATAAGTCCAAAAACAACATTTTCAGCACATGCACCTCCTCACCAACCTGCTGTTGGTTGGGATGCAGTATTTAAAATAGGGGGGAAAATGCACCTATGCTCTCTAGTGAATGCAGCTGGACCTAAGTTGACCAAAACTGCGAATAGTTAGGGTGCAATTTTTGTTCTGTTCTTCCACATGGTAAAAAATGCTACCAGATTTCAGTTTGTTCTCAAAAGTCCAATAACTTTTGCTTGCTCTCTTTCAAACAAAGTAGAAAATCTCCAAATTCTGATTGCATTTGCAATGTTACAGAGATTTAGACATCTTCTGCAGAACTACATGAGATATTCTATTTTTCAGTCCCAGAGCAGCAGATTTTATATATATATAAGATATATATATAGGCAATATATATATACGTAGGCAATAAAAGAGGCTCTTGTAAAGCCAGAAAGAGCCATCAGGAACCTGCGTGCCTCTGGAATTTTTCAGGTATGGAGTGGAACAACACAGCATGGCATAAATCATGTACAATGTGAAATCACAACAACCTTTACAGTTTGGTAAATAACAAGACACTGATGATAACCCTTTTTCTATGAACACCATTCCAACAGCTTCTAGGTTTTTACTTTTTTTATATATTTTAATTTCATTTTATTTTTATTTTTAACTTGGTGTATGTCTTGGCCTCTGCTGAGGCATGGTCATAACTTCGGCAGAGATCAAAACGAACCCTTGAGGTGACAAGATCCAAGTCACATATGAATACAACAAAAATACCCGCACTATCTGCCAGAATAAACTGATTAACCACTTTTTAAAAATAAAACCGCATCACCAAAAGCCCTAACATGAATGATTTTTAAAGGCATATGCAGAAGGAAACAGGCAAGACTCTGAAAAATTATGCCCACTATGTAGCAGCAAAGTCATTAATAAAGAAGTGCCAGGAGATATTCCCTGTCAGTGGGCAGAAACCCCTCGGCCTGCCCCGTGGACCCGGAAAGGAGCAGAGCCCGTCCATCCTACACCTGCCAGAACAACCAAACAGGTGTACAGGAGGACAAGAGGAAACCAGGTTACACTTCTACTGGGAAAACTGAGAAGTCTGAACATTTCCAATACCACAAGCAAAGTGGCATGCTTAATGTTACGCAGGTGAGCTAACGGCAACTGGTAGCACAGACAAAACAAATGCAAAAATGTTCTTTAAAACGGTCTCTATACCGCAATTCTGAGCGGCAAAATACAATCGGCATGACATTCAGAATGTGTCCCTTGCCCCCCAAACCACCAGCTACCTATTGGGGCAGCAAAAATAGCTCAGCTTTCGGTAATGTGAACTCTATTCTTGTAACATTTAACTTCACTTCCTGTGTCTTTGTGTTGCTCAAGGAAGTGAAACTCATGCATTGCATGTTTGTATTATTCCCCGTTACAGCAGACTTGCAGACAATGTCTGCAATGGTCTGGAGCGATAAGAGCGGCCTCCAGGACACGGATTCTCCTGGGGATTAGGCAGCACCATCTGGGGCCTCCCGTTGATCTGCAGCAGCTGCAGCCTAAACATCAGCATGGGGTGAAAATGGGTTGCTGGTCCTGGAGTTTAACAAGTTGCTGCAACTTGGTTCCAATTACGGTTTGCTGCCTTTGAGAAAAAAACAACCAACCAACCAAACAAAAAACCCCCCAAAAAACAGAGTGACTCCCCTTCTCAGCAGAGAACTGCTAGTGGGTGCTCACTGCAGCTCTGTATCCTTCTGTACTGCACTCTGCCCCAATGAAACCACCCTATCACAAGGGACGCAGTGAGCTGGTGTGGGACAAAGACTTCAGAAAAAACAGGAGATGGCCAGCAGAACTGGTGCTTTCGGTACACTCACCTGTTGTCATTCACTGAAAAAGAAAACTTCCAAATGTCTAAAAGAGATAAAACAGATCATTTGAAGTGCTGCAAGTTTAGGGTTTTCCCTGCAGGTAAGAAATCAAAGGTAGCTGTCAAAGGCATCTAACTTGAGGCATATTACAGTCCTGCCAGGATTTCTTTCTAGGAACCAAGAAGGAATGAGGGAACTGGCAAGTCATGAACACATAGGTTGTCTGCTGTGTTTGCCAAGAGAGCCCTTGCCTAGAGATTTTTGGTACTCTCTTCTCTAACCACTTTTTTTCTTTCTTACTTCACTTAATTTCTGCTGCAGCTACACCTTGCTTTGTAATTATGGTAAGCAAACCACAGGGAACTGCCTAAAACCAATAAATCTCATTAAAACAATTAAATTATTTTTTTAAGGAAATACTGCTGATGAAAAAGTTATTAAAAAGGAATGGAACAAAACAATGAGCAGGAGGGAGGAAAAATTTTGGCATTAGGTTTGTGCATGCCTTTCAAAGTTGATGCTTCAGCTCTGAATTTGGATCAGAAGTTCCCTTTTTATTGACAGTTTCCTGAACCTGGCAGGAAATGTTCACCATGTCCTGTACTGAGGACCAGGAGACAGGATGGCGAAGACACCAAGACAACCTGGATGAATCAAGGACACATCAGATCAGCAGAAAAGAATTAAATACCCATCCTGATGCCTGACCACGCGTGCAACCACTCCATGCATGTCTTAAGCAGAAGTCAGATTTTTCTTGATGTGATGTTTTAGGGGAGGCTCTAAGCACCCCAACCCTGCAAAGGAGGCTCTGGCTGCTTCAGTGCCAGATGCTCAGCACTGCCCAGACAGGTGTGATGGTGTTTCAAACACAGATGTTGGGAACTAAATTTCAATATCTATATTAAACTTTTAAAAAGCCAAGACTAGCCAGAAGATAATTTTACACCTTTTCTTGTTTTAAATTAGAACAAGCTGCAGATTTTTGACATTACAGCTGCATAGCAGAGCATCCCATCCACCTTTTTTCCTGCCCAAAGCACAGGTACCATGCGCTGTCCAGGAAATGTGACCAAAGAAAGGACGGACCAATCTTTGCTTCTTCCCAGTGAGCCCCAGAGCTGTGATCAGCTGCAGTATGCATGGGGCCTGTGGCAGGAAAAGGACACTCCTGCCAGTGTAGGGTAGCCTCTGAGCAGCCCCTCCCAGGGCCCCTGAGTCCCCCACGGTGCAGCCATCTCTTGTTCACCCTGTCACTAGGTCACCTTTTCCCTGCAGCAGCTCCCTTGATGTGGCTTGCTGGCCCTGGGCTGGGATGAGCAGCACCAGTGGCACCAGCGGGGATGGACTCATGACCACCTCTGTCTCATGGCTGGTGGCATTCAAGGCCCTCATGATGCTGCGATGGTCTTCTGAGCCCACCAAGAATCTCATGTCAGAAAGCTATGTGGCTTAATTACACAGAGCCTGATGAGGGTTTTGTTCCAAACACCAGTTCCAGTGGACAGTGCCGCGGTTCTTGCACTGAACAGGCAACAAAAACTCTTCAGTGATCGTCCTCACACACACACAGGTTTAAACAGCCCGTCTACCACCCTCCCAGTGTTTGAGGCCAAGTTTAACAACAGCAGTGAAAAAGTATTTGAGAATGCTGCAAAGTGTCACATTTATCCTGTTTGAATACATTTGTAACATTTAGTTTTGTGTAACAACAGCATTTAACAGCATAAATACATATGCAATTTTAAACACCTGAAATTCAGGTTCCAACTCCAAGAAATGCTGATAATGCATAATAACCTTCTCTGGCAGTAAAACAAAAATACTTGTATTTCTGTAACCAGTAACCCTGTATGTCTTACCTTTTACCTGTCTATTCTTGCCAGGCAGTGTGTTCATATGCCAAGTTCAACACCTTCTGACACACAAGTATAGCTCAAAAAGATGTGCTACTTTTGCACTACTATAATGAAGATATTATATTTGACAGGTAGATACTAACAACTGAAATTCTCTTGTGCCAGCAATACATGAGGTTTGGAAGAATAAGAACCAGCATATCCAGTGGCAGCTCCCAGTCTGCATGCTGCTCTGTTCTGATCCAAACAGATTATTTTAAAAAGCATTTTCACTTACCATTTCTGAGGGACCAGGATGTTGCAAGCAAACTGCTGACTCTGTCACCTCTATGCTACTGATAAACACATTTGTTGGTGTATTTTCAAACATTTCCTCCCTACTCGTGTACCATTTCACAAGTACAGAGGGAAAACAGGCTGAACTGAAGAGCCAGCCATTGAGTTTCAGCATTAAACACTTCAATACTTAAAACCTGCTGCAATCTCTAATCTTTAATGTATCAATCACAGAATCACAGAATATCCCGAGTTGGAACGGACCCACAAGAGTCAGAGTCCCACACCTGGCCTTGCACAAGAAAGCCCCAGCAATCCCACCATGTGTCTGAGAGCATTGTCCAAATGCTCCTTGAGCTTTGTTTTTGTATTGTCTGTTAACTTTAAACACTTTCCTAAAACCACAAAATGTAACTAAGCACCAGACTCCTCATGCTTCTTACTCTGGGGACAGACCAGGGATACATTCAGGAACACTTTCTGGCTTGGTCCCACAGAGATCAGTGGATTTGCCTCCAGGTACAGATGGTGTTCCCACAGGAATACCAAGGCCTGTACCCTGGGGTCCCCTTGCTCCAGTCCCTCGCCTTGTCCCAGCCCACCAACAGGAGTCTGCTGGCCCCCTTGGGGATCAGCACTCCAGCGGACACTCCCTGGGCAGCCAGACCTGCTGTCCGTGGGTTGGAATATCCCCCTTGGACATTCACAACGCCAATGAAGATGCATTGCAATTTCGCTGGAAGGGGTTTGAACAGCCAGTAAACAAACGGCTCCCTGCTGCGTTCCTAACAGAGACAGCGGCTCTCCGTACACTGAGATCTGGAACATGCTTTGGCGAGGTTAAAAACCAAACCAAAACAACAAAAAAACCCAATGCATGACCACTTTAACAGCAGCGAAAGGCAACACACAGGAGGTACAGCAAGCTGTGGACATTATTTTACCATTCTAGGGCTCTAAGTAGACAATTATATGCCTAAATGTTAAGATTCCTTAAGATGGATTAGCAGTCTCCGTAAAATAGTTTGAAGCACCTGTTTTACAAGAAAAGTGTCCATTTGAAAGTTGAAGAATAAAAGGAAGCACAGAAATACAGTTTTATGAAAAGCAATGACTCTTCTGAAAAATAAGCAAATACAGGGCGTTTTCTTTTCTCCTATACTAAAACAAGTTTATCAATATAATTATTAAAATAAAATTACTAAATTAAAGTTGTATTTCCTTAAAATTGCCTGCTATACTGAGAAAAAAAAAAAAAAAGCCTAAGCAGGGCTTCCCATGACTAAATGGATTAATTCTTTAGTACCACACAATTACTGCTCTCCACACAGTTTCAGTGAACATCTAAATAAACACCCAGAGCTTATTTTACACAAAGAACATATCCATTCTAAGGAATAACCCAAATGCTAAAAAGTTGACATTATGAATAAAAAATAAAGAAAAGTTGTACAGGGAGACGAAAGAAAGGAAAGGACATTTTAGGCAGGTTTGTGGGGTGACAGGCACTGACAGACGGACCTTTGTTGTAGCCGCGCTGCTCACACGCCTGCTCTGTTCCTGGATGTCTTTCTCCAAGTGATGTTTCCTGATGCAATGCGGGAGTTTAGCTTGACCCGTCTGACCCTTTGGAATGATGAAAGGCCGCAGCCGAGCAGCTTGGAAGAAGACAGGGACCCTGTGAGCCAGCGAGCACAGAGGCACGGAGCGTACACAGTTGCTCTGGTGGTCTGGCAACCCTGTGAGCACCCAGACAACGGCCAGGGAGGCGAGGGCAGCCAGACCCACACCCACACTGATGGGTGACAACATGGCCCTGCTCTCGTCACCACGAACATGAATGGTCTGCATCATGTTTTCATGCAAAAATAACTCTGATTTGGGTCTTTGCAAAGTGAGCATTTGACATCTGGTGCTTTTGGTAGATATATTATACAGCGGTTCTTTTAACAAAGCAAAAACTCAGGAGCTGTAAACCATTCTGGGTGGAAGAACTGGAAAGTTATCCCCAGCTTCTAAATTTTCTTTATTTTTTATGCTTCACAAAAAGGCCTGGTTCTGCTTGTCTTCTCCATGTGAAGCGCAGCAACACACCCTTGGCTCTTGAGGGTCAGTACTACCCGGCTCATCATATTTTACAGGGGATTAATATCAAACCTGGGTTTTCTGTCTAACACAACACAACTTGTCATTGACACATAGATTCTTATGTCTTATCCCTCTCTAAAATATTTCATGTTTCAGTAGACCAGCAGCACTTTTGTGATTGTTTAGTGTAATTAAACAGGGGGGAAATCCGCACTATGTCTCAAAATTGGTGTGACACTGAAGGTTTTGAGGGTGCAATGCCTAATAAATTGTTGCAAAGATACATCGATGACAAAACACGGACACAAGCCATGTTTCTACATTACCATGAAATTTCTAACAGTTTGACAACCAGGTTCAGTCCAGCACACAGTTGGCCTCAAGTAAAGGCGTGTCACTATAGGCTGTGCCCTATGCTGAACTTGACACAGCAGGATGACAGCAGGGTTGGAAGTCTTCCCTTTCCCCAAAGAAAATGGGGATACCTAACACAATGCCCACAGATGAAGCATCACGTTGTCTCCTCTAATTCCTGCCAGTGACTGCAATTTTTCACAAAGTAAACACCAACAGGACTTTGTTAAGGACAAAGAATGCCTGGCAAGAGCACCTGGCTGCGATGGCAATCTCTGACAAGGGGCAGAAAAGAGACACAGCTACTTGCATCCACCCAGAAACAAGGGAGACGGGGTGCCCCAAAATTAGGTCTATGGGCAACTGCCTTTTTTTTGGGGCAGTGCAGGTAAGGTTCTAAATCTCAGATAATATTAGACCCTGAAAAAAATTATCTTTGTGGGATATTTTAAGGTTAAAAAGCAAACTAAGAGGATATATTTTAGAAAGCAAGAAAGGATAAAGGAATGTCTAGAAGGATTTTGCACTGAGGAAGGATGATTTGACTTGGACTAGTGCTTTTAATACTTATTAAAAGTACCACAGTGTCTGTCACAGCATCTTCTGCTTTCTCTGGTCATTCTGATATTTCCGGACTTTCACTTTCCTTGTACCTCCAGACTGTAAAGGAGAAATCACCTATTCCCAAATCATTTAGTTTATAGCTTCATACACAAGATGGTAAAGAATTTTAATTCCTCCCATTGAAGAAAATACCATCTTTTGCCTGCCTAATACAGCACTTTCTAGGCTGCTTTTTAAAACACATCCTCAAGCACAGCAGCTTGCTGACACAGAGATACAAATACCCTCTACATCTAACATAAATTTTGCTCAAATGAGGATCACCTCATCCTTCTGAGTTCGGTAGTGAGTCCAATGGGTTCAAGTTGTACAGTGCTTACAGAGATTTCCTCATTTCCATTAATGCTGACACAAGAAACCAAAGTTCTGCAGATCATCATGTGTTGCTCATTGTTGTACATTGGGGCACCCTCACATCAAAGACAAGCTCTGGGTTATGCCAGCTGTACTTAACATGTTTGCAACACCACAAAGATTAAATAGCAAAATGGTATAAATCCTATTACACTATATAATCTCTAAATTACATTCAAGTGGATAAAAAAACACACAGTTGGTTAATGAACTTTACATTTTCATAACACCATTTATGCTGTGCAGAAGAATTCTGCTACTTTGGATATAAAGTTTATAAAAATCCATTTCTTGTAGGTATTACACACTGCATATCCTGTTTGTCCTAGGAATGCATTCCCCTGGAAACATTGGCCTTGAATAAGAAAAATTTCTCAACTACCTCCTTTTTACCTTCTCTGAGCTCTCACACAGCACCTGGCACAGCAGCGAGGAGTACAGAGGAGGTGGCTGCTCTGACAGGCACTGAACAAAGATCCAGAGGCCCCTTACTGCCCCTTCCCCAGCTCACGTGGGGAGAGCATTGGCTAGATTGGGCACCCCAAGGATGGCAAGGGGCAGCCAAGTGCCTGCTGACAGCAGCACTGCCCACCTGGCCTCATCCCGGCTGTCTGCAGCCTCCCCAAGGGACAATGGTCTATCAGTGTGGACAGCGGCAAGGGCTGAGCACAGCACTATTGTGTGAAAAGGAAAAAAAATAAATCTGTCTGTTGTGGTGGTGGCGCAACACAGGGAAAGCTGGAGGTTCAGAAGCAGCTTTTTTGCAACGGATGAATGACTTTTCCCGATTCCCTATAAATAACATAGAAACTAATGAAAATCTGTGTAGCCATAAAGCCCCGCTGGTGCCTTCTGGGCAGGATTTTAAGGCAGCAGGTTGTAAACTGCAACTTTCTGACCAATAGCAGAAGAAACACAAGAAAAATAATCTGAAGAACCGTGTTTAACAAAACCTGTCAAGTTTCAGAACAGTTTCACACCAACTGAGCAAATGAACCTGAAGCACTAAAAGTCAGTAATTCTGAATACAGCATATATATGGGGATATATAAAGGGATCACAAAGTGCTTGATAAGCAAGGGATTGTAAAATCCTGGTATTATTTTTACTAATAGAACTATTAGAAAAAGAATAGCAAATTTGCTTTAAAACAGCTGTTAAGGCTGTAATTACTTTTCTAGTCATCAACATGCCTTAGCATTGGTAAAAACAGGAGTGTATAAGGAAATCCGCAAAAGGAAAACATCCTCTTGCCATATCCAAACTGCAAAGCAATCAAAAGGTATGAACAGCAATCTACAACTACCTGTTATTGTCATACAACCTTTCCTGTCTTGGATGCTGAGGTAAACATGTCCGGCTACAGAAATTCAAACTATGTAAACATTTGCTGTTATACTACCTATGTGGATTTAAAAAAATGGCACCACAAAAACGATTCAGTGGAAAAACACTTGATAAGTGACATTTTAACAAGCCCTACCATAACTGAGTTATGCATCCATGAATTGTGTTACAGTGTTCCCCTTGCCCTCTACACTGTAATTCAGGGTGTAAAATCAATGTATAAATTCCTGTCATCAGAGCTTTGGGAACGGTGTTTGAAGGACCTGGCATCCTCATGTCTGCAAAATGATGATTTGAATGTAAAAGTTAAGAAATTCAACTCAAATTCCTTAAGTCCCCAGGTGTGAGGCTTTTTAATTTTTCTCCAAGAGGCCAAGGAACTCAGCATTTCTTCACAGAGAGCACAATTTTGCTGCTGCCAGACTTTTATCATGTTTTGTCCCCAAGCAACTGCCTCCATCCTCCCCATGTGGCGGACAACATATGTGCACAGTGAAAGTCCCTGGCATTGACACAAGGAGCTGGGCACTGGAACATGAGAGATTGTCACTGCAAAGTCCAGCCTTCTCTTCCAGCAAGCCAAGGCTGGCATTCCCACACTGCGAATGCAGCTGCTGGGCTCTGGGAATGGGGAGATAAGCAGAGTCATGAGCAGGAAAGAGCCTGTCCCACCTGCCTGTGCGACTGCCGGTATTCAGAGTGGAGGGCACGAGCACAGCCTGGACCAGGCACAGACGGTGGCTATGTCTGGCAGGACTGCTTAGCTCATCTCCCACAACTTCTCTGTGGCAGGACAGGCAAGTGACAGAATTCAGTGCCACATAGTTTACCCTGGCTCACCTGTGGATGGGTTCTGTGCAACACAGCCAAACCATCCTCTTGGCACACTGGATCTGATTCTCTGGCTAGAGTCAAAGGCAGGATAAGAAGGGTTGAAAAAGGTGAGGGAAAGAAACAGAGATGAGGAAAAGGGGTGCCAGCAGGAGTGTGGGGCTGGGGATTCCTGAGAGGCTCAGGATGGAGCACGAAGCAGAGCCTCACTGATACCTCCCAGCAAAATGAAAACATTGATATTTCATGGTCCGACTGCCAGTCCAATGGCTACAGAAGTTGGTAGTGTGACTGACAGACAAGGGGATCAACGTCTGACTCTAATTGTTTATTTGGTGACATTTACTTCAGCTTTTTAACCTCCAAGTCCTATTTTATGGCTCTGTGACTGGTCAAATAACTGCACATCCCACACACCTCTTGCATACCAGCTACCCTAACAATAATGTGGGGTAGGACTGTAAACTTACTTTTGCAGATCTGCTTTGCCTTTTTTCTCTTTCATAGTTAACTCTTACTGGCAGCATTATGCAGCATGTAGCTACATTCCAGCTCCTTGAAAAAACTAAAAGCAAGGACCTCCACAGAGCATTCTCTCTTCTCTACGGCATGAAAAGGCTGAAGCTTTCAATTAAAATGTGTGGTAAAATCTTTTCTAGCCATCATTAGAGAGGGATGGCATTTTTCAGCACTCACAGACAACTTCAGCTGCTGGGTGCAGCTGCAGTGACAGAATCCACATTGGAAGAATGACCCGCTTGTGCCCAGTCACAGTTGTGACATAGGTCTGGAGGGCTCCAACACAAGCAGCAGATCCAGGGATAATAGAAACATGAAATCACAAAATGGTTTGGGTTTGGATGGATCTTAAAGTCCATCTAATCCCAAACCCCTGCACTGGACAGGGACACCTTCCGTTAAACCCAGTTGCTCCAAGCCCCGTCCAACCCGGCCTTGAACACTTTCAGGAACAGGACAGAGGAATAAGCACACAAAGAATGAGATTCCAACCAAAAGACAGTTTCACTGTTTTTTTTATCTAGCATTGAATGAAAAAGGAAGTAAATGCATTTCAAAAGCTGATAACTGAACACCAAGCTGAAGCTCTGCTTATGGACTGCCTGAGGCTGCTTTATGTTTTAATGTCATCTCGCAAAATTAAAACATTACTATAAAAATTTAGTCCAGTGGCAAATTTTAAAGGGTTTTTTCCTTCAGTGTTCAGTACACAATGTACAACACAGATGTACTTGTTTAACTTTGACTTTATGACTTATGCAAAGCATCGGCTATTATTCCAGTGCAAGTCTCCTTAAATAAACTTTTCTGAGACATGATGAAAATGGAGGTGGTGGATTAGGGGGCAGCAAAAGATGAGGTCATCTAGGCCCATTGAAGCTGTGTTTTGAGACCAACAATAGCAAAACTCCAGCAAATCCTCTGAAGTACACCCGCATGTTTTCCACACAGCCTGGATTAGTCTTGAGCTTCTAGATCTGAAAATACAATAACCCTTTCACTCATATATAATAAAGAGAAATAGACTATACTAAAAAAACCCAAACCTCACAGGTTTATTTACATGCCCAGCACATAGAACTCTTCTGCATTTACAATACAGAAGGCAAAACAATACAAAATGAACGTCAATTCAAAAAAACAAAGGTTTTTTTCCAAGCTCTTTGGACATGGCTTGCCATGTTCACAGAGGTGCCAAATACAAGGCATTCATTTCTCAAGCTCATGATCGCAGAGGCCTCTGGTGGTATCAGAACTGTATGTTAACTAACCTACATTTTTAGAGGAATTACATAATAATAGAAGAATAAACAAATCTGCATGTGCAATTACATCCACCAAAAATTCTTGAAAACTGCCAAAGGAAAAGCTGAACAGCCTGAGTTGCTCTCTTAATTCAGGGTTATTTTTGTCTCAAAGTGAGGTGTGTTTGGGGCAAATCCTACAGCTGGGAAAGGAAAATTTTTTTGATGCCAACCTCAGTGACAGGAGGGTCAAGCTGGTAACAGACTGTGATTTTTATATAAATGTTTATTTGACAATTCAAAACCACTGGAGAAGAATTGAACTTAGGAGTTTCCCAAGGTGTTATGGGAACTGGAAAAAAAGAGTAACTCCACAGGTCAGCTGTGTATTACACTTGGTTTGTGAGGAAGTCCAGAGGCCCCACTTGGCAGAGGGAAACACATGGAGAGGGCATCACCATTCACACATAGACTTTGACATCAGTTTTAGCTCCTTTGCAGAGCTGTTGTCACTTTATGCTGTGGGAACAATGTAATGGAGTCTTGAAAGGCTGCGAATACCCAGACTCATAGAGAATAAATGGGAAAAAAACTGTATTACTGCTTAGCCTGGGATAAAAAACATGAAGAAAGCATGGATCAGTGCTGCATTTATTTCCTCCAGCAGCAGCCTCTGCTGTGGGCTGCACAGGAAACACACCATGGTTTGGAACTGGGCCCCAGTAAAGTGTCTGAGAACTGGGAGCCACTGGCCCTGTCCTGTGGATGCTGTGTCAGTGTGACCCAGGTGTACACAGTCTGGTTTCAGTTAAAGATAAGACAAAAATTCTACAGCATTTTCCTCAGCTACCTTACTATAAATTGAATTTAAATACAGCCTGGTCTCTCATAGAAATAATTATTTTCTCATGTTTAGAAGAGGAGTGGGATGAAAAGACTGCAGATCTTTTCATAACGTCTAATTTCTGGATTAAAAACATCCAAACCTGAAGAAACCAGCAGGAACACAAGGACACAATCCTGTGTGGGGCTGGGCACACCTCTGCGACAGGCTGTGGAACAGTGTCCTGGCACAGGCAGTGCTGTCGTGACCCGTGTTTTCCACCATGCCCATCCATCACATTTACAGGGAGCTGCCCTTGTTCCCACCCTTTAGGGCTGCAGCCAGCAAGTCCCAGTTCACTCCCAGCAAGTGTGGGCAGGAGAGTTGGGGCAGTGCTGGGAGAGAGGGGGCTGGTGTGGTGCATGGTGGGGGACGCCCACGGGCCAGGGACTCACCAAAGAGTGGGCACAGAGTAGTGTGCAGAGAGGTGGCTGGTGGGCGGAACTGGCTGGTGGTGGCCAGGGACCAGCAGCCACAGTGCTCCTGTAATGCGGAAAGGAGCTCACAGAGGTCAGCTTTCTGAAGGTCCCCATCTGCTGGGGCCCACACCCAGTACCTAGCCAGTGCCTCCACAGACCCCTCCACTGGCCTGGAAGGCTGCTGGAAACCACCACCATTCCAGCTGGAGGGAGCTTCCCTGGTTTTGCTCTGCAGCTTACACGAGCCATCAATTCATGAGGAGCAGCCATGGGATCACCCGGCTGTTTGTCAGATACCCACCACCTGCCACATCCTGCTGCACGCCAGCCATGAGTTGCCCCTCAGCACAAACAAAATAAACACTGGAAATGGAAAATCTGGAAAATCTGTTCTCTTCACCAAGCCACTTATCGCTCAGGAGTGAATTTCTCTGGCGTGTGCCAAGGAGGAAAGCCTTTTTCTATGTTGCTGGCAAAACTGTCAATCATCTTGATGAGCAGGAAATAAATGAATGCC
Organism: Anabacerthia variegaticeps; assembly: GCA_035583185.1. Lineage (NCBI taxonomy): Eukaryota > Metazoa > Chordata > Aves > Passeriformes > Furnariidae > Anabacerthia > Anabacerthia variegaticeps. The sequence goes on along the minus strand of JAWWEW010000088.1, from coordinate 7,444,743 downwards.
CAATGATGGGATTCTGTATTATCCTTAAAAAAGAAATCCATCAAATAAACATCAACAGGTAAATGTTTATACCCGACAGCCATCAATTTCAGCTATCCATGCAAAGAGACAGGTGAGCTGGACTGGTAAACCTCGAAATTAGAGGGGTATTAATCATCTGCTCCCAGCCAATATAAACAGATGTTATTTTTAAACAGGCAAAATCATCTCTTCCTCTGAAATTTATTTGCAACAGATAATGTTCTGTTACATTTTTAATCAAGCAGATGAAGTTACATTTAAATTGAAAATCTGCTGCACTCAACTAATCAGGCAAGTAAAATTCTGAGATGATTGAACGCCAGCACAGAGCACACCATTACAGCAGGTAAATTGTGAAATTTACCTGTCACACCACACAGCTCATTGTTCACCTACTGCGCCTGCAAGTGAGGAGCACAGAAATAAGACAAAAAAAGGAATGGCATGTTCAACATATTCATAAATCCATCATATTTTAGGAACACACCATTTACAGTGACAGGGAAAATATGTAAGCTCCACCTCTTTCCTACAAAAAAGCCAATAAAGATTTACACAGGTTGCTCCAATCTGCTTCATGCTCATCTAAGTTGCGTGTTCGGATACACTGAGATCAAGGCACAGCACAAAAAAATATCACATATTTCTCCACTGATAGAGGCAAGACCCCCCCCAAAAATGAAATATCTTAGGGAAGAAATAATGTGACTTTTCTGCCAGTCCATTTCCTAGCTCTCCCAGACATGTCAGGCCCCACTATCCAACTCCTCTGCGTCTCAGCTCAGCACTTTTAAACACTGGTACTGATATCCTGACTCAAGAGTTTCACTTATAGTACACTTAATACAGTAAACACTGCTGTGGTAAAAGCAGTGTCGTCTAAATATATGGAATGCAGA
>JAWWEW010000088.1:7396090-7420961 GCA_035583185.1 Anabacerthia variegaticeps | reverse complement strand
GACACTGCCAGGGATCCAGGGGCAGCCACAGCTTCTCTGGGCACCCTGTGCCAGCCCTCACAGAGAAGGATTTCTTCCCAATATCCCATCTCACCCTGCTCTCTATCAGTGGGGGGCCATTCCCCTGGTCCTGCTGCTCCAGGCCCTTGTCCAAAGTCCTTCTCCAGCACTTCTGGAGCCCCCTCAGGCTCTGGAAGGGGCTCTAAGGCGCACAGAGCCTTCTCCAGGCTGAACACGCCCAGGTCTCTCAGCCTGTCCTCATAGTGGAGGTGCTCCAGCTCTGGGAGCATCATATGGACATGTGCATGCACATGCAGGTACACACAGGGACACACACATCCTGCAAGCCCTGCTGCTCCTGGCTGAAGCAGCCTGTCCAGCAGCTGTGGCTGCCACAATGTCCTCGTGGCTTCGCACAGACATGTCTGCACCGAGTGGGTCCAGCACCTCTGTCTCTCACCAGTGAGGTCCCAGATGTCCCTGTCTCTCCAGTATCCACCACTCTGATGCTAGGAACCACCTTTATGGTCGGTAGTGACTGCTCTTGTTGGTGTGTGCCTTCACAGCAGGGACACACTGCCTCTCTCCAGGTGCTGCCCCTACACACACAGCCCCTCTGATTCAGGGCCCAGCTTCTCTGGCTAGCTCTGGGAACTCCATGCAAAGAGTGTATGCATCAGAGAGGGCCCCTCACCCAGGTAAAGGTGAGACATCTTGTTTAATATTGCAGAATAGAGTCATACCAGCATGTGCACAGTGTGCTTCTGCTTTTGTGAGCATAACAGGTGGGATGAGCTGCAGCAGGTACCAGCAGGGAGTCAGGCAGAGTCTCCAAGGAGTGGGAGAGGCAAGCAGGGATGAGTGAGTGAATGCAGAGAGCTGGGGGAGACTCCAGATGGGTTCGCTGCTTCGGGGACAGCAGTGTGCCTGGTCGCCCTGTAGCCACAGAGCCAGCCCTCTGTTCTGTCCTGCTCCCCTGAGGCTGGTGGGGGCTGCCTGTGCAGACAAACATGTGCACGCTGGCGTGTCTGCTGAGCCCAGAGCTTTCATTTTCCATCTCATTTTTTGGTAGGTATTTCAGACTTCGGGGGTTTCCTTAATGCAGTGCTAGTACTCTATTTTCAACATTACTGGCATGTAATTACAACCTACCTTTGGGATGCTAGTACAAGAGTGTATGTGTGGGCTGAAAAAGTGCCTCTTGAAGGGTGGAATGGTGTGTTTCTCTGATGCTCAAGGCTCTGGGTCCAGAAAGGAGTGAACAAAACTGACCCACAAGAAAGAAGGTTTTACCTTCTGTCAGAGAGCAAGTGGAATCTGACATAGCTGTGACACCTGGTACTGGCCACAGGTATTTTGCTCTGATCTTATGACACCTTTCAAAACAATTCCTCTGGATATTACACAACCTTCTCAAATATATCAGGTAAATAATTGTGGTAAACCATATGCAGTTGATTAAAAGATTAGCTGGAACCGCAGAATGTTATGCAACTGCCAGGACCCTGAGAATACTTGTGGACTGCCTGGATCCAGGGCTCTGTCTGGCCCCGTTCCCCAGATTCCTGCCCCCGGCCCCTGTCTGCAGGCTGCCATCCTCAGCCTGTCCCTGTCACCAGGCAGGGGCCCAGTGCTCGCGGCTGGAGCTGCCCTGCTCCTGGCTGGGGTGGTGCAGAGGCCACCCGGCCTTGCCCCATCAGCCCCAGCCAGGGAGCGACTGAAATGGTGTAAAATACAGGTTTGGGGAAGGACTTCGGGTCAAGTACCTGAGAGTTTCCTCAGAGCATTTCCAGGAAATAAAATTTTCTATTTAGAGAAGCAGGAGGAAAAAGATTAGAGCATTTAGATTTAACACTGACTACAGCGGTATTTTATGCTTGCAAGAACTCAGTCTTGCCGGATTTACGCCTTGAAATTTCTTTTTGGTGGCGTCATGGCGGAAAGTCAGCATCCGCCCCCGAGGCGTCCTGTCCCCGGGGGCTCTGCCCTCGCACATGGCCCGGGGGTCTCCGCAGCCCCGGTGTGCCCACTGCGAGAGCCCAGGCAGGGAGCGGCACGGCTCCGGTCCGCCCGGCCCGCGGGGCACTCGGATGCGGCGGGTTACAAACCGAGGTGCCTGCGTTCCGCGCAGGGTGGCTCAGCTGTGATCATCGGGCACCGCCGTTTTCGCCCTTGCACTCCTTTCTCTTTCAAGCCAGTTGAGTCCTGCTGCTGGCTTTGCTTCTGAGAGCTGTTTCTCGGGAGAAGTGATAAACTCTACCTGCCACGCACCTGAGTCCAGCCCAAACTGCTCCCCTGCTCCCCTGAACACCCCATCCTTGGTGCCCCAGTGATGCACTTTGTGAGAGAGGAGCTCGGCACGGAGCCTGAGGTGCTCGGGGGGAGGCGGTGGCACCCCGCCTGCGGTGCTGAACAACAGCCCCGGGTGCGCTTAGCTCAGCCGGGGGGAGCTGCGCTCCGCCCCTGGGGAATGTCCTCTCTTCCTCCACAGCACCTTTCTGCATCCCAGAACCGGGCCCCAGGCTGCAGTGAGCAGTCGGGGTGAGAACAACCCTCTCTCCTGACGACCTGACACCGCGTGCGGCAGCCCCAAGCGCCTTTTGCGAGCGCAGCGCAGGGCGCCGAGGCTGTGCCTGCGGCACAGGCACCTCCGCACTCCACTCCAGACAGCAGGTTGTCCTGGGGAAGGCGCGGGAGGGGCCGGAGCTGCTCCGGCCGCCACGGGACCGTCTTCCCGCTGCGATTTGCCCAGACCCACCAGAAGTCCCTGCCAGTGCAGGGGAAGGAGCGTCCATTCGCCTGCGCTGCCGGGCAGCCCCCAGGCGCCCTTTCCCTCCCTGCCTGCCGTCCCTGTGCAGGGAGGGCAAAGAGCTGCACAAACCCAGCCAGCAGGAACGGGCCGGCCGGAGTCCGGGGCGAGGCAGGGACGGGGGGCTTGGCAGCATCCTCAGACTGCTGGGTGCAGCCTGGGTTTCCTGCAGCCTTCCAGAACGCAGGCGGCCGGTGACCACCGTCGTTCTTCCATCGCAACCTGTCCGTGCGTAGAAAAAGAAAAGGGAAGGAAGAGTGAGATTTCCCCGAGACGTAACCTGTCAGTTCGGGGTCCAGATGCCGGCAGGTGGCACCCCAGAATGCGCAGCCTTTCTGCGAGCCTGGTGCTGCTCACCGGAGACCTCCTCAGCCTCCGGTGCTCCCTCAGCACCGAGGAAGCCTCGGGTGCTTTCCGCTGGGGCGGATAGCCATCAGAAAGGACCCCGAAATGATTATTTCCCTTTGTTTCTTTCCAAAGTGTGTTTCTGAATGCTGAAGCAAACAGCACGAAAGAATCCAGGATAAGCCTCAGCAGTGTTTTATGCATTAATAAAGTGCCATTGTCAGGGTGCTGGCTCCTGCTGCCTGTAACTTTGCTAGATGGCAGCCCTCTGATGTGAAATGGCCTCCTACAGCTTCAGCTTTACATGGCATTCCTTGGAGAATTCACAGCTGGAAGGAGCCACCCTGTGCAAGAGTGTCGCTGAGAAAAGTCACAGGAGTCTTGGCCATGGTGGAAATAGTTTGTGTGATGTTTCTTCCGCTGTGGAACAACATGAGGATGTGACTGAAGGATGAAGGCATGGAAGTAGGTCAATCAAATATGTGCAGGCAATGATCACTTTCTTTTAAAAAGCCTGATTTTGAAATCTTGTAAAACAAGTAAAACAGTGTTTTTACCTGCACTAGTTGAATGAGATGGATTATACTTGCTTCTGGTTACCAGGAAAGTTGTCTCAGACCTTCACAGGCTGTTTCCTGACAATCACAAAGTTTTCATCTAGTAGCTGCAACTGATGGTGTTTGATTTTTATTTTTTTATTTTTGTATTGTGTGTTTGGGCATGTGAACCCCATTCTTTCTGCCCTGATTCAGTAAAATAAGTAAACTTTGATATGATGAAACACTCCTCTTCCTTGAAGCCTCCTCTTCCTTGAAGCAGAAAGGTGGAACTGTCCCACTGTGCCAGGCAGAATCAAGCAGCATCCCCTTCACTGGCCTCACATAGAACTGGAGGGTTGGCAGCTGCAGAATGGCTGAAACAGTTCAGGAAATGCAGAGCAAGAAGGCAGGGAGAGGCTGGGCAGAGGTGGGTGATGATGTGAGGAACAGCTGAACCAGAACAGAGAAGAGGTGGCTGACATTTGCCACTACAGCTGCCATTTTCCCACCTTTACTCCCATTTCAGCATCAGCAAACTACATTGCCCAGGTCACTGGAATGGCACTTTCAACAGAGTTCCACTGAAGTGGCTTGAAAATAATCAGTGCTGAACCCTGGAAGACTTTGGGGTATTCAGTGCCCTGCCCCAAAGGAGTTTCCCTTTATCGCAGCATGGAAATAATGTGTGACTCCCAGAACCACCAGATCTGGTGACCATCAGTCACCATACTATGTTGGGACTTATGCAACCTCCTGAGCTGCAGCCCATCATCATCCTCAGCTGTCTGCAGCAGGGACAGGAGCACTTCAGAAGTTAATTAAATTCCCACCCCCCGCATCTGATCTGCTCTTCCTCTTCCCAGTGCTCCACTTTACCGTTTCAAACCGAGCACAGGGAGAGGGAAGGGAGTGTAATTATTTAGCTCCTTAGAGCCAGCTCTACAGTGCTTCAAAGCCTGTTAATTACAGTTTCAGCCGTGCAAGTCTGTAGAGGACCAGAAGAGCATGTGAGAAGTGGGGGACATGGGTTGAGGGAGAGGAAGGATGCCATGAAGTTGAAGCCACAAAGGCTGATGATGGGAAGAACCAGGGTGAAACAGGGCAGAGGGCCAGAGGCACTGGCAGATAGGAACCTGGGAAAGAGCCACAGGGATTAGGAAGCAGCTGGAAAGCAGAGGGAGGTGGAGGAATGAGGGGAAAGATGGAGCTGCATAGGGGAGCAGCTTCGGGTATCTGTCCGGGGTGATGGGGATGCAGGTTAGGCACCAAAGGATACTGCACACTGGCATCACTGAAATGTGTGCCTTCTGCCCACCTGCCTTCTCTGAGAAGGTAACTGCCCAGGCTCCAGATCCAACTGCTGCCAGCGTTGTTTGGTAGGGCATGGTTGTTGCAGGACAGAACGGATTTTACAATATAATGACCCTTGTCAGAGAAAATATTTCCTTTTCTTGATCATCCTTATTTTCTCACTGAATGAGCAAAATAATTGCAAGAGTGTTCTGTCTCTCTCTCAATTCCATCAGCTAAGAATCCTCAGCATTTTAAGGGCAAAACCTGCAGCATTCCCCGTCCATCTCTCCTGTGCTAGAGTACAGCACTTCTTGCTGCTGTCCGCTGGGCTAAGGGTCCTGGGATTAAGGGGAGAGGCTGCCCTTCTGGCCATCTGCAATTTCCAGAAATAAGTAACCAGAAAGAGGGAGGTGGTGGGAAGAATGTTCAGGTGTTCCACGGGAAACCATTTTGGGCTTCTCTGCAGCTTCTGAAATGAACATTTGTGGATTTCCTTTTTGACAGAACCAAAAGGACAATTCAGAGCCAGAAAAGACTATGTTCTCAAAGACTTGATGCTGCATTGCCAGTAGTTCTTAGCTCCGACTTCATGATTTCCATTTTCTTTTGGCAGCTTCGAGTCTCTTTCTCTGCTTTTGCTGGAAAATTTTCCTTAAGGAAGCACCAGTGATGGCCCAGGAGACAGTGTGTGAATGCTTTGCATTATGTAATGCTTTGACATTTGGCATTCCCATGGCATTATCCCCATTATCCCCCATCAATGCGGAATAAGCTGTCAGAGCATGAAATTGGTATTTTTACATATTCTTAATGTACAGATGTCAGTCTGAAAGCCATGCACAAGCATTATGATTAAATTCTCTGTTTCATCCTCTAGCCTATTCATGGATCTTTTTGGAAGATTTCATTTCTTTTGGGGGGTTATTGGGAAAAGGCACAACCTTGTAAGTAATAATTCTACCTAATAGCATTATCAAAAGGTGAAAGATAAGTTTAAGACACTGTTCACCGAATGCAGTATAGAGTCATAAATCCAGAGCAATAGTGTTAAATTTTTAGCACCTGTGTTCCTGGAATGGCAGCAGAAAACGAACAAGTACCAGATGCATAGAGGGAATATAATCAGTGACCCAGTTTCGGGTGCCAAATACATCAACATGTTCCAAATCAAATCTGCTCAGAGTTTACAAGTTTGTTATTCTGCATTAATTGCAGTGTAAGGGTGGCAGAGCCTTATGGGAGGATGATTGTGCCTAAACATAATGTACAGGGAGAAAGAAGAGGAAGGGCATGACAGAGGATTGATTTGGTTGGTTTGAACACAAATACATAAGGAAGAGGAGGAAAGTCACCTGCTTGAAAGCAAATCAACTGCTCCACCCTCCACTCTCAGACCCTGTCTAGAGGACTTGTGTGGAACATCAGTCAATACTGTTGCAAAATGAGACCAGTATGGTGCAGTCTGCATTACTGGGAGCTCCCATGGCCAGGATAGGTAAAGCCCAGAGTGTCCTGGTCTGATCTCGTAGCTGACCTCACTGTGAGCAGAGGATTGTCTAGAGAGTTCCTGAGGTCCCTTCCAGCCTGAATTGTCCTGTGACCCCATTCTCTGGTAGGCAGAAGGTTGGAGCAGGAGGGTGTTCAGCTTCTGCACAACAGACTTTCCTGCTGGAGTTTCAAGAATTTGTCTAAACAGCCCTTAAGGCTGTGCAGAGGTGTATCCTGTATCTCTGTTCACTGTGCCTGGAAGTGTGTCAAGAGTCCATGAGCATCAGCAGGGTAATGTGAGCATCCCACCTGCTCACCGAGTGTGCAGTCAAATCAGGAGAGAGGCCAAATTTCTGACCTCTCTTCACATAAATCTGAAAATAGTGCATGGACTATTTTGAGCTGAATTTCCCTAAAGAATGACTTATGCAATTGGGTCATCAGTCCTTGCTTCCTCCTCTTCCCTGTCCTGCTCTCCACCCTGCCAGAAACTTGTGGTGTATAGATCATCATCTCTAGTCAAATGCACCAGAGAGCTGAGAAGCCTGAGAGGAATTTTGTTCACAAGTTTTAAATGTAAAGCAACCTCTCTGTGGAGAAGATAGAGGGAGGCTCATGTCCCACTGGTCACACGACTCCAAAATGGGATCAGCAAGTGTCTATGTGGCTTCCTGCCCTGGAGGTGGTCTGGCACTCACCAAACCACATGCTACCTCGTGTGCAGTGCTGTTAGCAGGGCTGAGGATGGGTTGGGAGTGCTGTTGAAGGGTGCTGGGGAAGCAGGAGCTGTGAAATGGTCATTGCTGGGGACATGAGAGTTGAAGGGAAGAGGAGGTTGCACAGAAAGCCTGAGGACATGAGATGGAGAAAACTGAACTTAACAGGATGAGAGAGGCAGATAGGGATATAGGGATATAGGGATAAGAGCTGCAGATATTGGAGACATTTCTAACTGATAACATTCTTACTAAAAATTCACAAGCATGAATAATTACAGTGGCAGTTTTTCGGCAGTTTTTTTTTTTCAGCACAGAACTTGCTCCTGGGGACAGTTAAAGAGCAAATTTGGAAAGAGCATTCAAGCTACAGCCACAACACGACACTAGAAGAGTTTTGAGACTGCTTTATGCAGTGGCCATTTATGCTCTTAAATTCCCACCTTTGCAACCAAATCGCTGATGACAGGGAGTTCAGCTGCTGTGACAGCTGGCCACGTGGTCAGCGCAGGGGCTCTAGCTCTTGGGCTCTGAGACTGTCTGCAGCCCCCATCCAAAATCTGTCATGGCCAGCAGAAACTCTGCTGTGGTCTCTTGTGCAGATGGACAAGTGACATCCAGGATGTTCACTGCTGGCAGGTGCATACCACCCACCATGGCTTGCCTGTTTGTTTGGAAGGTGATGAAAGATTTTCCACTTTCTGTAGGAGACTGAAGTTAAGGGTTGAGCAGGGAGTTCTGGGGGAAGTCTCATGGAAGCCAAAGAGGAGTTGCCCCAGTAAAGCCACTTTTTCCTGCAGAATGAATGTGTTTCTCTTCCTACCTGCTCAGCTCAGCTTCTTGCCTGAATGTTTGTCTTACTGGGAAAGGCAACAACCAGATTTCCAGCCAGATGACTTCTGCCAGGTCTGTGGGGTGCAGTGGACTGCATGCAGACATGGAGTCTTTTGAACAGGTGCCTCACCTCTGGTACCTGCCCTCAGGTGTGCTGGGAATAGAGGAGGATGATCTGCATGCAGCATCTCCTCTCTGCCATTGAAGACAGTCTAATATGAAATGAATGTCTTCCGGGAAATGAAGCAAAGCCAAGTAGTTTTGGCAGTGTTTAAGCAGGTGCCCTGAGGCTGCAGCAAAATTGCTGTCTTGCATGTTTGGTCCAGGAAGCACAGGCAGGACAGCCTTTCACTGTGAGCATGAATCACAGTGATCCACTGTACAACCACAGGATCCCCCCCTAATGCACTCCACAAGGCTGCAGGTCTTCTTCACTAGGTCCAGAAAAACATATAGATGTGAGTTCAAATTGCTTTGTCTGAGGAAGGACAGGCTGGACCTTACGCATGCAGGAGGCTGTCACTGCCAGGACCTCAGGCCTTTTGACCCATGGGGTTGCAGGTCCAGGAATGAATATGTGCCCTATTACCAGGAGCAGGCCAGCAGAGGATAAAGTAATACAGCAGTGATGGTTAAAGGCTATCCTGAGCTGGAGGGCAACTTTCATTTACTGCAGAAAATATTTGTTTTCCTAAACAGGGGTATGAAGTTAATCCTCATAAGGAGAAATCTAAGTCCTGTGCTACTCTGCAGGATTTCTCTTACTTCATTAAACTCTGACATCTCAGAAGGCAAATCCACATTGTCACATGTCACTTGTGCTTGAAAAAAATGTGCATATCAGTGTTTAATACAAGGTTATTTTTCTCTTATTTTGCAAGTGTAATTGCATAGTAAATCGAACCGCAGGCTTGTATTTACTTGTTAGCATTAAGAGTGTGTCAGGCCATATGTAAACAAGGGTATTAGCACAGATCTGGAGCAGAGTCAGTCTGTGCCAGCTGGAGATGTGGTCCCTGTCTTTCTGCTTACCAGGAGGGTGTGAGACCATGGGAAGGAGCAATGACTTTAGGCTGGTAAATACCATCACTTGCAAAGACAGCTGTAGGATATTCCTGTCTGGTTATTGTACCACTGAGATTTTGGACTCATCTAACATTGCTTTTCCCATGAGTCTTTATGTCTTGGCTGATGAAATTTTTAGTGCTTACAGGAACAAATTTTCCAGGGGCTCTCTGGAGCACAGCTCCATGCTGCAAGACATAGAGAGGTGTGCACAGCTGAGCTGAGACATGTAGGGACTGCAGCCTCCCAGTGAGAAATGGATTACTGCTGGCTACCACACGGAACAGATTTCTGCTTCTGGCTGACCTAACCTTGGCCCAAAATGCTCCAGGTGATGGGTCATGCTCTAAGTTTGTCTGCTGCACTGAGCAGCCCCATCTGTCAAATTTCTTCTCTCTAAGAAGGCATTAACAGATAGTGTTCGCAACCTCCTTGATAACTCAAGCAGTCAGCCCATGCAGACTGGGCCCATGCAGTTTCCAGCCCTTTTACCCTGTGTGGCTCCTTCCTGCACCTCTTCCTCTCATTCTTGTCTGGGCTGGGTGGAAAGGGCAGGATGGGACCCACTGACATGGCACAGAGCCAGTGTGGTGCCTGCAGCACTGCTCATTATCTCCTCCTCCCATGGCGGTACAGGAGGTGTCTGCACGGCCTCACCACAGAAGCCTTCTCCACCCAGTTCTCTCCTCTTCCTCCTGCCATGTACGCTCTGCCATGAGGGAGCCAGAGCTGCCAGCCCAGGGTCACTCTGGCTGTGTCACAGCTTTGTTTCTCACTCTCATGCCATTCACCAAGTTCTCTCACTCCTTTCTGTCAGGGGTTTGTGATTGTTCATGTCAGCAGAGGTTTTACACTGTTGTGTCACAAATCTGGGACAAATACCATCAATCTGCCTGCAGGGAACAAAACCTACAGGTCATGTTCTTGGTAGGTCCATGTTTATTTTTTGTAGTCCGGATGACTTTCCTTCTGTGCATGAGGATTTCCAGTTAAGCCCAGCAAGTTTTGCAGTTTACACCATAGTTGCTTCGTCAGTAAGGAGAACCCTTTTTCTGTTTCCCAAACTCAGCACCAGTCCCAACTTTGGTGCTGGGCACTGGCTAAGCCAGGAGCTGCGGATGTGAGAGGATGGACCCTGACCAACCCCTCCCACCATCAGTGGGTGCTGCAGACTCTTCCAAGGGCTAGTAGTAATCAGAGGGGTGGTGATGTAGGGGCTGTAAGTTGGGGGTCCTCTAGAACACCCAGACCTCATCAGGCAGCACCCAAGGAGGGAACACACTCTGCTCAGGCTACGGATGTAAGCCATGTGCCTGATCTCTGCAACTCCAGAACCTGCTCCCAGCATCGTGTCTCTTTGATGCCCTTTGTGGTGCTTTTTCATGGGAAGATGATCCCACCAGAGAGCTGCTCCTCTCTTTCCAAGAATCGGCAGACCAGAAGAATGACGCTGGGATTTCAGTATGGCAAAGTGGGCTCTCAGATTCTCGTTGCTCCCAATACCATTTTTGCGGATGTTCAGGATTGACCACTCCCACGTGCTGTGTGCTCTGCAGTCCCAGGTGGAACAACAGCTCAGGCTGGGATTCCTGTGCAAACCCCCTAGACTCAGGTGTGCCACAACCCACAGCACATAAACCCTGACCTCTGCAGCACCCTGCAAAAATTGTCCATCATTCCCTTGAGCATTTGTGAAACCAAAGTTGATTTGAATGGCCTTGGCAGCAGCTGGCTGGGGACAGGGCCATGGCCCAGGTGTCTCACACGAGGTTTGCAGTAAATAGGGGTAACACAGTGCAACCAGCGCAGGGGCAAAACCACCCAAAGGAGCCCAAGCAATGCCACATATGAGTCTGACAGCTGGTACACTGCCAGTGCCAACAGATGCTGGGACAGATACAGCAACATTAACCATGAGGCCACCACACAGTCCACTGTCTCTTGCTTCGCTTTTCTCTTCTGGAGGACAAACAGAACAGGAATTGTGTTGTTAACAGTCCAGTCAGCCTTAACATGTCTTCATTCCTCCTGCCTTAGGCTGTGGAGACACCTTCCAGAAGAGCTCCTGCCTGTCACCACAGAGCTGTGGGAGGAGGTGCCCCATGGTCTCATGTCTGGACACCTCTATTTGGGCAGGGTCTCTGGCCCTTGTCATAAAAGATATCTGGATTCTCATGGTCTGTGCTCATTATAAACATGAAAACCTGGCATACAAGCATGTTTTCTCGGTCCACAGGAGCCTTCTGAGGCAGTGACACATCCACTTGAGAGCTGCTCTGCGTAGGATCCAGTTATAGCTGCCTTGGGGTGCTTGGCCTCTGCTGTAGAGACTGGAGAGGGACATCCCTGGGGACGCTGTGGGAGCAGAGTACCATGTCTCCTGTGAAGGGACATACTAAGTCTAGGCAAAGCAGGCAGCTGCTCAGGGCAGCATGTGGCTGCGGAGGCAAAGCTCTCTGCCCTTTGCCAGGGCAAGGGAGGCCAGCCTGTGATGTATGCTGTGCTGGTGTATTGGGGGCTGCCACCACTTCTGAGCTGATGTGATGCCATCACAAGAATGTCATAGTCATGATGATGTATGTGGAGCTGTTTTTAAACATTGCAAAGTTAGCTAATTCCATCACAGGCGTAAGTAGTAAATACCTAACTCAACATCCTGTTAACCATCCAGTTGAGCAGCTATTTATTTCAGTAATGGAATTAGCAAAGATTGCTGATCTCTCAGGGTGACCAAGCCTGTCCAGATATTGCATGTCCATAGGAGCATAGTGGTCCGGAAGAGCACAAGGGGAAGGGTTTAATATGACAGTGCTGAAGCAAGGTGATGGTAGGAGTTGTCTCTACTCAGTGCCCTTTTCCAACCTAAATGATTCTATGATTCTAGGAGCAGCTGGAGAAAGGAAATAGTGGGTCTGTTTAGGGGAATTCCCCATATTTAGTAGACAAGAAATGTCTCGGAAAACCTCTTAGGCCACGCCTGTGGTGGAAAGAGACAGACTGACTTCTTGTCAGTGGCAGACAAGCTTAACTGTGTGTTCAGAACATGACAGTCCCATGTTTAGGGAAAGGCAAAAATTCTGGTGGCCTGCTAAACCTCCCTTCCTTCCCTGGGAGGCTGAAGCCAATGCTACAGGGTAAGACTTTCTCAGGATGCCTTGTTCAGACCAGGCTGAAACAGGCTTCTCACTAACCTTGTGAAGCCTACACACAGCTGGATGGGGGAGAAGTAGGAGACAGCAGGAAGACAAAATGCTGCTCAGTGTAGGTGGGAATTTGCAGTTTTGAGCAGCCAATTGCCTAATGCCTGTGGATAATATGGGAACCAGCAGTTTGCAGTGTCCTCAAATATGTGTGGCTTTCTGTGCAGAAAGGTAATGTGCCACCTGGAGGAGTCCCCTAGCCCAAAAATTATGAAGTTCTCATGGCAAAAATGGTGAAAGTAGTGCTGTGAAACAAAATAATTCTGAAAAAAAAAAGTTGATGTAGGGCTACAGCAATGATTTTCAGGAGCTGGACTTTGATGATCTTTGTCAGTCCCTTCCAACTTAGAATATTCTATGATTCTATGATTGTTATATCCTTGAGAAACAAGCTTTTAAAGAAAGCTTTTTCCGAAACAAACACACAAGCAAACAGAAACCATGAAAGGCAAACCATAATCTGAGTCATATACATGGTGTGGAAAATTTTGGCCCAAACTCTTACAATCTGGTGAAGGTGTCAGCAACTGAAGATCTTGTGGGAAGGGACGGCTGTGCTTAGTTGGGCAGTGAACCTTGAATCACCTATAATTAGGTGAGGAAATGTGTGTACCGGAAACTATAAAAACAAGCTATTAATAGTTGCTTCGTTTTCACTGCTCTCCAGCTGGCAGTTTGTGCTGGACTGGTCTCAGAGCTGTGCTGGGAATGCTCTGTCAAAGAGACTGGCCCTGCTTCATCAAACTTGCTCTGGAAAGGTACTGGGACTTTGCCTGGTAACAGGGGCCGTCATTTGTGCAGCGCGTTTACAGGTGCCTCCTGACCTGTATCAAAGCAGGCAGTGCTCCTCTTCTTTGGCTATGAAAGGCAGTGGAGACCTGTGGTTCTTTCAGTACCAGCGGGTGCCCTTAGTGTTAGTACATAAATGCTCAAGGAAAATTACTCATTTTTGTATTGTGCAGAAATGTGTTAGTCACCTTGTTATTGCAGTGTCTGGGAGGTATGGGCTTAAGTGGCAGTCCTGGAAAAAGGCCTGTTAGGGTAAATCCTGGAGGTTTAGGTTCAGACAGAGTATTGGAGCACTGGCTCTTCTATGAATATCCATTTCTAGAAAAAAATAGAAATCTCTCTAGTCTTTGTCCTGCTTAGTTAGAACTCACTGACTTCTGCTACTGCTTCAATATTTCACTGTAAAGAAGGCAAATTTCCCAGTCTAATGGACAAAAAGAAGCTTGTTGAAAGATGTGTGTTATTATGAGCAGCTCTTTTAAAATAAAGCATTAAAGAAATAGTTTGAAATCACACCATGCCTGGTGTCAGCTTTCTCTGTGTGGGGATTTCAAGCAGTGCAGTGTGTTATTTAGCATACTCTGTCTGTTGAAGCACCCTATAGTTTCCTGGACATTTTGTGAGGTATTTAGATTTATTTCAATGTTTACAATGTATTTGTTGTTAATTAAACATATTTACCCAGGCTAACCCAACATGAAATAAATTATCTTGTTTACAGTGGCACCTTGACAAAAATACATGCAGGAAAGATAGACAAACAAAAATAAAGCTGGACTGCTGAGTGGAACATTGATTTGCTGCCACTTCCAATTTTTCTCATTAGAACTTATTTTATTTGAACATAACTCTGTACCCCATGTAAACGTGAAGTTGTTAATCTTATCACTATACAGAAAACAAATTAGTTATTATGCATGATATTGGAAAAGGATTGTTAGGTTGGAATTGGGAAAATTAGAAAAATACACTCATTACTTCAAATGATATCTGATATACCTGTACAACTCTGTTTTTAAAATAATTTGCAATATTCAGGTAGCAAATACAGCAAGTAGGAAAGCCCTTATTTTTTTTTTTTCTGTGTGGTTTTCAAATTTCAGGTCTGCATTCTGAAGATTGGATTAAAGACCCCAGTATACAGTTAGACTTTTATATTTTAAAACAGCAGTATTAAATTGGAGTAAATGAAGTTGTTAGATTGAATTTCATCCATCTGCAAGGCAGGATTCACCACGTTGATATAATTAATTAGTACGAGATCTGGGTGGCTTACCTGTACAAGACAAGGATCTTCATTTGAGGTCTGTCTTGCCATGACTGCTTCTTAAGAATGCTTGGATGGGTGAAGAAAGCCTGCTAGTGGTATTC
This sequence comes from Anabacerthia variegaticeps, assembly GCA_035583185.1. NCBI lineage: Eukaryota > Metazoa > Chordata > Aves > Passeriformes > Furnariidae > Anabacerthia > Anabacerthia variegaticeps. The sequence goes on along the minus strand of JAWWEW010000088.1, from coordinate 7,406,512 downwards.
TTTTGAAAACAAACAAAAAAACCCCCACAACACACTATTAGGAGCAAGAGAAAGAGTATGTCTGACCAGTGTCTTTAGTGGAGAAACTTTCATGACTTCTGGAGTGCTGGGGAGCCAGGCTGTGGCCAAATTCCTGTGGTACTGATGACCTTTGCTCACTAGTGAGTGTGGATTTGAGGAGAGTTGGGAGGAAAGGGGGGCCAAGCTGTCCCACTCATATTCTGTCTCTCTGGAGCGCATAGTGTCCTTACTGGTGAGGCTGTGAGAGTGGTTGATGTGTCCACTCTCCTCATCATGGTGTGGGGAGTGCCAGTCTAAGGGCTGACTGATGCAACTGACAGGCACAGGCAGGCTGGGCTTGCTCTCTCTTTTAGGATACCTGCGCTCCTTCCTGAAGTCCCTAGTCATGGCAGTCGTTGAAATTCCTGCTGTGCCTAAGTGCGACTCTTGTGGTTAAGGCAGTAGAGACAACCCTCAGCAGCCAGGGCTGTTGGGTCACCAGCCAGAGGATCACAATGTAGTTAGCAAAACAGTCGTGTTTTCCTTTCAACATGGCTGCAGTCCCACAAATGTGAAATGTGTTGCTCTCTCTGTGGAGAGCTGGCACCCCAAGAAGCCTCACAGGACCCCAGGTGGTGGAACTTTTTGCAAAAAGAATGTGAAAATTTGGCATAAAAGGATAAAGTAACAGTAGTGGAGAGTTTCTGCAGATCATCACCCAGGTCGTGGTGGAGTCTTTGTGCTCTGATCACATAGACCTGGCAGATCGTTGCACATGTCAAGCCCTGCCCTCCACCCCAAATGCCCACCAAGGCCCTTTTCCATTAGCCAGAAACTATTTTCCAGACCTAACCCTTTTTTCTCACTGTAATTTCCCACACTGTTCATCTATACATCTATACTGTACAATCATACTTTCCCTGCTCAGGCTTAGACATACCTTCCTGTGAAGTGTGCCACTGTTGTAGCACCGGTGGCCAGACAGTGAGACACAGAGATGGGGGAAGTACCCACAGGTCATCCATGCCAAGCTGCTCAGCACAGACCCAGTTGGACAACTGTCATAGTCCCTCAAGAAAGAAGGGTTTAACGATGTCCCATGTGCTTTGCAGCAAAATTTCTGAAAAACTCCCCAAAAATTAGTCACAATACTTGAAATAATGCACATCCTACAGGGCAAGAAATAGAGACAAAACTGAAATAGCAGCACTAATGAGTGAAGTAAATATCAGAGCTGAGCTGTAAAAGCAGTGAGGAAATTCCCCTAAAGAATGTTTTGTTCCGCTTTAGTGATGGTAAATACGAGAGTGTGTCTTCACAGTCTCTGTCATGCTGGAGGCTGCCATAAGCCATGGGAACAACAGCACATCTCCTACAAGAAGGGATTTATCCCCTGAACCCACACACCTGTGCATTCTTTGGACACTGTTTCATCCCTGGAGCTATAGCTTAAAAAATTTCTGAGACTGAGAAAGAGAGGGAGTCGGACATGGTGGAAATTGAGTCTTTTCTTCCTGTTTGAGCTGCTAAGTGGGCAATGATGCAGTGCTCCTCAGGGAGTGTCATGGAATCATAAAACAGTTTGGGTTGGGAGGAATGTTAAAAACTGTCTAGTGCCACTCCCTGCCATGGGCAGGGACACCTTCCACTATCCCAGGTTGCTCCAAGCCCCATCCAACCTGGCCTGGGACACTTCCAGGTACGGGGCAGCCACAGCTTCTCTGGGCAACCTGTGCCACTGGGAGGCCTCACCTCTCTCACAGGGAAGAATTTCTTCCCAATATCAATCTAACCTTGCCCTCTGTCAGTGTGAAACCATTTCCCTTTGCCCTGTTACACCAGGCCCTTGTCCAAAGTGCCTCTCCATCTCAGTTCAGTTTTCCTTTCTGCAGATCATGAGGCAAATGGGTTTTCATGATGGTTATAGCTATATATTGAGCAAACAGGGTAAGCATTATCAAACTGCTTCTTTTTAATTTTCTTCTTATTGATTTCAAAATTTACCTAAAAAAAGGTTTCAATTACAAGACAACCTTTTTATATTTCACACTTGGTAATTTTGATACAGCTGTATAATTGGAGGTAAGCAGAATCTGGTGTTAATGAAATAGATTTCTGCATTGTTCTTACATTTCTCAGCTAACGACCATTTGAGGTGTGACGATAAAGAGCTGAGCTCTTTGTCATCTGCTCCAAACACTGCCCCTGCCCCTGCAAAATCAGAGTGAATGCAAATAAAAAAGAGAAATTGCACCAAAAATACCTAACAGTATCTTGTGCAGTAATTATTCTCAAAGGAACTCAAGGATTGAAAACATCCCGACCTGTCACTGTAGGTAGCAGGACCAATAAGAGTGACTCACACCCTGCACACTCTGAACATGCATCCTCTTGTGGCTCCTCTGTGGGATGGATTCCATGGGGGAATTCCATGCATATGTCATTCCTGTGTTTGTGTGTGTGGCATGGGGGAGCAGCCACGTTCGTGCTGCAGGAGGGATGAAACACACAGCTTTGCAAGCAACAGAGGTGAAGCAGGATTTGGTCCCTCTGGAGGCTGCTGCTGCCTCTTTGGGCATTCTTTAAAGCATGGTGGATCAAAACAGTGCCCAGAAGCATTACCAGGGGAAAAAAGTGATTTGTTTTATTGCAAGGCAGTGTGTGAGAGGCTAATGGCTTAGGGGCTGGTGAGAGAAATGCTGCAGAAGCAAAAAGGGGGAGTTAATTCTAGACATGAATAGGCAAGAAACGTTCCTGACTTTCTTAAGTAAAATCACTGTTTAGCTAGTAAATGTGAGACTTTCTATTTTTGTTTTAATTTTTTTTTCCCTCATTGGGCAACAGACATTTTTTTCAGCATGATGTTAGGCAGAACATTGTCCTGTGGTGCACTGCTGTTCAGCAGAACCTCCCAGAGGGAGAGCTTTGGCTGTCAACAGGGTTGGGAGAACAGAGACAGAGAGGGAGGAGGGGTCTGCCTCAGTCTGTGAGTATCCTGGCAGAAGGCAAAACATAAAAAATGGTCCCCAGAAACATCCTGCTGCTGAGCAGAGGTGGTGTTCCAGTGGAAAAGATTGGCATGTTGGCACTAGCTGACCATTGTGGATGATGTGCCAATGACGGTGCAATTCATAAAGCCTGCTCCATTGTCATCATTTGGGCATTTCAAGTTTGTAAGAAACACAGCTGAGTCCAAGAATGATGTGGTGATTAAAACCCTGATCATCACAACCAGAACGTGCAACCTCTGCACACACCCAGCCAACATCATTTGCTCCTTCCTGGCATCTGAGTGAGCCTGCCTGCAGGTGCCGCAGGGGAAAGCCCCTGGCTACCCTTGTGAGCTGCTCTGCCACAGCCCTGCATAACATTTGCTGAGGACAGATATCCCCTCGCAGACATCCCTGCACCACCTTCCTGGTCCCACTCCCCATCCATGTGCTCTCACGTGGTCTTTTCCAGCTGCATTCCTATTCCAGCAGTATCTGTGCTCATGGGCTAGTTCAGGGATGTATATATTTAGCCTTCTGTCTAAAGAACAGATGATTTTCCACAGTAATGAGAGGAACATTCTGGTTGCTGGTGCTGGTCTGCACCACAAAAGTCTGGCAAATTGCTGTTGCTAAGTCCTTTGCTGACCCAGCTGCTCATCACAACACCCATTTCAGAGTGGAGTTCAGCACCACAGGGCGTGCATCCCGACTTGTTCTACACAAGGCTGCTATGAATGAGAAATATCCTGGGCTGTAACAGCATGGCCTGGGGCTTGAAAACAGAAAAACAGTTCCATCCCTTTTTAATATGCTTTTTTCTTTCAATATCTGCTGTGGATACCTAGCCCTTGCTGCACAGAGGCCCTGATGATTAGCATGACAAAATGTGTATTTACTCCTTCTTACATCTGCTGGAATGGTTCCTAAACCATGGATGGAAACCTGTCTCCAAGACACTGTAAAGCAATGGTTAAAATATCTACCTGAAGCATCTGCTATGAGGTATCTGGTAAATAGTCCAGGGGAAATTTGAAATCTCTTTGGAAGCAAAATACATTAGGATCAAAAATACTTTGGCAGCTGGGATTTACAGCAGCATCTATTTGTGTATGTGGCAGCATGTCAACAAAGAGATGTGCTTACTTACCAATCAACCATTGGTTAGCTGGGGAGGATCAGGAGAATTTTGTACCTATTCCTGTGGGTATTAAACACCAGAATCTGGACAGATTCTGGACCATACTGGACTCTGAAGCTACCCAGTTTCTGATTGTCCCCCTTTATTTGATTAGAATTAATTACGTGTTCAGAGAATGTGACACACCATCCCGTTTTATGATCAGTAGAGGAGTATTGTTTTAATAACAGGAAACCTAATCTAGGAAAGGTAACAGCTAATACCCTAGGTATGTCTGCTTTTGAGCTGTGAGAAAGCCTTAGTTTCTTTAACATCCTGTCTTTTGCTTATATTTTCTGGACACTTCTATGTCTAGCAATGGCCTTAATTAATCCACTGCATTTTCCTTTTGCTGGTAATTTTTGAAAGCACACTGTTTAGAGCCTTAACTTCCCATCTTCCAATCTACCTCTTCTCCCACCAATTCTCAAAGCATAGGAAACAATTTCACATTTTTCAACCTTTTAGTAGCAGCAAACACAACAGTTACAGCACTGGATGAACTTGAGCCAAAATTTTTGGTCGTAGCTTTCTCAAGAGAGACTAAAAAAGCAAGCATTGTGTAGTGGAGTCAATCGATTTCCAGCTAGAACCCACATAAACCCCCCACCCCCCCCAACTAAATCTTGGTTTGTTTACTTTGTAGCGTAGCCAAAATAGGCCCCTCCTCTCAAAACGTCCATGGGAAGATGCATTCAGACTGCAGGAAGCGGGGCTTACAACTAAGTAAGGTGTTCCTCCGAGCACAGCGGCATTCCCCCAGCCAGATTCTCTGTTCTGCTTGACGCAGAAGTGAGTGGTAACCTGCCCGTCAGGGCATATCACTTGCCAGACACCGGGGGCCACTCTTAAAGTCCGAGCGTAGTGACAAAGAGTGGACGTCAATGTTGTTATTTCAGGAGTTCCATGACCTACAGCTGCGAAGATCCAATCCCTGCTCTGTGCTCTGCCTCCAGGCACTCCACTGCACCTTCCGTCTGGGAAAGGGATCAGCAACTTGTTCCTTCTCCCGCCTTCCCCTGGCCCGGTTGCTCTGCATCCCCAGATCCCCTAGAAAGCCTCAGGGCGTCACTTTCCTCCGCTGTGCACTCTTGGTCACACAAGCAGGAGACATCCCGCCGCTATCGCTGCATCCGAACAAGCACTTTTCGTCCCGAGGAGCTGCCGGGATGCCCCACGGGCCGCAGGGCTACAGCTCTGCCGCGGATGGTGCCTCCCGTCACGCTTCTGCTGTGTTTGAACGAGGAACCGTCGCGAGCAGCCGGGGAAACCCGAACTCGGCCGTCTGGTCGTACTGCCCTCGCTCTCTCACATCACTGCAGTAATCTCAGGGAGTATGGTGGGGTTTCTCACAGAGATCTCGGGAAGAAATAGAAGACAGCATCTGGTGTGGCTTGGCCTCCCTCGGACCCTGACTCATTTTCAGCCGTGCATATAAACGTCACCAGCGAGAAAGTTCTGCAAACTTAGTTTTAAACCCCTGTCTTTTTATCTATCAAAACAACCACACTCAAGATCAGTGAAAGTGACTGAGAGAGGGGACTGAAGTGTTCACTGCAGCGCTGGTCTCTTCCACACTAAGTTCACAAAACAGTTTTGAGATATTTATTGCTGTGATAAACCAGGTTGGTCTGCTTAGACACAGGTTTATATCCAAAACGAGGCAGGCCCCTGTCAATGTGGCTGTGGACTGGAGAAAAAAAGTCCTGGGAGCCAGTACGGGGAACAGCTCTCACGGTGCCAGACAGAGAAGCTCCGGGCAGATCTTTCAGAAAAACATTCACCCGGGTGTGGAGCTGGCAGTGACTCTCTCTGTGGAATACACCGAAGAAGGACCACCAGGAATACACCGACAAGGACTCTCGGCAACTAACAGAAAGCCTGAGAGAGCAGTTAGGGGTAGATGAGGGGAGAGAAAAATAATAATAAATAGTGGTTGAAAAAGAGAAGTCTCTCAGCATTTCCTGCCCTCCTTTCACTCTCTCAAAAATAAAACCCACTGCTTTTGTTAGCTGCACCACCTCGGCTCTGACTCCTCGCTATACTGACCGGGCAGGGAGGGCAGGGTGCGTTGAGAGAACGGTCAGGATCTTCTCTCGTTCATCTCCGGTTGCGAAATCGTTGTCTAGAGGTCCTCCGTGTAGACCAGTGCTGACGGGATGCCTCCGCTCCACGCTCTCCTCTTTCAAGCCTGTTTTCCTGATGACTTCCCGTTCAAATCTCTCTAAAGATCACTGAGGATATTAGAGTATGTTACCTAAGTGCTTTCAACTTTACAGGACTGACCACCCCAACACCTTTTGAATTGGTCTAATTAGCATACGTATCTCAGATTGAGTTTTATCTGTGGGAACAGCGTGGGCCAGGGTCTCTGCTAAATGTCCTCTGTTTTGAATTTAAAATGACAGAGAGCGAAGGAAAAGGGGACTGTGGTGCTGCAGAGGAGCACCGGCTATTTCCAAAACAGTAACACCGGTACCCCCATCTTTAATGCTGCCCAGACTGAGGGGCAGACTGGTTTGTAGCAAGGCTCCCCCTCTCCTATTTGGTGTTTGTGTGTTTTACAGAAATGTGAGAAAATGCAGAGAACTGTAAAGGTAGTGTGGGACTTTGAATGCTCTCTGAAACCCTCTGCCCCTCCACTCCCCCGAAATCATGGTTAACTATGCCTCGAGAAGAGGAGGCAGCCCCAGGAGTAGCACAGGCCGGTACCTGTGCAGGCGAGGCGCTCTGCTTCGGCCGCTCCAGGTGTATTTAGGTGCCAGGTGTTAGGCCAAGCCCGAGCAGCTTTGGGCATTGCAGGACGAGTGTGAGCGTAGTGGGGTGGGAGGGCACCCCTTCACGTCCTAACGTTATGCATCAGATATAAAAGGACAAAAGGTTGGGCCGTGTTCGTGATCTCGTCGCTTCAGAGAGGGCGGGCAACAACTGTCCTTGGAAAACTCCAAACCCAGATTTCCGCTGTGCCACCGTTTTTTCCTCTTCGCTCTCGATTTACCCTCCATGTACAGAAAGCACAGCATCACTCCAAAACGTGGTCCGCGACGTGCCAAGGCCGGGGACCTTTGGCTGTGGCCGCAGCATCGCTGTGGGCTGGCCCCGAGCTCCCCTTCTCCGGGGCTTTCTGCTCCGTGCCCCCTCAGATGCTGCTCCAGTGAGAGCGGGAGGCATTTTCCAAGGAGCACCCCGGGGGGATCCTGGCTACTCCCAGTCCCGCTGGCCCCGAGGTACTGCCCCTGTACGGACACAGCGGCGGCTTCTTCTGGGCATCCGTGGGGCGCAAGTTCTCACACCCGTCCATAAATCTCACCCTCGGTCACGGCACCGCGGGGGTCGGTGCTGGGGCGCGGCGGGATCCCGCAGCCGCGCTCTGGGGAGCACCGCGCGGGGAGCAGAGCGGGTCCCCGCTCTCCCCCGTTGTCAGGGAGTGAGGGGGTCGCTCCCCGCCGGAGCCTCCGTGTTGTTTTCGTTACCGCGGCCGCGGGGATGGCCGGGCGGGACCGGGGGAGACGGTGCGGCCCCGGGACGCGACAGCGTGGCGGGACCACGGTGGCGTGCATTCCCGCACCCCTCAGAGCTGCGCACCCCGCGGGCCCACGCGGGTCGGTGCCCGCGCGTTCCCACAGCTACGGTAGAGCTGGCACACGCGTGGGGCCAGGCCGGTCCCCGCCGTGGCCCCCCTGCCGCCTGCCCACTTGCTTTCTCGGGCCGAGACGAGCGGCGGGAGGGAAGGCGGAAGCCCTGCGGCCTGTTTTTAGGACAATAAAGTTTTTTTCGTTCCTTTCCCTGCACGAGGTCAGAGGAGCGCTCCCGGGCTGCTCCTCTTGCCGGGGTCGGCAGGAGAGGCGAGGCGAGGTGGGCGCCTGAACAGACCGGACGGAACAAAACGGGGGTGGAGGTCTGCCTTCCATTTGGGCGGCTCCTTTGGGTGTGCCTCCCCCAGGGAAGGACCCCCTATCGCGGAGCGGTGGGTGTCGGGATGGGCCGCGTTTCGGGGCGAGCCGGCGGAAAAATCCGGCGGCGGCTAATTCTGTGTAAGCAAATGAGAGCGAACAGAGACTGGTGGGAAGGGAAGCCAAAGGGCGAGAGGCCGGAGCCGGCCTCGCTCCCTGAGCTGGGCGGCCGACGGTCCCTAAGGACCCAGCCTAGCCGCCGACCCCCGCGGGGCCGCCGGTCTCTGGATGCGACTGCGTCCGAGGCGGAGGAATGGTCGGGAGCGAAACGGGAGAGTTTGGGAACAAGAGTCGCATCCATGTTAGCTCCCGGTGAGACCCGGCGTGGCGGGGCTGAGCCGGGCGAGACGGCCGGGAGATAGCCCCTTCGCCGGCCTTGAGTCCCCACACCGGGCACGTCGCCCGTCCCGGCAGGACCTGGCCTAACTGGGACTCCCCGGGCCGCTCCGCTCGCGGGAAGCAGAGGTGTCCCCCACTCCCAGCCCCCCTCTCCCCTCCCGATGGATACCCCGGCGCTGTGGGATGGCCGAGGCACCCGGGACGGGGAGCAGAGCAGAGCCCAGCTGCGTCCCCGCCAGCGGACCGGTTCCGTGTCTGGGCAGGTTCCGTGGAGACGGGCCGCGCTCCGTGGGTGTGGGTGGGTGGGAGCAGGCGCGTGGCTGCATGCGCCGGTGGGCACTGAGAGGGGGACCGCCCGCCGAGCCCGGAGAGTTGTCCCGGGGCAGAAATTTGTTTTGGCCTTTGGGAAGGGCCGTTATTTCCTCCCCCCCCCCCTACACTCGATTCGCTGAAAAATAAATCTGTGAGAGCTCGAGGCTTCGTGATTTCTCCCCTTCCCCTCTCCCCACGCTCACTCGCGGCCGCGGGTCGTCATCCTCCGCGCTAACGGAAGGTGCGCGGGGAGTCCGAGCGGAGCCCCCCTGGGCCGGGAAAGCCCGGCCCAGGCCCTCGCGACTGCAGTGGGCCGCTGGTCTCTGGTCCCCGCTGCAGCCCAGGGGCTGTCCCGCCTCGAGGGGCGCGGGGCAGGGCAGGGCAGGGCCGGAGGGATGCGGGCGCGGGGATCTCTCCGCTGTTGCCCAGGCACCGACGGGCGGGTCCCTGTCCCGCCCCCGCGGCGGCCCGGCCCGGTGAGGAGCACGGCCCCGGGGGCGGCAGCGTCACCCTCGGCCCGGGAAGGGGAAGTCGGTTCTGCTGAAAAGTTGGTGAAGGGCTGAGGCAGAGGACGCAAAGCGGGCAGGTGCCGCCGCTGCTGCCGGAGCCGCGGAGAGCTCGGGGGCCGGTTGGTTGCGAGCAAAGTTTGATTCCTGCTACAACACATGTCAGAGTTTTCTTGGGTTTTGGCTGCGTCTGGGGACATCTTGTGATGTTTTAGAGAACAGGACATGATCTCACATGGCGAAGAGCTCTTTAGTTTCTTAATCATTTCACGGTTCCTTCAGAGGCTTTTTTCCACCTAAAACGTTTAGTTTCAGCTCAGTGATCAGCTGCAAAAGCTCGGCGGGGAGCGGAAGAGTTGAATTATTCCAACCTGAGAGAGCCCCTCAGAAAAAAAAAAAAAAAAGGGAAGGCAAAAAAGAGAAAGAAGAAAAAAGAGAGAAAAATAAAGAAAAGAAAGAAAAGCAAAAAGAGAAAAGCAAAAAGATACGAGAAAAGAGGAAGAGAAAAGAAAAAGAAAAAATACAAGAAAAAGAGAAGATAACAGAAAACCATAAAAAGAAAAGGGGGAAAAAGGAAAAAAAGGAAGCGGTAGCACCACGACGTGGAAACTTTTCCTTCCCTCCGTTTCCCCAAGTCCTGCAGAACCAGGATGGAGCTGGAGAAAACCTACGCGACCCCCCGGGCCGGCCGCACAGGTGGGACTCGGGCCAGGGGCTGCAGGGAGCCCGGCGGCTCCGCGGACAAGGGAGACGCCGACGTGGGTCGTGGCGGGCGGGCGGCGGGACCGGCTCCCCGCGGGGTCGTCGGGGCGGCGCGGGGGGCTGTAGAGACCTCGGAGCCCCGTGAAGGGGCCGTCCTGGAGTCCGCTGGCTCCGCAGCTGGGGGAGGCCGGGCCAAGGGGCCGGGCAGGCGAAGGGACCCGGACCAGGGACTGGCGAGTGGCCGCGAGGAGCCCCGTCACGGTGTCCCCACGGGTCGGTGGCGATTGCGGAATCGGCCTGGCGGCTTGGTGGCGGAATGCAATTCCGAAGCGATCGATGGGGCCTTTTATTAGTTAAATCGCCTGAATAATCGTTTAATCGATAAAGCATTTCATGGCGCGGCGGAGGCGGCCGGGGGCGGGGTGGGGGGGCCGGTGGGG
>JAWWEW010000088.1:7369044-7395990 GCA_035583185.1 Anabacerthia variegaticeps | reverse complement strand
TTTCTTTCCCCCCTTGATTAATTCAAAGGATTTGTAAAACAAACAAACAAAAAAACCCCAACAACAAACAAACCCAAAATCCCGGGGTGTTTCATTTCAGGTATCTCCTTCTGTGTTTATACAGAGGCAGTGTGTGGGCTAAGTGATCACGCAGACCTATTTTCCACTGGCTTCCCAGTCAGAGGCTCTGAGCAGCCTCCGGTCCACGGGGCAGCACCAGGCCTGCCCTGTAGCTCATGGTTGGGTGAAGAAGGCTTTGGGAGGAGGGCTAGGGTTAACCCGGGGTGCCGGGCATGGCTGCGTGGTGCCCAGTGGCCATCTTCCCCGAGGGGCCCCGGTATGCCCTCAGACAGGAGGGTCCTCCCCTCCAGCGAGTGGCATTGCGGCAGTTCGGCCGCCTCCCTGCTCCGCCCGGGGAGATCGGACCGATGCTGTGGAGACGATGCCCAGAGCCGGAGAGTGCTGGGGCTGGGGGTTCTGCCCTGCAGAAGCGTCTAAAAGTCTCACACAGCTCTTCACCTGGCCTTTCCCCCCTCCCCTGTGTGTTTCAGGACATGGAGGCGTGAATCAGCTGGGGGGTGTTTTTGTGAACGGCCGCCCCCTCCCAGATGTAGTTCGCCAAAGGATCGTGGAGCTCGCCCACCAAGGAGTCCGACCGTGTGACATCTCCCGGCAGCTCCGCGTCAGCCATGGCTGTGTCAGCAAAATACTTGGCAGGTAAAGGGGGGACGGCGAATCCTTCTGTATCCGTCAAGAGAAAAGTGTCGGTGTGGTCCCAGAACTGGAGGCTACAAACAAATCAGGAGATCAGTCCAGTGAAGAGAAGGACTTCCTGCGCTCTCCTGGTTTTATATGTCTGATGAGAAAGAAAGAGCCACTACATTTATGTCTTGTTTCGCAGTTTCTTGTAGGTAATTCTAATGCAAAGTGCCGAATGCCATGTGTATTTGTATATATGGCATATATCCTGCACCTGCCTGCTCTGAACAGGAGCAGGAATCTGGGAGGCATCTTCAGCAAAATGTGGAAAAAGCAGAAGTTGTGGAAGTTACTGTTTTGCTTCCTGAAGGCAACTGTTTTGTAGCAGTATTATATATTTCATCAATATTGCATGCATTTGTGCTGGAATCTGTCCTACTGTTTATAATTAAACATCTCTTTCCATTCTTCTTCTGGATTATGAAAATAGAGAATACAATAACTAACCCGTAACTGTTTTAATTTTGGCTGTTTTGGAACTAGCCCTCTGTTCAGGTCGGAGCTGCTCCAAACACTATGGCAACAGGAAATTAAACTCTGAATTCATATTATTTTACGGTTTCATTTTAAAATTTGCCATAGATTCTGGTAAAAAAATGCCATCCTTGCCTTTTCTATTTTTATTTTTTTAATCTTGTGAATAAATCTAAACCTAATTTGTGTAAATGATAGTGTTAAAATGTTTTTGAACCCCATGTATTCAGTCATACTTGGGCAACTTTTATTAAGGGAAATTTTTAAATTTTTTTTTTCAGAATACAGTTTCCTTGATTGTCTGGAAAAGTTAATTTCCGACCTGTTTGCTAAACTTTCACAGTTTACTTTATTGTTTAGAATTTTGCTATTTTTATTTTAACTATCTTTTTCTTCCCCAATTTCTAACCAACTTGCTGGACACAGAATAGCTGCAAAGATTGTTAAGGCATTTTTTTTTCATGCAGTATCATGCAGGGGATCTGTTTGATTAGCAGCATTTCTTATCACTGACTGGACATTTAAGTGTTTAGATTTCTCGGGGTCACAGGCTGCTGGTTTTGGAGGTTTTTTTTCACACTGTTTTCTCGACATCCATCTTGCCTCCACTTGCCCAAATTGGTGAGCAGCAGCCCTACAGGCCCGCTCAGTTTCAGAACTGCAGGAGCCAGTGAGCTCGGCTGTGCTCAGCGTCCCTGCTTTTTTTCTCATGCCTTCCTTGAAGGGACATGTCTTCCCGGGCAAATTACATGCATTCTTCCCACTGAAGTTTTAAGAACACAGATGTCTTGACTATTTTATAGAGGAAAACTTTCCGTGGGCTTTATCCTGCTCATCATGGACTGTTTCACTCAGTTATGGCTCTGCGTCTGCAGCCGGCACAAGCCCCCACTCCCACCTGGCTGACATGATTTGGCTGGTGATGATCACTACTGCAACAAAATTGCCACCAATTCCCATCAGGACCAACACACAGCGTGGAAACAGGCAATTTATTTACCCACCAGGCAAAAATCTAATGGTTTTACTTTTGACAGTTTAGGTCTACTGCTAGATATATTTGCACTACGGAGCTCAGAGTTCAGCTCCAGAGCTCTGTCATTAAAGTTGTTAACAATAAATTGAAATTTCATAGCTCATTATTTTCATAACTAATAATTACAGTGGGTAAAATGTCTCCGTAATTGCAGCTCTGTGCATGCTGTTTTTTCGTATGTGTGCGTGCTTGTGGAAAATGGGAACCCTTCCATTTGGAATTCTATGATTGGAATTTTTCTGTCCTCAGCATAGCTTTGAAAAACACCCAGAGGCAGGGAACCAGCAGTTGCAGGGCAAATGAAGCTCTCACCCCTGAGAGAAGTGTGCTGTGGGGGTGGCCACCCTTCCACCTGCCTTGGCGACTCTCTGTGAACAAAAGGCCCTGACCTGATGTGCATGAAATGATGCTGACTGCAGCCATCCTTGCCTTTAAAATGGAGATTTGAGCCAGGGATGCCAGAGCTGTGCAGCCTGCAGGCCCTGTAGCTGCACCCGGATTCATCACCAGAGAGGAGAGGAGAGAGATGTTAGCAGCAGTGCAGGGTGATGGCGGTCCCCATCGCAATGAGTCCTCCCTGTGCCCAGGAAAGGGGATTTCGGCACAATCCTGCGGCTCCCATGCAGGTCAAGCTTTCTCATGGGCTTGTGTGTGGTTTGGCAGGGCTTGAGGCTGTGAGAATGGGCCAGTGGGCAGTGATTAAAGAGTTAGTTTTGGAGTGGAGGTCTTGCTGTCCAGAGTGCACCAAAGCTTTGTCCCCTGGTGAGCCTGCCACAGCTGTAGCACTGTAGTGTCAAGGCCCTTCGCTATTGTAGCTTTCCTACTGTAGTGATTGTCTGTGAGAAAGCATCAGCTGGCTGGTGGAGGCATGGTGCCCTGTGCTGCTGGGGATGCTCCTCTCAGCCGGGCTTGTCCTGGGGCACAGGGCCCTGACCTGTTGGAGAAGAACACTGAGAAACAGTGAAATCCATCGTTTTGACTGGATCTAAGAAAATTCTTCTTGTCTGGTAGCATTTATGGTATTATCTGTCTGCCTTCTACATCCTCTTCATAGGAGAGGTGCCAGCAGCCAAAGTTTGAGGCTAGGAGTGCAAGGATTTAGAAGGTTTGTGGGCCATATTTGCCATTGTTTTGTCATGTTCTTGTGGAAGTTTGGGAGGAGCTGGATTTTGCCACTGTGCTCTAGCGCTTGCTGCATTTAGGGGCAGCAGGAAGGTTAATCCATTTCTGACACTCAATGCTTTCCCGTTGCTTAAATGGCTCATGGAGACTGGTAGGTCCACATCAGTATTTGCACCCAGAATATCTGAGAATGTGCATGAGCAATTTGGTGTCATTCTCTTTAAAGGAATTTTAGACCCCATGTATAGAAAGCCTGGAAGACATTTGTTGAACATAGTTTCAGTGAGGGAGTCTTTGACTGTGCAGACTGTTTGTGTTCTGCTCAGGCTGGAAAGATGGGGGAATTAATTTTTTTTCATATAATGATTATGTCAGATAGCTGCAGAGTAAATATATTAATAATCAGTCTTATGTTCTTGCTTGGGAGTTTTTTTCTGAGCTAGAAATGTGGGTACAGAGCAGCAAGTGGTCACGTTTGAGCTCCTGTGAGCACAGCTTGGTGGGTGTCCTGTTGAGAGGCTGGTGGAGTTGAGATCTGCTCTGTATGAAAGAAATGTGCAGAATTGGGGCAGCTGGTGTAGTGGCTGAAGGTAGGCATGGGGCTTATTGTTTGTCTGGTCATGAGATAATTCACAGGATACAAAGAAGTGCAGCTGGGATAGAGCCTCCTGCATGGAGCACCCTGACCGCAGCATGGAAGAGTATGGTCTCATTCTTGGTTTCCATTCTGGCCCTATTCACATTTAACTTCTGCTCTTAGAGCATATTCAATACTTTGTTTATTAAAAGAGGAGACTCGCCTGTCCTGGGGATCTCAGCTGCCATGTATTGTTGCAAAGCTAGCAAAAGCAGTTTCTCTTGTGTGCTTTACACGTGCAGAAATCTGTCAGATTTCTGTTGGTTTAGGGATCCCATTCTCCACATTTTCTGAGAGCATGGCATCAGCAGAGCTGCTGGTGTGGGTGAAGATGCTTCACACGAGGAAGAGCTGGTCACAGAAATCAATCCCTGTGTGAGTTGGATCCCTCTAGAGAGTGGGCAGCTCCCTTTCCCTCAAAAACTGCAATGGACGCTACTAAAAACATAATGCTGAAAAGAATAAATTTAAAAAATGAACTATTAAAACCATAATATGCATATTAAAACCATAAAATAGGAAAAAAATATGCTGGCATATTTTTTTCCAGATGTGCAAATAAAATAGAATACCTAGCCTTTTTTTCACTCTGAAGTGATAGCAAGCTGTAGATATTAATGACAGAGAATTTCTGTAGAAGCAGTAATTTGCTAGAGAAGAGTTCACTGCAAAAAGTGTTCTTTGGTGTGATTTGTTTTTATTATTGCCAGTACTGCTGATTAATAACACACATTTTCAGTTAATTTTGGATCTCAGCATGCCCTTTAATCTTGCATTGTTTCTTTTGTCTTGCTATTACAGAAAAATATGTATTGTATCCAGAGGCCCAAGTCCAATTACTATAAGTTAATCTGTTAGGTGATAAAGCACTACATGGGCAGAAAATGTGTATGTGAAAGTGAAGATGTATCTCAGGATTTGCTGGGGTTTGGTTACCTTGAAATGATGTTCTCTGTAAATCTCAGAGCATGTTCTCTGCCTGTGTGTGATAACTAAAGCTTTGTTTTGGATGTTGTCCCAGGTATTACGAAACCGGGAGTATTAAGCCTGGAGTGATTGGAGGATCAAAACCAAAGGTTGCCACACCCAAAGTCGTCGAAAAAATTGCAGAGTACAAACGCCAAAATCCCACCATGTTTGCCTGGGAGATCAGGGACAGGCTTCTTGCTGAGCGAGTGTGTGACAACGACACAGTGCCCAGTGTCAGTTCCATAAACAGGTAAAGCTCAGTCTGGTATGGGGGTGAATGCTCCATGGAAGCACTGTCACTGTGTCCTCGTCTTTTAGTATGACTGGGTGTTTGGGACTGTTTGCAAGAAAAGCAGCTTCACATGTTTTCCTAAGGTATTTGGGGCTAGGGAGCAGCCGTGGGCTCACCTTGGTGGCCAAAGGATCGCAGATGATGAGGTTTTTCTAGGAGTGGGCAGGTTCTAATGCCAGCCTTTGCTCCTTTCTCATTCTTTCCCCACTCTGTGGGTGTGGGAGCTTTGCTGGGAATGACTGTGGTTTTCCTTTGAATGAAGTGCCAGTTCTGCTTAATGGGGTGCGGATTCAGTGGGATGTGCTTTGCCCAGAACGGAAGCTCAGATGGCCATTGAGTAGCATGTCAGTCATCTGTGAAAGAGGGGGGCTCAAGGCATGGGTCTGAGGTACCATTCTGTCCCCTGACACCTCTTGGTGTTGGTGACATTGGCTCAGGACTGTGCTCAATGTGAATATCACCAGGGGAGTTTGGTCAATAGTGTCCAAGGGCCTCAGCCATCTGCTTGTTACATGAATGCACTTAAGTGGCCTTGAATTGGTTTGTAAAAATGCAGGGGAATCTTTTTGAAGCCTCAGTCCTGTGTTCGGGAGTTTTGCTATGACCTTGCCCATCAGTGCTGGCACACAGTGGGGTATGGAGGGGCTCCAACCCACTGCCTTTTCCATTACACCTTCTGTACTCACCGCTTCCTCCCAAGCTGAGTGATGTATAAGGCTGGTGTTACAAAACCCCAGTGAAATACTCCATGGTGGCTCCAGTGCTGCCAGAGCAACAGTAAAGGATGAGTCCTTGGATGGCAGAGTGCTTGGACAGCTTCATGCACACCCATGGCCCTGGCAAGCAGAGTTCTTTCGTTCTTACTCCATATCAGGCCTACACCTCACCGCACTGGTGAGATGATTTTCACTTGTGCAACTGCATGCAAATTCTTCGAATGCAGCTTGCTATAAAGTATCTCATTTGTGTCCACGGACATGAAATAAATTGATGCAATATTCTTTTATTGGCTATCCCAACCTGATTTGCATTCATGGAGTTGCCGCTTGAGTAGCTGGAGTGGCTTCCCCAGTGCTAGCACAGAGTGCAGTCTTTGCCTTGATGGACTGAACATCGAGTCATATGTTCATGTACCTAAGAAAAAAAATGAGTCAGTTCATGCCTGGCCTTTCCTGCTGCCTGGGAACCCCTGACTTGCTGAGGCTCCAGAGAAGCATGTAGTAACTCTATGGACACAGTGTCTTCAGTTTTAAAGAGAGTTTGGAAAATAATATAGACACCACAAAACCCAAATTAAAATATTAAATAGTTAGGCAAAAGCTGTGCTTTCATTAGCAGCAGCTGGAGCCATGTGAGAAACGTGGCTGCTGTGAGCAGTCCTGTGTTTGTATAGAGAAACTTCAAATGTCCTGCAAAAAACTACAAAAAAGGCAGTCATAGCTTTAGAAAAAGGAAGATTTAAGTAGATTCCAGTCATGCTTTCAGCCCGTTTCCATGTTTTTCTTGCTGTATTCCTGTGTGTTTTCACACATAGGAAGTGTGCACACCCACTGCCACTGTATCAGATTTTATGATCCACCACCAAGTTTTTTGGCTGGAAATCTAATTCTTTTTCATTTGCTTGCATCTGTGGCTAAGATATTTTTATTTTCTTAAACGTTTGAAATGCCTTTTAAGAAATGCATGCAATCTGTTTTAATCAGTCTGTTTAGCTGGAGAATTGTTTTTGCCAGCCTAGGACCTCATCCTGAAAACCCAAACTGAACAGCCATGTGACAAAGAAACTGGAATTCACATAAAACCACTTGGTTTTAATGTTAAATCCTTCCAGTTCTAGTAGTCTGTGGTCTTTATACTGAATATGTATTTTGAGGCTTTGCTGGTGGGGAAGGATGTAGCCCCATGCCTGTGATGCTCTTGCTCTTCACTGAGGTGCAAATCAGGAGCTGCCCAGTTGTTGCAAACTTGAGCCCACACAGATCTTGCCATGTGGTTCCTGTCCTTCTGCAGATGGCATTTCTACACAGGGAAGGACAGGGCTGCCGTGCTGGTCCCCTGTCCCTGTGTCCGCAGTGCAGGGGAATTCCCTGGAGCTGTGCTGTTCCCTCCTGGGATGCTGACACTACTCCTGCAGAACACTGGGGCTACAGGGACAGGCTATTCCCGGAAGATCCTAGCTGCCAAGGGGGCCTTTTAGCAGATGAGTTTGAGTGGCTGACCCCATATAAGAATGAATAATCATAATCATTATTAATTAATAACATTAATATTAATATTAATAGTAGGCCACTCTTCCATAGCAGGATCAAGTTTGTGTGATTAAGACTTAAATAATCATTGTGATTAGCTTTGACCAAATAACCTGAGAGCTGTCCAGCTGCTTCAAACTGCTCCAGCCCTCTGTCCCTCTGGAGACAAAGATGTTTATGTGTCAGAAGGCCCCGGACACCCTTTTCTCACCGTGACAGTCTTGCACAGGGGTCTGTTTTCACTCTCGCCCATGCAGGGTCCCATTGCTTTGGCTGTACTCCCCCACTGAAGCTGCTGTCACAGCTCTTCCTGCCGGTCCTGCTGGGCTGGCTGTGCTGGGGGTGGTGCTGCTGGGACCCATATGCTGACTGTGCCTGAGGCGCAGGGGCTGGTAGCCAAAGGATGGCTCGTGGACAGACCAAACTCCCACCAGATTCCATCAGATTCCTCGGAGGACTGGGAGGGGATGGGGATGGCAGCATACCCTATTCTGGGGTAGGGTTGGGCATCATCAGTGGTAGTCCCTATGCTGGCTCATGGGGGAGCTTTCCAGCAAGGAACTGCTGTGTGTTTCCGTGAGCACACCCCCATGCCCGCTCTGCCTGACAACTCCCCTCCTCTCCCTTCTTCCAAATTCATGGCAGGCAGGAACCAGGGGAGAGTTTGTCAGGCACGGAGAGAAGAAATGCTCACTGTGGCATTGCTGCTGTGCCAGTGGTGCCTGAAGCAGGGGGATGTGTGGTAAGACAAGGGCGTGGCTCCTTCCAGCCCCTTCCAATTCTGCTGCAGTTGGAGGCAGAGCTGTGTGATCTCTGGAGGTGTTTTTGACCCTGTCTTTCCTTTTTTCATAGCACATGGGCAGGTGAGCACTATGTGTAGCATCTCCTCAGCTTCTCTCTTTGTAGAAGGTGTCCTTTGTCCTGCATCATGACACATGCCTTCTGCTTTTTCTGTATCTCTAAATTTTTCCTGATTGACATCACTATAAATCAGAGCAGAGACTGTGTGTTCCCAGCAACAACAATGTGGGCATTCAGGTTTAAAATTGACATTTATTCCCACACTTTTTTTTTTTTTTTTTTTAAATTTAATAATTGGCTGAACAGCTCTTTTTCCGAGGTGTCCAAATGTCTCTAGTTGTATGAGTGCCATAGCTGGGGCAGTCTAGTGACAGCCTTGCAAAAGTGTCCCATCACTCAAAAGCGCAGACCACAGCCTGCTGGGATGTTTGGGCTCGGAAGGGTCCAGCTCCCTGGGGAGGGGTGCTGGCCTGACGATTGACCAGATAGCAGTGGATGTCTCCTTCCTGGGTGGTGAGGAAATGAGTCCTCAGACACCAAAGCGTCAAACTCTGACACATCCTGAGAACCATCCAGATGCAATCCTGTGCAATGCGCTCTGGGATAACCCTGCTTGAGCAGGGAGGTTGGACAGAATGGCACATTGTGGTCCTTTCCAACCTGAAGTCCCTACCAATCTGAACTATTGTGATTGTGTGAAATGTCACCCTAACATCCCTAATGGTAGGGCCACAAATGTGGTCCTGCATCCACTCACCAGACTTTGATCTTTTGGGAAACGATGAGGGGAATATATGCAGGAAAGGATTTTTGTAGTGATGTAGGTGTCCTGCACTAAAAAAAAAGAGTGCCTGATACCCCCTGCAATTGCATTCTTAATGCTAAGTCCTTGTTTCTTTTCCACTACTCACAGGATCATACGGACAAAGGTGCAGCAGCCACCCAATCAGCAGGTCCCAGCCTCCAGTCACAGCATAGGTAAGGGAAACTTTTTTAAAAAATATATTAAAAAAAAAAAAAGCATAATGGATTACAAATATTCTAGAGAACTTTTAATCATTCTTATGGACAGATAATTCTGCATAAAACACTTCAGCACACGTGCTAATGCGCCTTCTTTGTCATTCTCCAAGGGCTGAACATAGTAAATGAATTTTATAAATACTGCTAAAAGGTTTTGAATTTTACTGATTATTATGATAAATAGCTTTCACCATGAGACAGAAAATTGAAATCTAAACCAAAAAAACCCCACTAATAGGGGTCTATAGAATGTCAGATAATTAAAGTAATAAATCAAGAAAGGGATACTTATTCATAACATTTTCTGCATCATTAGTCAGTAAGTAGTTTTGAATGTGTTTTTTTTCGTCTATCAACCATCCCTTCCATAATTCTTTGTGCACATGCAGTCTTGAGTGAAGAGGTAGCAAAACTTTCTGAAACTTTTAATTCAGCTGCAGAGCAATGGTGCTTTGCCTTTGAGGCAGGTGATGCTGGTGCAAGATCCCCAGGCTGGTGAGGCACCCTCAATGCTTCACCTTGCTGATAGTGTCTTTCTGTAGGTGGTGGATGCTGCTGTGCTGTGATGCAACAGGGATGGAGGGGCTCAGTCGGGGCTCAGGGCTGCTCTCTTTTTGTCCTTGTTCCATGAAACCCACCAGGGCACAGGACAGCCTCTTCAGGAGCTGGGATGGGGGCCCTAGCTCCTCTCTGCCTTTATGCTGTCACCTGTGATACGGTGAAGTGCTTGCTACCCTACGCTTGGCAAGGGTGTGCTGGCATTGTCAGACGGAGTGAAGGGGCAGAGCTCTCTGCAGTCTTTTGGTTTGTCAGAGAAGTCACACTGCAGACCTTGTGTCCTCATCCTTTCTCTCCAGGAAATGCCAAAACAATCTCATGGGAGGAAAAGCATCCCTGTTCTTGCTGTGGTGGCTTAAGGGCTGTCTCTCCTTGAGAAAAAAAAAAGCAGAGAACAGAAGAAAAATCTTGTTTCTCAGGGCTTGGAGTCAATAAAGGCAGCACTGGTGTGCTCCGTGTGAGTTGTGTCTAGGGCTCTTTGGTGTGATCCTGCAGTGCATCTCCCCACCCTGTTCTTGTGGTCTGCACAGTGACTTTTAGCATGCAGGGATGGAGCAGGGCAGGCTTAACCTGTGAGCTGACGGAGATGATGGTGGTGCTCCCTCATCTGCCTGCTTCCTTGCAACCTTGGATCCCCACAGCATCATGTGGACAGCGTTTGTAGAGTGGTCCAACACCTCCAGACTGATGTCCTCTGTGATGGGTGACCCCGCCCTTGCTGGACACCCTTTCCTGAGGGTTCTGCCAAAGCAAAGTGGATTTAGTTAGCATTTTGGGGTACCCTAGGGCCGTTCCATCTGTCCATCTGTCCAGCCGTGCAGGGTGTCCAGTGGCCAGAAGCTGCTCTCGTGGTCCAGCAGAATGCAGGCAACACACCTAACACAGCGACTGCAGGCTGCTCTGCTCTCAGGCAGTTCCTGTTTCAGGACCCTTTTTGTGGCAGCTCCTGTCTCTGCATGGCCGTGTTCCCAGAAAACTGTTCACCTTCCTGGTGACACAGGCTGCTGTGTCACTGGCCTATGCTGCTCCAAACAATAAGTTTTCCCACCAAGCATCGAGAGGGATGGGGTATCTCACTGCTAAAGGAAAAGCATCTCCCATCCCACAGTGCATGCCCAGCTCCTTATGACAGGGACAAGGGCTGACTGTGCCTCTGCTTCCACCCCTGCACTAGGCAGCTGTGGCATGCTCCTGGGTTGAACTGGGCGTGGTTTGGCTTTGTGAGGGTCCTTCCTGAGCTGGAGGGACCATGGTGGCTGACAGAGCCCCATCCCACCTTCAACATGCCGTGGGGGCCAGTGGCTTTTGGCTAGGCTGGTGCCCATGTTGTCCTGCGACTGACTGCCTGTCCTTGCCTTGCAGCCTCCACGGGATCTGTCACCCAGGTGTCCTCTGTCACCACTGACTCTGCCGGCTCATCCTACTCCATCAGTGGAATCCTGGGAATCGCCTCGCCTGGCACCGAGAACAACAAGCGCAAGCGGGATGAAGGTAGCAGGAGCTGTTTTCTGGGAGGGGGGTGTGCACTGAGGTGCAGCCAGAGGAGGGGGCTGGGGCGGATGCTTTGCGTGTGTGGTGTGACGGAGCTGCAGACATCTGTTGCTGTTGGCTGTGGTGTGATGTGGATTTGTTTCAGCAGGACTTTGCCAAGGTCACAGCCAAGTCAGGGACCTTTGGAGTGACCCAATGTCCAGAAGCAGGACCGCTTTGAGGAGCAGGGGCCTGTCTAAGTGTGTTGCAAAGCTCTGTCAGAACCAGACCCTTGTCCCAGCTGTGCAACATTTCCTGGCTGCCAGTCAACAGGGGAAGAGTCACTATTGTGTTGGCTCTGGCCATCTGAAATAGGAAATATCCACAAAGAGACAGCAAATTAACTGCAGTGCTGTCTGCTATGCTGCTTCTCTCTGGTCCTTCTGCACCAGGGGCTTTTTTCAGTCTTGGAGGGTGGAAGTGAGCACTGTCTGGTTGGCGTTGAATATTACTGGTATTCCTCAGATCCACCACAATGTTTGTGGTCCTGTTTTGTTCTGCATTGTGCTGGAGAGAAGGTTATCAGAGGTGGGCTAGAAGGAGCATTCCTTTAATTTTTTAAGAGCTTACAGAGAGGAGCCAAGTCCATGGCTGCAGATACACTTGTGTAGCGAATGGACATCAGAGCCATAATGGGGATGCTGCAGTTGAGGACCCAGAGGGCACCTGCAGGAGGGGTACCCTTCCTGCTGGGTCAGAATTCTTTCTCTTGCTGAGGAGCACTCCTTTTCTTTAGCTGCTGCTGGAGTGGGTCCAGCACCGCCCTGCATCCAGTGTGGATCTGCGTCCCTCCGCTGCCCCCACTGTCCCCTACTGCCCAACCCCTCCGAGATGGAGGGGGTGGTGGGTTAGTGTGCTGAAGCTGTAGTGGCATTAACTCCCCTCACCCTGGGGGAAACCCCACTAAGATCATGCCAGCAGCCTGGTGCCTGAACTGCACAAACAGGACCATGTGCTTGTGAGTAGAGCCAGATTCACTGAAACTGGGGGAAAAACTTCCAGAGGTTGATGGGGTCAATTTCAGCCATGTGAGAACTAGTCTGATGGTGGGAGTACAAATCTTCCTGTACTTGCTGAATATGCTGTTTTTACTTAACTCTGCGATTGTACACACAACATTTTTTCCAAATCCAGGCCAGAAGTGCATAGTTAAATATATGCATTAAAGCAGGTAGGGTGGAAGTTTTGTATTTTATCAGCCAGATCAGGAAAGAGGCTGTCTGTGTTGAGCCCACATGGCTCCTATGTCACAGCACTCTCCTGAGGTGTCAGTTTTTGTGTGCCTCTGAGAAGACTCTGGTTTAACAGCAGAGAAAAGAATTAGGTGCTTCCTTGAAAGGCAAAAGTGGTTCCCAGAAGCAGGGCTGAGAACCTCCCCAGCTTTTGCCGGGTCACATCTGGAAGTGAGCATGTGATATCTAAGCAACCCCCATCAGTCTGGCAGAATGAGTCATGTTTTTTGAGCTCCTAAGCTGGACAGTAATGCTGTCCTCAGCAGGCTGTTTAAACTGCTTTTAAACTGCAGGTTTGAAGAGGCATAGTCAGGTACTCCACCGTCTTTGTCTGTTGGGAGGATCCCCAGGGGAATCTGTAACCCCTCCCTCTCCTGCTCAGCACAAGGTCCCTCTGGATGGGCACTGGTGGGTGTGAGGTGCCCAAGGCTCTGTGCTGCAGGTGACAGAGAGCTGGGTCATATCTGCTATATGTGCCTCTGACGTGAAAAGAAGAAGCATGTCACCTAGTTATGGTGTGTATCATGATGTAGATGCACAAGGGGGCAGAGTTAACTTTACCATTTGTCGACTTCAGAGAGGCTTCCTCAGTAGCAAGCCCCTTATATTGTGTCCTTTGCTGTGAGGGTTCTGTTTCTCAGTAGCTGTTGTAAGGGGCGTGTCTGCTGCTCTGCCTCCCTCTGCGTGTCTCCTGAAGCCACCAGATGTGTAGCGCTCATATGGCTGTTACAGCTGCCCTCAGCTTGAGGATGAGGTGGAGTGGACTTGCCCCTCCAACTACCAGCTGCGTTGAGCAATTGGTGTGATTCATTACCCAGTTTTGTTCTCCTCACTCTTGACATTTTTTTAGCAGATGTCACCAGTCTTTAAACCAGTGGGGAGCTTGCTGGGTAGCAACAGGGGCAAACCAAATCAGGCAGTCTTTATTGGTTTATATAGCTAAGGTGTCATTTTTTTTCCTGTTGTAATATGGACTTGGAGCAGATGTGCCTTCATGGGGGATCGGTTACTTTCACTTGTGGTTAAAGGACATGCTACTGGAGACTGACACGAGGAGCAGGCTGTGCTGTAACAAGACAGAGAGATACAGGCAGCTGCTGCAGCCTCCAGCAGTGGAGGATGCTGGGCAGCAGCCTTTCTGTTCTGCCTGCAGATTGCCTCCTTGAGTGCTGTGGCTGCACATTCACTTGGCCCCGTGACTTTGGGAAGGGCTGTAGAGGTGTAGATGGGTGATAGGGATGTGTAGAGTGATTGTACTGGAGTGCCTGCCCTGAATGGGGTCTGTTTTAGGGCAGCAAGACCCCAAGTCAGAGCAAGCTGAATGCTCTATATAATGCCCGCAGCCAGTGGACATGCAGGGGCTGGTTGCACTGCACTGCCTCACAGCTGGTCAGGTAGGCAATGGTAGTCTCATAATGGACACCTAAAAGGGTACATATTCTGGGTAGAGCTGAGCATCCGCTATCTGGAAGTCAAGGCTTTCTGAAGTGGTGTCAAATAATCCTTGAGAAGCACTGAGAAGAGGGCAAAAGGGAGCTTCGTCCCCCTGTGGGCACACAGAAGACCAGAGCTGGAGATGGTGTGAAGGGCATGTTTTGGGGATGAAGCAGTTTACTGCACTCTGAGTGCTCTGGAGGATGCTCTGTGGATGATGGGGGAAGAAGCGTCTGCCCAAATTGAGCAGGACACCCTAAACAAGCACTGGACAGGATGTGAGTGTAAGCTCCCTACTCTCCCTTTCTTGCTGCAGGAGAGTTTTGTTAGATTTAAGTTCCTGCACCAAATAGCTGCACAGATTATATTTCATATTCACTGTTACAGAGTCTTCTCAGCAGTGGAGGGGTTTGGGGAATTGAAACCAGTGTGGCAGGAGACCTCCTCTTGCACCAGTTGTTTTTTTTCCATTCTCACCGACCATAACCTGCTGTTGCTGTCAGCATCTGGTGTGATGATTTCCTCAACTAAACTCTTGGAGCTATGCCTTTAATCACCAACATGGTGTATTTCCAGGTGTTTGGGTCACAGCCTTCTGTCTGAGAGGATAAGCCTCCAAGGAGGGCTGGAACCCCAATTGAAATGAGAAGGAACTGGGCGTGGGTGCAATCCAGTTTGTACAGAACCATCCTGTTCTACAGTCACCACATTTTCATGAAGGGGTGCTCTGGGTTAGGCACATCTGGGTATCAAAACAGCACTGCCCTGCACAGCAGCTGATGCTATTGAAGATGTTTCCAATGGTGCTAGCACTGTGGCTGCTGTTGAGATCAGCTTAGTGAAGCGCTTGGCAGTGATGAAGGTAAACAAGTTCTCACTGAATCAGTAACATATCTGGGGACAGAGAGGTGGAAAAGCAAAGCAAACACAACTAAACATGAGTGAGGACTGATAATACAGACTGTTTCTGCATCTTGTGCCTTTCTTCCAGAGCAGGCCCATCAATTATGTTTTCCCAGAGGGACAGAAACAAGAAGCTACACTCACAGCTAGGCAGAGTTTTGCAGGGATATGGGCACAAGCCTCTCAGAGGCTGCATGACAGACGGTCAGTGGCTTCCAAAGGGAGCCTAGTGTGGAGCAGGTGCTGCCAGTATCTTCTGTCATCTCCTCTTGTGGGCAAGGAACAATGTGTCTTCAAGGGCATTTGCTCTTGGAGACTGCTGTGAAGGCTTGTAAAGTACTTTTTCTCCCTTTGTCTTAGCTCCATTTCTTTAAAAATTGAACACCAGAACCACAGCTATTGCTCATCTCTTCTTAGAGTGGTCAGGTGTGATGTCCACAGGTCTGTTCCTGTCTGAGGTCTGCACTGTGATCCGCAGTGTGTTAATGTAGCAGATGGATCGTGTCCAGGGGTATCCTTCTGCTTTGTCTCATTATGCTGGAGACAAACATCTGTCTGTTTGGACCTCTTGATCCCAGTGTCCTGACTGCGATAACAAAGAACTCCCCCCTCATCACTGACCTCTGCACAGGCATGCCCTGGCAGGTGAGAGCTGCTGTGCCAGACAGTGATTCCTCAGAGGGGCCAGCACTATAAGGAGAGCCCTGCCAGCCACAAGATTAGTTGTGTGTAAACCCCCCTTTCCAGCTATGGCTTTCCAAATTTTCATAAATGCAAAGTAGATCTCATTGTAGGTACCTTGTTAATGAAGATACTACTCTGTATAATACTAGAGTCTTTGGTCTCTGAGGCCTGGAATGTGGGACTTCTGTGGCCACCTGAAGACCCCTCTTCTTGGCAGTCAGGTCGACAGAAGATCTGGGTCCTGGTTCTGCATGTTCTCTCAGGGTACTGCTTATGCCAGGACATCTCTAGAATGCCTCTGCTCTTGTATAAAAGCCTTCTTCTGTCCTGAGGAAGGGTGGGATCTCAACCCACTTCAGATTTATGCCTTGTGGTTTCCTGAGTAGAATTAGGCACTTTTGACTTGAGGGATTTGAGCATCCCCACTGGGGAGGACTTGCTGAATGACGGATCATAGTACTGCCTTGGGAGTGTGGTAGGTGAAAGAGCCCATAAGAGTGTTTATGCTGTCTGTCCACACTCTGGGCATCAGAAGGAGGAAAACACATGTTGCAGCCAGCCGTTGATGGAGTTCAGTGTAGAAGTTAACCCCTGGTAAGGTCTGGTGTTGACAGAAGTCTCTATAACTTGGCTCATTCCAGAAAGGCACCTGAGCCCCTAACAGTATATACTGTCCTCTCCAGCTCTT
This sequence comes from Anabacerthia variegaticeps, assembly GCA_035583185.1. Taxonomy (NCBI): domain Eukaryota; kingdom Metazoa; phylum Chordata; class Aves; order Passeriformes; family Furnariidae; genus Anabacerthia; species Anabacerthia variegaticeps. Next base: position 7,379,599 of record JAWWEW010000088.1, on the reverse strand, counting down.
CCTTGGGGTCTTCTGCACCGTGCAAGTGGTGTGCAAAAGACCAAAGCCTTTGGGGATCTGAACTGCAAAGGAAACAGTCAAAAGCAGAAAAACTGTGACAGGAAAAAAGCAGGAAGTTATGGAGAGAAAAAAATTGAACCGCCAATAGAAACTTCACATTTATGATGCCAAAGGTCTTAGGTGTCTGTCTGGAGAGCGATGAGTGGGAAGGAGCACACAGAGAGACTGCCAAGTAAGTGGGGAGAGGAGTGACCGTACCAACGGGCTATATCACACTGCTGTGGAGATGCTTACCTGGAGCACCTGGAATGAGGACAAACACCCACCCCTCTGCTGAGTCAGTGGTGGTTGGAAAGAGGCAGTGGGAAAATGAAAACAAACATGAGAAAACAAACTCTGTTGTGGAGGTGACGGAGTGGAACAGGTGGAGACATCCAAGTTCACACACAGGTGACAGAGAAAAAAACCCCCTCCAGAGTCCCAGGATAGTTCTGGAGTTTACTGGAACGATTTCTAGTCCCATTTCAGCAGCACGCACTTACTGGAGTTGTTTTAACCTCAGGGATAAGTTGAGTGTCTGTATGACTATAATGAGATGAAGCTTTTGAAGGGAATGAAGTTTTGCAGGGTCAGGAAGTACTGATCTGAATTTCTCCTGTGGATGCATACTGTCCATTGCATTCAGGATTCTGTTCCAGGGTTTGCAGTGTGGAGTAGGCTGTTTGTCCCATCAGTCCTTTAGCTCCTTGAAAGAGATTGTTTTCCCCACACAGACACTGACATTACCTTTTTAAAAGACGTTTGAGTGGACTTCGCTATTACTTTGCAGTGATGGCTTCGTCTCTGCTATATCCAATGCCATGTATGGCTTGATGGAGGTTTTTTCTTCTTTTACATTTCATTAGAACCTCTTTTTTTAGTCTTTGGATATAATTTTGCAGAACATCAGGGAAGTTTGAGATGAGCCATGATGAGATCACTTGTGGATGATGTTGTATTGACACCAGCAGTAATGACGTCACATGGTGGATGGTATTGATTTGACACCAGTGGCGATGGTGTCACCCATGGATGGTGGTGGATGTCTGGAAGAGGAGTTTGAATGCCCCAAGGCATAAGAATAAAACCTTTGGGTCTTCCAAGAACCAGCCTCTGTCTGTGGGCTTACTGGTGCTGATTCAGCCATCCCAGGCATTAACAAGGGAAGCTCAGCAGGCACAGGATTTCTTTTTTAGAGTAAAAGAGAATATTTTGACATTCCTCATGAAATTCTAGGGAAAAAAGAATAAATGTGGGCCAGCTCAAGTCTTTGCCACAGTAGCATTGAAATGGTGTAGCCTCGGCTTCTGAGAAAGTTCTGAATGTCTAAATTCATGCAAATGAAGCAGAAGCCATTCCAGCATCTAGACTGATCTGTTCTCATGTTTGAGGGCAATGTATTCACCTGAGTGCTACTCATGCAGGATAGTGTTCTGAGCTGGGAAGGACCAGGCTCTATCCGTCTGGGTCATGGAGCCTGTGGGCTGAAGTCCTCATGGGACAGACCCGTTCAGTTCTGTTGGACAGTGGAGTTTTCCACACTCTTAGCTGTCAGTGTGCTTCCCAGCTTCTCTGTGATGCCCTGAGCTGCAAGCATGCTGCATGCCTGGGACTGACTGCATCCCTGACTCTGGGGTACCACTGCCAGCCAATGACCTCTATGGGGTCCCTGTGCACGTGGGCATGATTGAGTGCATGGCAGTGTGGTTGGCAGGTAGTTGTCTGCGGAGGGGGATGTCCCCATGCCCTTCTGTCTGAGGGGTTTGGAGGGATGGGCTAGTTTTGCCCTGGCTGTTGGCATTGTTAGGCTGTTCACAGCTCAGTACAGGAAAACTCCCCATCAGAGCAACTGCCCTTTCTGAGACAGAGGTTTACTAGCTGTCTTGTGTACACGTCAACTGTGTTTGTCACATTTCTCCTAATGCAGTCTCTGGGGCCCCTATTTTCTAGAGAGCTCTCCTCTGGCTCTGGGTTAAAGCCTTGTTGGTTTGCCACTGGCTTCAGCAGAGCAGAGGTTTTCCTAGAGCTATATTAATGAAAAGGCCAGACTTCTACATCTCCTTACAGCCCTGCCATAGCTTCAGCTGTTCTCATCAGGAGCTGTTGAGTGTTAGATGCTTTTCAAGGAACAACCTCTTCGTATAGGTTTAGCTAAAATTCTGTTCAGGAGTAGGTGACTTGAGAGGTAATCATGACAATGCCAGTACCAGGGCTGATCAGTATTCTTCTATGGGAATGCTTTTTCGAAAGAAAGAGGAGTTTTGTGGAAAAGCAGGACTTGTCAATTTTAATGGATATTTGTTATAAATACTAATACAAAGTAAGGTAGAAAAGTCATTCTTATTTGTTGAGTAATTGGTAATTGGTGGAATACAGAGAGGTGTAGTCACAGAGCACATATGTACCTGTGTACCTGCACAGAGTATGTATCTATGAGCCTCTAATGCATCTATCACCTACGTGTTTATACAGAGAGGGGTGATAAAAGTTTTGTTTTAGGATGAATAAATTATATCACAGACTTCCACAATTAGTTTTCCACCTCTTAAATGATGATAGAGATCTTTGAGAGGATTGAAGAACAAAATGAAGAAAAATTTGTTTGGCTTTTTGGTGGTCTACCTGGTTAGTTTTGTGACTTTCCCTCACACAACTCTTGGGTGAGGTGTTCCTGTGAGAGAAGGGTCACATGCTTCATGTCATGACGTGCAATGCTGGATTTTCCCCTTTTTCCCCGTTTGTACATCAGCATTACTTGGGTCTGACAGCATACATCTGTGCTGTTAAAACAAATGCTTATACTTCAAAAGTGTTTGGGGAGCTTAGGGAAGCTGCAGTGGCTCAGCCTTGTTTACCCTGGAAGAGAGATTTTGCCAGTTGCAGGCAGTGCTTGGAAAGATGCAGAGGCTGTTCCCACATGAAAGGTCCAATGTCAAGGCATTAAGTAAATGATTTGGCAACTTTGTGGTATCAGGAGCTCTTCATGTATCATGTTATTTCTGTGTCAGTCTTCCTCCATGCCCCTAGAAGAGATAATGGCTTTCCCGCCACATTGTCCCATGCTCACTCTGCCTGCCTCAGTGACCTCCAGGGTGAGGGTGCGAAGTGGCCAGGGATGTGAGTTGGCTGGGGTCTCCTTCCTCCTTCCAAGTCTGCTCCTGTCCCTGGAGGAGCAGTAAACAGTTCTGCAGGTAACAGCAGGTCATCTGCCTTCTCAATGTCTGCACAAAATGCAGCCTTAGTACTAGGATTATCATGTAGGAACTGAAATCTGCTGCTGTCACAGTGCAAGATTCGATTCGAGCTTACTGGGATTTTAAAGTCAGAATTATTTCCTTGGCTGAAATGACAGCCTCCTGAAATCCTGAATGATAGTGGAAAACCACTTTTTTCTGTTGGTGCTTTGGGAAGCTCTGAAGTTAATATTTTAAGCTGTAATTGCTGTTGTTGGCGATCAGGAAGTTCCTCATGAGCAGACAGTGCAAAATCAGTGAGACATGGAAAATAGAAGTGTCCTGAGACTAGAGGCTTTCTTCAGTTCAGGTTTTGTCTGCTGTGGTCTTTGTGTGTGTTCTTTGCACCAAGGATTGTTCAGTGCTACGAGGTGGTTGTGCAATAGTGATTAAATCGTACCAGTTTTGGCCTTCCTTGTATTTTCAGAATAGTACCATTGGGGTTTAGTTACACCAGACATGGTGATTACATTTTGCACTTTGTGCAGGTTTTAGCTAATTACATGAATAGCTGGTCATATTGAGTCTTAAGGAGCATTGGACTCATACTGCAGGCTGTCTGTATTTCCTGGATGTGCCAAAAGTCTTGAAAGAGCCCCTTTGCAAATTTGTCATGGCATCATGATGAGAATACAATAGAGCTCAGAGAGAGCTGAAGTGCTTACATAGGGCAGCACTCACTGAGTGCTGTGCTGGAACACAAATCCTGGGGCAGGTCTTGCTCTGGCATGAGACTGTAGATGGACACAGGATACGTTGTTCAGTGTACGTGCACTGGCTCAAGTGTAGCCAGCGTGCACAGGACACAGCAATGTGCCATGGTGCTTTGGCTGTGTGCATGTGCTCCACCTCTTGAGACATGGGCAGCCTGTGCCTGTGCAGCAGCTCTCTGCAGTCCCAGACATCCAGCAGCCCAGGACGCGCAGCAACAGCCATCATCAGCAATCACCAGCTTTGGGACATTCCTATGTGCAGCAAATAGCCAAATCTCTCTTTTTATTCTTGTTTTGCTTGAGCAGACTTTACAGATGGAAAAGGAAGACCTGTTTGGGAAAATCTAGAGATAAGTGTCCCTACCTGCTCCAATAGCATGTGTGTGTGTCTGATAGGTGAAGTATTGCACTAATGTTTCACTGAACTTCACAAGAAGACTGATTTCAACTTGTCTGCCCATTTCATATTCATAGAATCATAGAATACTTTGTGTGGGAAGGACCTTTAGTGGCCATCTAGTTTGGCTCCTCTGCCATGAGCAGAGACACCTTCCACTGCACCAGGTATTCAACTAGATATTCAGGTAGACCTTTCCTCTTCTGTCTGTACCTCTGGGTAGTCTGTCTCAGCTGGTCTGAGCTACGTTTCTCTGCACTCCCACTCTCTTGTTATGACAAGCAAGCATAGCACTCATGCCAATGCAGTCCACTGGTAATGCTCAAGCAAGTTTGCTTGAGCTTGGAGTCAACTTCAGAGCCATGACCTTGGCCATCTGTGTTTTCTTCATGAGCCTTAGAGTGCATGGAGGTGGCTCCACAACTCCTTCCTTGTTCTTGTGAGCTCTTGCTTCTGAGCCAGTGACTGTCCATGTGACAGTGCCCATGACTGCAGAGATGGGAAGGGCTCTTGGTCTCCTGAAAGCAAGCAATATTTTTTCTTCTGCAGATTACTAGAAGACTGGAGTGTGGAGTTTCACAAAGTTTTATCTCATCTGAGACTCTGCTAAGAGATATTTGTAGTCAACATATACCTATCATAATTCCTATAAGGTTAAGGCTCTAGCAGGGGACTGGTTTTACTTTGCTGCTGCAGATCCACATTACAGGTGCAGGTGAGAAACCAGGGATTCTCAGCTGAGGTGCCTTTGTACTGAAAGGAAATTCAGTTAAAATCTGCTGTCAACAGGACACTGATCTGGCTGATTTGAGAAGCAGGGAGTGATTGGAAATCAGGGACTTAACATTAGTGAAATGAGACGGCTTTCTGTTCACATGGGCACTTCGTCTTTATAAAACTCCTTCCCTGTAGCTCTGTAGTGGGGTGCTGCCACAACAAAATATCTGTAAGATGCATCCACTGCTCTCTGAATTTCTTTGGTTATGGGTTGGGTAGGGATGTACTGTTGCCACCAGAGCTTTACAGAGACTTTCTGCAGCCCTTTTGTTGTGGTACTCCAACATCTTGCAAACAGACACAGAGCCAGGGAAAAGATGTCTCTCATAGCACTTAGAAGCATAGAATGGTTTGGGTTGGAAGGGACCTTTAAAGGCCATCTAGTCTGATCCCCCTGTCATGAGCAGAGACTTTTTCTAGAAGACCAGGACTTCAGAGGTGCTGATGAGCAGAGCAAGCCAAGGGCTATAGATGCTGCTCCTGTGGTAATGATGACATCACTGAGGAAGGTGCTTCTTTCAGGTGCTTAATGTGAGTCACATCAACTCATGATAGAAAAAAATGAAAAAAGTAAAATTTCATTAAGAAGACATCTACTGAATGTCTTTGGTTGAGTGGTGGTCATCTCACACAGCATAGCCTCATTTCTCATCATTATAACAGTAACTGTCGAGGTGCTGGGTTTTGCCTGATGGACTGTTGCATAGCTCTGTGGGAGAGGGTGCTGGTTTTACCCCCATACCACCACAAATAATGGCCATGATTTATCTCCTCACATCATGAGAGAGAGAAGGCACAACCCTAAGACAGAAGCTGTGAGCAACTGATGCGCAAATGTGCACATCAGAGGCATTGTGGTGGCTGAGCATTTCAAGTGAAGACACCAGGAAGTTTTATATTGGCTAAACATGCTTCAGTCTCTGCCCTTATAATTTTGAGCAATTACTGTAGAACTTTGTTGTCAGGGTATTCCTTCTGGTTTAATTTCCTTGCAGTACAGTTTTCTGTAGCTGCTGTCTCTGGGACATTTATATGTCAGACCATTCTTTGGAAGGTCTCACAATGAAGAGTTGTTTCAGGACATGTTTGACTGCAGCTACCAGACTACCCTGCATATGATTCCTTTTAGTTAGACAGATTTGGTGGTGCAGGCTTTTAAAAAACTCAAATCCTTCAAAAGTAGTACTGGTTTCTCAGCAGTCTGATATCAGGACTCAGAGTGCCTGTCTTTAGCTGGTGTCATATCTTGCATGTTGACTGAAAAACCTTCAGCAGTACCTGCCGGTTTGGGGTCTGAGTCTACAGTGTGGGGATGAGTGTGTTCCTGCTCCCTTTAGTCAGCCTCTCCTGGTCTGGAGGTGAAGAGAAGCTCCCAAACCCACCGGCAAGTCATCTCTCTAGCTCAGAGATCATGTTTGCTATCTACGTGGCTGGAGAGAGCTCGTGAGCCTCCCCCCGTGTCAACCGGACTCCTCTGCATTTTCTTCCATACAACTGCAATGGATTTTACACCTGACTGGTTATTTTTGGTGGTACAATTCCTACTTGTCCCAAATGGGACGTTTTGTCTCTTGTTACAATTCACAGAGCTAGAAGGGGCTGCTGGTTTCATGCTGTGCAACATCGACACATGATGCCCTTGTAAACATTACTGTCAGCAGTGGCAATTCCATCTCTATTGTCCCAATAAGATTTTATGCTTGACAGTGCCTGACTTTTTTGTCTGTAAGTCGACTAATAAGAAATAGTCATGTGGTGGGCTTTTTCTTGTCTGATTCCTTGGGTTTCCAGTTGCTTCCCTGAGAATGGGCACCTAGCTGTTCTCTCCCTGTTCTTGCCTGGGTTTCCTACAAGACAGGAGGACCCAGGACGTGGCATTTCTGGAATAATGAGGTTTTGTGGCATAGCAGAGCCTGTCTTTTCCCGCCTAGCCCCAGCTAGCGCTAGTCCCCATCCATCATGGACTTGGATGGTAATGGGAAGAGTGGCCCAGGACTGTTGTGGGTGCTCAGAGATGGGAGGAACATAATTACAGGCATGCTTGAATCCAGGGAAAGTTTTTCTGGAACTGTTTAAGGGTGTGACTTTGAGTTTCGGTTTTGCAGAACTGTTCAATTTATCTATTCTCCCTCTCTTACACCCAAGTGGTCCTTTTTGCAGAGCCATTTGGTGCCTGATGGCTTGATGACCACAGCACCTTATGGGATCAGTTTACTTTAAAGAGGGATATCAGGATGTGGAGATGCTGAAAGCTGTCCATGGTTCCTTGTGGAGTTAGTGTCCAGTGTGTCAAATCAGTGTAAACCTCTGAAACTTCTTGGTCTTGTTCCTGCACACTGAGTCGTACTTGCAGAGCCTTGTCACAGCTGAGACAAGTTCCTGAGAAAGCTTTCTCCTAGAATGTCACGAATGAAAATGGAGCTGTTGAGTAGGTGATTAGCTCTGTAGTGTTAAACTGCTATCACTCCACCAATCAGTGAAGTGAAAAATTTGTTTGGCATTGAAGTATCCATGTGTGATTCTCCTGGCCACCACTGGGGCCGGAGCCTCTGACTGATGACGGCCACCATGGGTGAGTTCTTACCAAGCTTCCTGAATTGCTCACATCCTCTGTCCTGCCCCTTTCTTGAAGATCACGGCTTCCTGCGGAGGCTCTGAGAGGAACTGGTGCGGTTGCAGTGATGATGAGGGGTAGTTGGGCACAGTTTGGAGGCTGTCCTCAGCAGGTGGCTGCCATACAGAGTGGACCCCTTGGACAGCGAAAGAAGTGGTGAACCCTGGCTGAGCCAGTTTCACTCAGTGGAAGCTGTCACCACTGTCCTCACTTCAGGAGAGACAAATCTTCCTGTGCAAACTGAGTTTCAGCATTGCCTTGCACCACCAGCCGTGGCACTATGCCTGCTGTGCACCCGTTTGTCATCTGAGAGATGGAAACAAGCCAAAATCATTAATCTCTGCTCTGTTCTGTGGCTTACCCAGCTGGGAGGCTTTCCTCACCTCTGATATTTTTGAAAAAAAAAGGTAATGGTGCTACTTGAATTTGCTTCCTGGTGCCCATGCTGAGTTTGTAAGCCAGTCACATCTAACCAGTTACCGCAAAATTGATTCTGGAGCATTCTGTTTAGAAAACAACAAGGTACATCCCAGGAAATCATGCTATCTCCATCAGGCACTGAATGAACCAGTCAATAATCACCATTGTGAAGGGTGAAGAGGTCTTTCCTATTACTCCTGTTTGGTTTTTTTTTTTTTTTTTTTTTTTTTTAAAAGCATCTCTATATAGGTAATAATTATATGGATGGACAGATGGAATATGGATTATCACTATGCATTAATATACATATAGTATATATGTGTATATACATGAAGGAGCAGTCATAGGTATGTATGTGCACGCTGGTGTGTTCCTTATAGCTCGTTCTCTTCCTTTTGGACCATGTTGTTCAAATACGTGGGCCCAGGTTTTCAAACCAGCCTTAGCCAAACCTGTGGACATAGTTGTTAATGCTGTGACAATTGCTCTGGTAGCTGGCAAACCCAGAATAAACTCATCTGTGCTTTTCTAAGGTGCCAAAGGATTTTTGGATGCATTACAGGTATTATGTGACAGGTAGGACTTGGCTGATAGGAGATCTTTGCTACATTACAGTGTGTTCAATGCTCAACTAGAGAAAGGTGCATGTGTGGCTATGTGTCTGCTCTCACTCTGCATCCCTGTGTGCCCTGTGCTCTGCCCCCACTAATGGGCTTAGAATATGTGCACAGTAGTGGGGAGTCATAGAGATACAGGCCTAAGGTCTCCCAGAGAGATTGTAGCTGATTTTCCTTGGGCTTGTGCTCTGCCCGACTTTTCCTTTAGTGACCCCACATGCTCTCTAGGAAGTCAGAGGTGGCACCAGAGGGGCTGGAGGGGTTTGATCCACTGCTGTCTCCTTGAGTCAGGTGTGCTCTTCACCTGAGGGACTTCACCTCTTCATCACTGGTTGGCATTCATCTGTTCATCCTGATTGCATTTCTGCTCCACTTCACTCTCCTGGCCCGCTCCAGATCCCACCATTGCTACTGGTCTCTGGCTTCTGGGACTGTTCACTTTGATCACTGATGCTCTCCTCAAGCCCTCTAGCCCCATTAATATGATGTAGTACCATCCCCTTTTCCTCTCCCTGCAGGCATGGGCAGAGGTCCTCTGCAGGCACTAGAATGCTGTGATGGGTTGTGTGTTTGCTTGTGAAGTGTGATGCTTTAGGATTTTCAGCTGGCAGTCTTCACTGGTTCTGGAAGGTTGCAACAAGTGAGGGGCTGGTGTCTTACACACTACTTTGGTGTAGGTGCCAGCAGATGTGTCTTGGTTAGATTTTTCCCTAGATCAGAGGTGACTGAGTGCTTCTTGGCTGGCGGATGTGCACAGGTACAGCCCCCGTCCTCATGACAAAGTGAGGACAGCCCACCTGCAGCTGCTGGACAGGTTCCTGCTCCTTGTGCTCACCATGTGTCTAAGTCTGCTTGTGCAGCTCTTTGTCAGGGGAACAGCTTACAATCTCCAGTGGCTCTAACCACCCTGTCACTTCCCAAGACACAACTATCAGGGGGCAGCAACCCGAACTTACGAAGGTCTCTTCCAGTCCATTAGCAGATGATGAGCATCATGGGACAGGATGGGGGTACGTCAGGAGGGAATGGGGTGAACATGCCCTGTGAGATCCAAAACCCGTTCATCTGGTTGTACTGGCAGCTGTTAGAAACAAATCATAAACGGCAATACCAGATACAATTGCATTGAGATGGCAGAGGTCCTGGGGAGTCCTGATGGGCTGCCGATAGCCGGCTGAAACAAATTGCCCACTGCTGTGATACCTCAGCTCCCAATAACAGAGGGCAAATGGCCTTCTAGAAGGAGATATAGATTTTCCTTTGAGATATGGAAAGGGAAATAAACTAAATTATGTTTGAACATAGGGTTCTCTCTGTCTTTAAGAAAAAGAAGGGGAGAGAGGAAAAACCAAAGAAAATGGGGAAAAGAGAAAAAGACATAAAATAAGCTTCAGCAGGCATTTGCAATTTAATTGATATTTGGCGGCAGGAAGCCAATCAGTATAAGTAAATTGACGTTATAAGATAAAAATAATTGCCTAATGGGATACCTTCCCCCACGGCTGTGGCAGGCCAAATAAATACAGCATCGCGTGTCAAAGCAGCGTGGCGGCCGTTCCTGGGCACAGCCTGCCGGCAGGGCTCGGCATGGGCTGCGGATCATTTTTATGGCATCTGTCTCTGCTCCCTGAGAGCAGGCAATGAGGGGTTGCACATTGATTGCTGCTCCAGCCAATGGTGGCTGAGGGAAAGGCCATAATTAATGGCTTTATTTGTTGGAGCACTGCTGAGAACAATTGACTGTG
>JAWWEW010000088.1:7300346-7367873 GCA_035583185.1 Anabacerthia variegaticeps | reverse complement strand
GAAATTCTTCCCTGTGAGGGTGGTGAGGCCCTGGCACAGGCTGTTCCGAGAAGCTGTGGTTGCCCTACCCCTGGAACTGTTCAAGGTCAGATTGGAAGGGGCTTGGGGCAATCTGGGATAGTGGAAGGTGTTTCACCCCCATAGCAGGGGGTGAAAGAAGATGAGCTTTAAGCTCCACTCCAACCCAAACCAGTCTGTCATTCTGTGATAGGATGAGAGGAAGAAGCCTCCAGGAGGTTTAGATTGAATATTATGAAAAAATTCCTTGCTAAAGGGGTTGTCAAATGTTGGAACAGGCTTCTCGGGACAGTGATGGAGTCACCATTGCTGGTGGGATTTAAAAGACGTGTAGATATGGTGCTTGGGAACATGGTTTAATGGTGGTCTTGGCAGTGCTGGGGTAATGGTTGGACTCGACAATCTTAGAGGGCTTTTCCAACGTAATTAAATCTGTGATTTTATGATTATATATAGGATGGCTAATTTATATTTGATCACTAAAATGATTTTGAACAGAAAAGTTAAAATAACTTTCATTTTAAAGTCTTAGGATGCAGTCTGTCGTCATGCTCAGGTTTTTCCCCAGTAAGGCTTTGTGTCACACAGTTCTTCAGAAATGATCTTTGCTTGTGAATGAGATTCAGTTTCAATCAATAACTGCTTTTCTGTATAAAAAAAGTCTCAAAAATTTCCCTGTCACTGCAGCTTTGCAGTGTGGTCGGAGTCCCTAACCCTAAACCCTGTCCTTGGTTTCTGCATCACCAAGCAAAGAGAAAAGGTCTGTGTCTGACATGGCAGGCATTCATTCTCAGACCACCATCACTGAGTCATGGAAACCACTGGTTTGCCAACAGCTGGCTGTTGGGAAGACAGGGAGCACCAGTTACAGTAGTCTTCAAAAATTATTTACCAAGTTCTAGCCATCTATCTATCTATCTATCTATCTATCTATCTATCTATCTATCTATCTATCTGTCTGTCTATCTCCATATATACTCACATGTACATAAAGTTAAATAAGATAAATATATATATTACCTTTTTAAAAAAAATAAAATTATTCTTTTCCTGGAGCAGTTACCTCATTAGATAAAAGGGAAGTGAGATGAGAAAAAGTGGTGTGGACATGAGGTCAGTCTCAAGTGCTGATGTGGTGAGGCTCTTCCTAGTGTCTTTGTCTCAACTGACTCTGCAGGAACAGGCTCTCCAGCTCAAGAGATCTTTGGAAGAATTTCTGTGATGCAGCCCAAAAAGTAACTCCCTCAACCTCCCACTGAGTGAAAGCAGATTTCAAAATAACACAAGTATGTGCAGGGAGATTTTTGCACACTTGCTTAATAAGGGCATCTGTGTGATAACAACAATGTCAGGGGAGTTGTACTGTAGATTGCTGAGTTTACTGCAGGATAAATAATTAATGTTTAAATGACACTAATTAATTACAGCAATTAGCAAAGAGCTACACTGTTTTTCCTTAAAAATAAAATCTTGGCTGTCGAATTCTGTTCCATCTTCAGTATGTCAGAACATTTAAGACAGAACCATAGAATACAAGCAATATGCAGGGACATGACATTTTCTCTGGTTCACTAACTGCCTTTTTCATATAGAATCCTAGAATACCAGGCTGCAAGGGACCTCAAGGATCATCTGGTCCAACCTTTCTTGTCAAAAGCACTGTCTAGGCAAGACATCCCAGCACTCTGTCCAGCCAAATCCTAAAAGTGCCCAGCATTTGGGGAATCTAGCTCTTCGCTGGGGAGATTACCCAATGCCTTGATTGTTCTCATTGTGAAAAATCTTCCTCTTGTGTCCAACTGGAATGTCCCCAGGAGGCACTTGTACCCATTACCCCATATCTTTTCCATGAGACTCTTTGTAAAAAGGCAGTCTCCATCTTCTTGTAGCCACACTTTTAATAGTGGAACATGGCAATAAGGTCTCCTTTAAGCCTTTTGTTCTCAAGGCTGAACAAACTCAGGTCACTGGGCCTTTCCTATATGGCAGCTTTCCAGCTCTTGGATCATCTTTGTGGCCCTTCTCTGGACTCTCTCCAACCTGTCCACATCTGTTTGGCATATCAGGGTGCAAAACTCAGTACAGTATTCCAGGTACTGAGTAGAGTGGGTCAGTGACTTCTCTGTCAGTGATTCCTTTGCTGATGCAGCTCAGCGTCCCTCTGGCTGTCATCCACAGAAGCACACTGGTCACTCTCACTGAGCTTGGTGTCCACCCCAGAGCCCCTTCCACAGAGCTGCTCTTCAGCCTAGTAGATCCCAGCTTGTGATGCACTCCTGGATTGTTTTCCCAAGTGCTACACTTTGCATTTGTCTTTGGTGAACTTATAAGTTTAATGTGAGCCAACATTTTGAGCCTATCATTTCCTCCAGGAAGAGGCTGTAGGAAACCACGTTGAAAGCCTCAGAGACATTCAGAGAGATGGTGTCCACAGTTCATTCCACCAAATTTTGGTCGGCATGCCCTGTTCATTCACAGCACCTTCTTCCCAGGGAGAGCTTGCGAGGATGCAGCAGTGCTCTTCGTACTTCTCAGCTGGGCGCATTAAGTGGAGGGGATGTGGGTGAGCATGTCACCACTTTCATTTTCTCTGGTTAAGTTTCTCAGATAGTCAGAAGAATGCAATGTGTTAGGTGGAAATTTTGCTTTACTGTTCTAAGCTTGAAGGGAAAGATGAGTTTTGACTGACAGTAGAATAGTCCGTATTTTTCTTATCAAATGTCAGTTCTTGGGGAGGGTAGAAGTTTGTCTGTTTCTGCCAGGTCTGCACAGGCTGGAGCTGTTGCAGGGTGTGTAATGTCAGGTGTGAAAACATCCTTTTGGCTCCCACAGGTCTGTTTTCTGCTCTGTTTTTTGCTGCACTTTACTCCACCAGAACAGCAAGTCATAGAATCCCAGAATGGTTTGGGTTGGGAGGTACCTTAAAGCTCATCTCGTTCCACCCCCTGTTGTAGGTGGGGAGACAAGTCCCATCCAACCTGGCCTTGAACAGTTCCAGGGGTAGGGCAACCACAGCTTCTCGGGACAGCCTGTGCCAGGGCCTCACCACCCTCACAGGGAAGAATTTCTTCCCAATATCCAATCTAATCCTGTCCTCTGCCAGTGAGAGGACAGCACCCCTTGTCCTGAGCGGTCACTCTTTGCATAGGCCCTGTTGGGCTGCATGTCCTACCAGCACTTCTCCTTTGGCTGTCAAATTTCTGTCTCCCAGCATTTTTCAAAGCTATAAATCCTCTCTCAGTTTTTTAATAACCAGTGGCCAGTTTAGCATTTCCAAAGCTACACAGAGCACCGTTTCGTCTGCAACCTGCATTAGTCCTTGTATTCCAGGTGTACCTAGAAATTATTTTTTTGAAAGAAGTGATGAAGAGATATGTTACAACACAGTATGGAAGTAGATATAAACTATGCTAAAATTGCTTCAGTGAACACTTAAAAATGCACTTTGAGCTGGGAGTATATGATATAAAGTGCATGTGTCTAATGCTTGCTGCTGAAACACAGCTTACAAAAACAGATTAGGGAAACAATCAGTTTCTTGCAATCATTTGTTAAGGAACTTGTCATGACATGTAATCACTGTTGTTACACCTCACCTTAATTATTATAGAAATTACAGAAAGAAACACCCATTCTTACATCACGCTGCAGCTGGCTGAGGGGTCCTGTGGACCCAGGGAGTTGTCCAGATGCCACAGCCTTCTGTGGCCCAGCAGCCCAGTGGGGTGCACATTCCCACTCTTTGCGGGCTGGGTTTGGGTTGTCTGCTCTGTTCTGCTCAGCATCCTCCTTCTAACCTCCATCTCTGCACTTTTAAATTCCTCAATGCAGAGGACTATTCCTGACATAATTTTTGCTGTTTTTTAAGTATAAAACTGCACCAGAACAGCAATCATGAAACCTGCAGAGGTTCCATTGGTCCCTTCAGATACCCTTCTTGGGTGGAATCTGACATGTGTTGAGGCTGGTGCCTGTGGGTATCACTGTGGCTCCTCAAGGGTGCTGCATAGAGGCTGAACTGACAGCTCCCAGGCTAGGGACAGTCAACATAACAGCCCATGCTCCTCCACATATCGCTGTCTCCTTTGTGTCAGAACCCCCACTGGGGTGGGCACATCTGTGCAATCAGCTGTCCTGTGTCCGTAGAGCATTGTGGGGGACAGTCTACCTGGATCCCCTCCACTACTGCAGCCCTCATTGGAGCTGCCAGGCACCAGGGCAAACCCAGCCGTGCCCCAGGATGCTCTGACCTCTCTGTAGCCTTTTAGCCCTGGGGCATTGCCAGCCCCCAGGGTACATGTGAAAGACTAGTGGCAGGAGCAAAGACAACCCTGCTGGTAGCTTGGGCAGCTGCATAAGCAGTCCAGCTCCACTCAGTGGCACTATTTGCACAAGTGTTTGCTCAGATGTATAAGATGTCAGGTTCTCAAGTACTGAAGCTGCTGAGGTGTGAGGTCCCACCAGGCCTTTGTTGTTCACAGGATTGGGTAGATGACAGGGCTTTCCTAAGAGATTTGTAATAAACTTTCCATATGGCAGTTGCAGGATTAAAATAACTGTAGGAGTAGGAGAGTTGTAATGTTAAGGGAAATCTCTTCTGTTAAATAAAAACCAATTTACTGGTGATGCCCATAATCAGCTTGGTGGTGTGGCATTGCATCTATGGAGCTGCACCCTGGGTGTGCATTAATGCTGTGGGATGACACCTCATGGATGTACTGGCACAGCTTCAACTTGTCCATCGTGTTTGTATGCAGACTGGCTTCAGCTCATACATCAGGGAGGACCTCCAACTGTCCTAGACAACAGAGACAAATGTTCTCAGAGTGGAGAGGAGCTCTTTTGCACCCCAAAGAAAGCCCAGAGGTGGCTGGTGGTGCTAAAAGTGCTGATTGCTGTGCTGCTGAGAGTTTTAGGAAGAGTAGCACTGACAGGCCAATGACAGGTCTCAGCTCCTTCTGTCTTGCTTCTTCCATTCCCCAGAGACAATGCAAATTTGGTGCTGGCTGTACAGGGACTGGCCAGACATACCTTGTGCACAGACAGGTGCTGCTGGAAGGGGAGTGGTGTGTAGTGTGTCTCACCTCAGGAGCCAGGGAGATGCAGCCTGATCTACAATACTGTGCATGGGGTGAAGGCAGCCTGCCAAGAGTCAGGGACCCTGCCTTTGCTGCTGAATTGTGTGAGCATAGCTGGGACCAAGATGCAGTGGAGTGCAAATGAACCTTGGCTCCAAGCAGTGTCAGAGGACTCTGCAGGAGCAAAAGGCAGGAGGGAAGGCCAGGCTGGGGGCAAATGGGATGTGCCCAGGCTGGCCATGCATTGCAATGGCAGGTAGGGCATCAATGAGGATCACCTGCCATTCAGTGCTAGCCACAGGCATGGTGACCCCTGGCCAGCCCTGTGCTTGTGGGGTGTGTGGGTGTGCTGGCAGTGCCCAGCCGGGGCCATCCCCAGGACAGTCTGCTACATACTGGCAGCATGTGCAGCTTCTGCCTCACGTAAGGGCTGAAGCCAGATGGCCACTAAAGTGGTTCTGTCCCTGCTTGTGCAAACACTGGCCAGAGGGCAGGGAGTCCGGGCCATTTGGGTTTCTCATGTTCTCGCACCCATCCTGACTGCAAAATTGGTAAAATACACGTAAAAACACAATGCGAAGGTGGGAGTGTTCAGCAGTGCTCCCCAGATTTATCCCAAGCCCAGAGGCAGGACAATGTGCTGCCATCAGCAGGTGCAAGTCTCTGTATCTCCAGAAGGAGCTGAGCTGGTCCAAGTATATGTAACAGGTCAAGGCTTGAAATGAAGAAGCAATAAGCCACTGAAATGGTACTATCACCGAAACATGATTGATCAATTGAATTCTATCAGAGACAGTGGGCAGTGAGATTAACTCAGGCCTGATGGGTTCAATGAGTTAAAGCATGATGTTCATTTCAGCTTCATTTCACCAGTCTTTGCTTGTGAAATTGGTCAATCAATAGAGGTTGAAGATCATATATATATATATATTGGTGGCCATCTTATAGGGAATATAATCTAGCGTAGTCAGCTTCTTACTCCGGCTCCCTTCAGTGGGTAATGGAGACAGAGAAGAGACTCTATCAGTGCCATCGAAATGGCCTGATATCTTCTCCAAATGAAAAGTATTTTTGGATCTCTGATGATTTATCTTTTTTCCCCCCTCTTTCTCACTTTGATCTATGGAAAAACCCATACCCATCTTCGTGAAATGTAGTGATTTCTCTTGAAAATATTTGCACAGTGATTGGCTAGATACACTTCAAAATATAAAGTTCCTTTTTAGTGATACTGTCTCTTGAAAAAAAATAACAACAGTGCTTCGAAAATTCGAACAGTGTAAATACAAAGATCTCTCACCATGTATGTGGTCCTAAAACTAATGTTTTGCTGGGAAGAGCATGAGGCAATTGTCTGCCAAATGTGCACAATCCCAACAAGGTGGTAAGAAAATTCAGCATATGTTTTAAACAAAACCTTCCATGTGGTAATTAAACAGAGCCTTTATCTTCTGTAGACTAACTTACAGGCATGCTGCAAGGAAACAAATCACCTTTTTGCTTCCTGGTAATATTTCATTTGCTTCATAATGTTTTAAATGTGGTGAATCACATTCTCCCTAATTAGCCTGTATTTCTGTATAAGGTGGAGTAATTAGGTATGATAACAGGTAATGAAGTTGGACAGTACAAATTAGAGACAGAAATCATGTCCTTTATGAATGTGAGCTGTTCATGGCTCTAGTTATTCACTTCTTTGAGTCACCCTGTAGAACCATATCGTTCAAAAAACCCCCAAACCAACTAAAAAATCAGTAGATTTCTTTTACCTCCAGAAGAGCACTATGTCAGACAGATATGCCATGGAGATGCACACTTCATGGTATATCTTCTTTATTAATAACACTGGAAATATTATTCCAGCTTGATTTGCGGATGGCACTGATTTTTCGGCTGTTGTTGCCTTGGTGAGACCGAGAAGTGGAGCTGCACCGGGGCAGGGTCTGTCCCACACTGTAACACAGTATTTAAATAGAGTCATAAAACAGTTTAGATTGAAAGGGACCTTAAAGACCATTTTGTTGCAGCTCTCTGCCCTGGTCAGGGACTAGACCCGGTTGCTTCAAGCCCCATCCATCCTGGCCTTGAACACTTCCAGGGAGGGGGCAGCCACAGCTTCTCTGGGCAGCCTGTGCCAGGGCCTCACCACCATCACAGGGAATAATTTCTTCCTAACATTTAATCTAAATCTCTTTCGGTTTAAAACCATTCTCACTTGTTCTGTCACTGTCTGAAATTGTGCTGTTGTTCCTTTCAGTATAAAAAAAGAAAAGGTAGACTTGATCTTTTTCTATATTTCAGTGCTTTTTACTGGTATTTCTATATTTTGTCTTGTTTTAATACGGAGCTTTAGGGCTTTTAAACATGCTCTAATATTTTGTGAAGGTATGGTCTAGGGTCTTTTTTTCATATTATTTTGGTCTGTAGTCTTCAAAACAGTATTTTAAATCAAGTGATTAGTATATCAAGTATCACTAAAATTATAATTTAGCCATATTTATCAATTTGAAATATTCTTCTGCTATTTCAGAAGGCATGTCATGCGTGAGTATTTAACCCTAGAAGCGTGTTCAAAAAATGAGATTACAATTTATCTAATTCTTTAAACTGACCTTGCCATTTGCTTAAGTCCTCAGAAGATAAGTTGCTCTTAATTAACAAAGATGTATTAGTTGTCGTGTCCCAGGTCAGGTCATATGGGACTTTGAGCAACCTGGTTTGTGGAAGGTGTCCCTTCCCATGGCAGAGCGGTGGAAGTGGGTGGTGCGTAAAGTCCCTTTTGACCTGAGTTGTCCAGTCATTCCATAATTTCTAGATGATACCCACATCATTTAGACAGCATTTTGTCAGCAAGACTGAATGGCACGTCTTCTTAGAGGCAGACCAGTTCTGTGCCTAACTGTTCCCAAACTCTTCCTAGACTGTTCAGACTTTGGCTAGCCACAGAAAATCTTTGTTTGTCTGATACTAAGGTTATGTTCAAGGCAGGCTAGTTACTAGAGAAGCATGCTCAGCTTTTGTTGTGAAACCATGGGTCAGTTTTTTGTGTGAGATGCAAGTAGTGCAGAAGTTGTCTGTGCAATTCAGAGTAAGAAAGCATTTTCCCAAGCCTAGTAAGTGTCCACCAGTGAGTTCAAAACCAGGGGGTGTCGCTTGGACCCATGGCCCCAACACAATGAGTCTTCCAGCTGCAGGTCACAGACGGTATCACTCTCCAAGTTGTGTGTACCTACGGGAAACTGAGTTGGTGTCCTGAGCAGTGTGAGATGCTCAGGAAGGACTTGGATCAGACTGGTAGGGCGGCTGCTGAAACAGGTGTAGCATGTGCTGGAGCCTAGTGCTGGAGTAGTGGAAGGTGTGGGCTCTTCCTGGACCATCATGATAGGTCTGGATGTATTACATTGGGGTGGGTTTTGTCAGAATAATTCAGAAAATTGTGATCTAACAGCATCATTTTGTCCCATATGCACAACCTGCTAGAGATAAGGGATGGAATGTTTGTTTGGAAAGTACGTACTCTTTTGTACTAAAGAGTGTATTATATCTGTGCTCTTCATTAGCATTTCTGGAAAGATGCCACTGAACTGGAAACTAATTGTTTTTCAGAGTAGGTAGGTACACATGTAGTGCTACTGTCAACAAAACATAACCCTCCTACGTGGATACATTGATTATATGAAAAATGTTTTTACCACTCCCTGGAGCCTATTTATAACCCAAACTGTTTCAAACCTGCCAACAGTATTTTAATTATCGAAGATATTCTCATGTATTTAAACAATGCGTAATGTTAATGATATTTCTCTCACATTTATATAATGTCTAACAGCCAAATACCTTCTGAAGACCTTCACAAACTCCTGTGTGTCGTGTGCAGTGTATAGGAAGTCTTTTAGTCCTGCAATGAAATCCAGTACTTACCTGCAATTAGTCTGCATTTGGGAGACACGGTTCAAAAGCTAGTCCTTTGTTCACAGGGTGTAGAGAACCCATGGTAATGATGATGAGGGAGATTTGGGTGCTTCCCAGAGTCCTCCCATGAAGGTGCTGGATCCTCTGGGCAGTGACAGACATCCCCATGATCCCAGACCTGACCCACTTCTGTCCAGGTCCCTCTCTGGCTCAAACCATGCATGCACTGACCCTTATCCAAGGACAATCTGACTGTACTGGGAAGTGTGTCTTGGAGACTGATCCCATCTCAGGTTCTTGGGATGGCAAGCGAAGACTTTGACAAACAGGGAAGTGTGGATTGCGTGTTTGCAGCTCACTCTGGCTAGTGGCACAGGTCACCCTTCCAGCATGGTGCCAAATCCTTACCTTGAGACCAAACCCTTCCAGAGTCCCACTTACCATCTCCACATAATTTTGTTCCCTGCCATACTGTCCAGCACTGTGCAGAAAGGGACATTATGCCCTGGCTCCCTTATGGGTTTCTCTGGTGCACTGTTTGTCTGGCGATTTCCTTTGCAGACAGTCTTCTCCCCTTTCTCATGCTTTGGTGTCAGGGGCCCAGCCGTGGTCTCCTGCCTCACTGCTGATTGCAGGAAAGACAGCTGGGGTATGGCTGAGCTGGCATCACAGACACATTGTGGTGCCTCTGTCTCTGCCTGTCCTGAGCTGCCCCTCTGGATGCTGTACTGTGTGATCTGGGGTGGGAGCTCCATCCCATCATGATGCTCCTCAGCATCCTCAGCTCCTCCACAGCGCCTGTCATTGACTGAGGCTGCTGCCTCAGCCTTTGCCTTCATCTGACTCCTCTTCTCCATTGAGTTCAACTCCAAAAATCTGGAGCTGCACTACATAATAAAAGTATTGCTGATGAAAAGCAAGACTGCTGCTCCATTTTCATACGTGATGGGGTCTCATTATACACCTGATCTCTGGCTGTACAAACAGTGCACAGACTGTACTGGCATCACCAGGAACACTTTCCATGTCATGCCATGTCTTTTGTCATTTCACTCCCTTTCATCATACCCTTTATCACAAAACTGCGTAAAGTTTTAACTTTGATGCCAAATTGTGGATAACATTCGACCTGAAATTTGAAGCCAGTATTCCCATGCTCTAGAGACAGGGTCTCCCCACCCCTTTACTGCCATGCAGCTAGCAACCAGAATTTTAATTTTATAAGCCATGGTTGACTAAACCCAGCATTAGGTCTATTGGATATTCTTTGATTTAGAATAATAATAATAATAATAAAGGTTTAAAGATACACTGCTTTCTTGTATCCCTTTGTATTTTTTCACAGCTTAGACATCCTATTCAGAGCACAGGTTCAGGTTTTTCTTTTTCTTCCCGCGTGGAATAAACTTATCCTTGCACTTTAACTAAGGTCAACATCATCTACTTTCGATAAAATTGTGTGACTTTCTCTGAGCAGTTAAGCACAAAATTGTCACTAAAATTGCTGATGTGAAATTGCGAAGGAAGTTTCCAGCATTAATTGCTAGCATCAAATGCCTGTTTAGTAGAAGCAGTGTTCTGCTTAAGTTCAGTGTTAGACACTCAGGTTGAAAGAGGTATTCCCTGTGTTGGTCACCCAGTCTGACAGTTCTGCCTTAAAAGCAGTCCTGTTCTCAGGATAGGCAGCATTTTTTGCAAAATCCATCTGTGCTGAAGGATGATCTCAAATCAATAGTCCTTTGTGAAAAATCTTGTCCAACGAACATCACCTGTGTTACTGATGGCCAGTATGTGTTTGTGGACAAAGCTGATGTCTATAGCAGCGCAGTGTCTTTGTGCAGATTACCTCTATCTTTACCATCAAAAAACATGATGCAGAATCTGCCAGAGGAGCTCTGGGTCATATTATTCCTCTCCAGACTTCTTGGACTGTAAGCCACTGCAGCAGTCAAGGAAATCTTGCTGTTAAAGATGCATTTGAATTCTACTCCTCAGAACTATTGTGGCAGCAAGATTCTATTTTTAAAACATTTCCTCTTTCTGTCTAGTTCGATGTTGCCATCTGGAGAAGAAATCTGATATTTACTGTTGTTCTTTGAGTTCCACCTCCTGGAGTCCTGGGAATACTGCAGACCTCAGCTTTCAGTTGCATAAAAGATACATTTCCAGCACTGACAGGTGAAGGAAAAGTAGGAAACCACTGTGAATCTGCAAAAAGCAAATTGAAACAAGCCCTTGGTATTGCAAGAGTCTTTTCAGACTGCCAATCTAAACATTTTTCAAACTTGTCTCATGGCTTTTCAACCATGGGCTGTCATTTTATTACTTCTGCTAAAAATCTCTGCCAAAGAGAAGAGGGAGGAAAATGTGCTGTGGAGCCCAGGCTTGCAAACTGCTGGTAAACCCAGGAAATACAAAGTGAATTGGAGTGTCAGAACAGTGCCTCAGATCAGGCCTTGTTGAGGGTGTTGCAGTGATAACTCAGCCCAGGAATGTTTCACTTCAGTACAATGCAGGCTGTGCTGGTGCTTTGGGGTTGCTTTGTCAGTGCTGCTTGTGGTGTTGCATGGAGAGTCTATGTTTCCCAATATGGGCACTCTCATAGCTCAGAGCTCACTGTAGGATGGAGCTGAGCACAACATGCAGGTAGCACAGAAAGGGCTCAGAGTGTGTGGATGCTAACTGGGCAAAGTGATCTGCTGAAGCTGATGCAAATTGACTGTGAATATCATCATCAGGCAGGGTACTTGCCCTCCCATATCCTCCTGCATGGAGACCATGAACCAGAAATGTTTCCAAGTGGTGCAGTAAAAGTGATAAAGGCAAAAATTTGACTGTTATCCTTTGCAATGCAAAATGAATTGTGAAATTGTTGATGGGTTGAGGGTTGGCTTGGCTGTAACAGAAAACTGTTCAGTGCGTTTTCCACCAACATGTAACCTCTCAAAAGGTCTTCACAGCATCACCATAGTGGTACGTACATCTATTCAAGGGTTAAAATGAGACTCTCTTCTGTAGGCCTCATTGAGATGACTACTTACTCTTCCTCTTCTCTCTCATCTTTGAAAGGTATTCAGGAATCTCCAGTACCAAATGGTCATTCTCTCCCGAGCAGAGATTTTCTTCGGAAACAGATGCGAGGAGACCTTTTCACCCAGCAGCAGCTAGAAGTGTTGGATCGTGTTTTCGAGAGGCAACATTATTCCGACATTTTCACAACAACTGAACCTATCAAGCCAGAGCAGGTACTATTGCAAGTATTTCATGTTTTCCTGATATGCTTCCTGCTGGCAGAGGTCTGTTTGGTGGACATCACCAAAGGCTGCTCAGAGCTTCAGTAGACAATCACAGCGAAACAGGTGTGTTGTCAAGCTTGTCTCAGCCAAGTGCATATTAGCCATGAAAGTCTATTAAAAAAATGAAGGAAAACATTAAACAAACATTAGCAAGTGTTTGGATATGAAATTACACCTGATCAGAACCAGTTGCATCAAATGAGTCTTTAAAGAGCATCACAGCTTCTGATGTTTTTATTAGATCAAAAGCAGGCATTGCAGAAAACAAGGAGAAGACTTGCGAAAATCAGTGCCTAATTTTGGTTCATAGTTAGCATGACTGTGGACACAAATCAGATTATTGTATCCAGAAATGGCTTATTAGGCATGTAACTGGCCATTTGCTGAAAGAAATACCCAATTAGTATGTGAAGGTAAATCAGTTGCACCTACAGATCAGCAGTGTGTTTGAGGAGCACTTGGCACTAATATTTTGGGAAAGTTCCATTTTTGCAAGCACAATACAGAAGCACATGCTAAAACTGATAAGCCATGTTTCTCTGTGTTCTTCTTCGGTGGCAGTATTTAATTAAGCTTCTGAGAAGGAGATAGAAATTAAATGGTATTGGTCTGGCTGGATTCTTAATGATGTATTCAGCCACTTATCTTCAGGGTTCTTAATATCAAATGTGCCTTTTAAAAAGCAGGGTGTATGGACTTCTCTAACTGCAGCCAAACACTGATTCCCTTTAGAGTAATCTACACATTTGAGGGCCACTGGAGATTCTCTCATGGCAGCCTATTACCATCATGGATCCAGTTAAGAAATGTGCATTAGCATACATTAAAAAAAATAAAATTTCTTTCACTGAAATTTCTACATGCCTTTAGGCTCACATCAACTATTTGTTATTTCATTCATAGAGACAGTTGCTTTTCATCAGTTTCTCCTGGTTTTCTGTTTTCCCTGATTTGTATGTGGTGAAAAACTGCAGATGTGAACTAGAGCTGAAAAGAGACAGAAAGCCAAACCGTCGGTGTCTCTGGAAGGTGAAGTGGCCTTCATGTACCACTAGATGGTGGTTATCCCATCTGAACACGGGTGATACTGGAGAGGACAGACACTGCACCCACACCTATGGCAAGCCTTTTCAGCATTTGTCACTTAGGAACTGTGTGGTGTTAGATCTGTCCCTGCAAAACTTCTAGGGACAATAGTCGTTGCAAAGAGAACAGTGATCGAAGAGGACTCTGTTTTAGTTTCTGTGCACTGGATCCTTTGAGTCATGGACAGCTGTAGCTCATGGAAGACAGCCCAGCAGTGAGTGAATATTTATCCATCCCGAATAAAGTTGTGCTTGTTTTGTAGGAAAAGTGGGAGATTTGAATAAGGATGTTGCTGAAGTGTTTTCCCAATTCTCAAATTCGGGATTGATTGTTGGTGGAGCAAGGATCTCCCTGGGCCCACGTAAGGAGCTGTGCCTAGAATGGCTCTAAGCAATCACATTATTAAAATTGGAGATATGCTGCTATTATTTTGGTGAACAGGGGACTCTCTGCATGCTCTGAGAAGTCAAATAAGATGCTGAGAAATGTGACATTATGAGGTTCAAAAGGGACCTCACAAAGCATCTTGCCTAGGCATTTTTCCGTTTAATTACAAGAGAAATTTGTAGTTTTTTGCTTTCATATAGCTTGAAGCATAGTCATTTGCTTTTGAAAGGCTGAGCCATGCTTAAGGGCTCATGGCTCTTTGGGGTCACCTTCTGCTTTCTGATGTTATGTGAAGTGTAACTTTCAATGTGAGCAGATGTAATCTGTGTGTCTTGCTGTGTTTCACAAGGTCACTATATGAACACTACCCCTTACTGAAACAGCCATGTCTCTCCTTCTTGGTGAGTCAAGCAAAGCTGTCATGATGCTTAACCAAAGCAGAGAAGCTGTCTGTATCAATTAGTAAGGCTGAAGAAATCAGTGAGAAAGAAAATACCGAGGACATTAATGATGTGCCTTGGAAAACCACAGTTGTCCCTGCAATAGATTGCTGTACTAAAGCGAGGTCTGCTTGTGACATTCAGCTGGACTCCAAAGTGGTGGTTTGGGAGATAAATCAGTGCCAGATGTATGGATGGAGCCCTGAACTGTTTTTGTAAAGGAAAATATGGAAAAGATGCTCCTCCCCATAAAGACAGGATGTGGGAAGAAGACTGATAGGAGCTGTGGACTGACCCACTGTTTGTTAATTTTATTAGAAATTTCATCCAGTAGCAGCCAGCTGAATATCACTAATTTTGCTTGAGCATAGAAACTTGTTGATGTCCCTGTGCTGTTCACCTGAGGAGGTCTTCCAGGTATTTTATTGGAAGAAGTTAGTCTCTAGACAAAGGTAGTTCCTTTTTTCTCCCTGCTTTTTGACTCCTCTCTAAGTCTCCCTCTTCACTTGTTTGCTGGGGGCAGCCCCTTGGCCAGGGTCAAGAAGAAGAGGTCTCTCCTGCCTAACAAAATGTTTGTAGCCTCGTCGTGCTTAGTCCCCAGCTGCGGACTGCTCCCTGCTGCCCAAAACCCTCCTTTGTACAAAATTTCTGGACAAAATTTGTCCTTGTCTTTTGGAAAGTGCCCATTGCCCCTCATGTAGGTAGACAGGCTGATGACTCTGTGTGAGTGCTTGCTCACAGCTTCCAAACCCTTTGCTTTGAGTACTTCCTATCCATTTCCTTCACTTTACCATCTTTATGTTTCCCTTCGTTCACTGTATAAAATGGAAGCTCTTGAGTTATTTCTTACTTCAAGACATGTTGCATTCTTAATAAGAATCATAAGGAGTTTCACATCTGCTGTAAGCTGTGCTGTGTATGGAGAGACCTACAGGGAATGGGTACTTGTCTTCGAGGAAGGGTTTATACCATGCTGAGAGAGAATGCAACCACTGGACAGTGACAGGAAAATAAATCATCAGACAGTCCTTTGACAGAAATGGTGACCATTGTGTGTTGTGGGTGAGGCAGGGATCCCTCAATGTGTTTCTACCATTAAAGGCTTCATTGGATGGTGTGTCGGGGTGGCATCACCTGTTACTTGCCTGAGTTTTCAGCCAGATCTTGGTGGTGCAGTTGGGCACACGTAGGTGTGTCCTCTACCACACTGGTGTGTTTTCTGCATACACGAAGCATGAGAAACATCTGATGGCAGGGGAAGTCCAGCAGCTGCGAGCTGGAGGCCGAGAGTCTTATGTGCAAACAGCATCAAGTCCTTTCATGTCTATACATTGTGGGGATGAAACATGGCATAAAGTTAGTACTCTAGAAATACCCTGGCCCACCTCCCTTTGGCAGAGCCCTGCTATAAAAATGAATTCTTCTGTAGAATGAACACGTTCCCCTCATGTTTATGCCCTTTTGTACTTATTTTTTGCAAATAGCCTGTAATCAGTTTGCACTGGCTGCAAATGTTCATGAAAAACTGATTTCATGTATTTCTGGGCATGGGTCTGGAAATGCACATAATGGTGTGTTTGCAGCACCATTGTTGCACTGCCATTCTGTAGATGGCTGCTGCCCACCAGCTTCATGCAGCTCTTCCGTCAGCAGGGATGAAGGCCAAAACTTGAATTCAACGTAATTCTTAGGTCAGGGAGAGGGAAAACCTTCACAACATCTGCATTCTGGGCTGGCAGCATCTTGTCTTCTCTCTGTGCTTCTTTATGTGTGTGTGGATGGGCTTTGCTGCTCCTCAGTGTGTCAGTTCTACAGTGAAGTCCCCCTGCCCACAGGGAAGGCTGTTGGTGTTACTAGCACAGGCTGCAAACCATATTGAGACAAGGATTGGCTTTTCCCTGCCTGGCCTGAAGTTGTGCTGTGCATCTACACCTGTGACAGACTGACATACTCCAGCCTGGACCCTCCAGAGGCAAAACCTCCGCCATTTGTGGTCACTGTAGTGACAATTCAGATTTTATCCAGAACAGGCATTCATCCTGTGCACTGAGCTGCAATATTGAGTTGTGTAATATTCCAGTGCTGATCATCCATTAAGAGATGGAGGAACTGGAGGCACAGTCTGTAATCTGCAAATCCCTCAGCATGGCTGCAAGGGTGATTGTACTCCAAGGGTTTCTTTCAATTCTAGCCAGAAGGATGGAGGAGCTCTTCCCAGCATCCCTGGGAAGCTACCCTGGGTTTGCTGAACCTGTGGTGCCCTTTGTGTGAACTGTTTACTCAAACACATTCACCAGGCAAAGCATGGACAGGAGGTGTTCCTGGAGACCAAGACCCGGGAAGGTCAAGGAGGGACGGGGGCTTCAGGCATGGGGGGCTGGGCAGGTGCAGGAAAGTTCCATCGAAGTGGGAATGGAGCAAGCCTGGGGCTTGTGGACAAATATGCTTGTGGCAGCTGTGAGAGTGGGATTAATATCTCTACAGGGGAAAAAGAGAGGGCTCAACAGAGAGGCAGTATGTTAATTTCTTCAGAATAAAGAAGAGAATTATCCATGATGGATTTCTGTCCACAACAGAAATGGATTCTCTTGTACTTTCAGCTTCACACATGACTCCAATCAAATACTTATTGAAGGCAAGAGGAATATTTCTATTGACTTCAATACACTTTAGAACAGGGCCATAGTGAGGAATAACATGGTATGACCAGATTCAACACAATGTAGGTCACTGACATAGAAGACAACTGCTTGCTGCTAATAGCAGATAATTCCCAGTCCCTTCCTGGTGCTTTCCCATTGCTTTTATCTAGAACTAAACCAAACATCTGTTTTCAGATTCATTTCTATATAAAATATAGATGTTCTGGGCTCTGGAAGAAACCAGTAACCTGGCAAACAGATAGTAAGACGTGTTGATGATACGAAGTGCAAGTAAACATGGGTCTGGAGATAAGCACTGGGAGATGGTGGATGGATTTTTGATAACTGATGGAATTTTGACAGCCAATGAAGTTCCCCCAAATTATTTATGAGTTGGAAAAATTGGAAGATTTGCATGAAGTTGAAACCTGATTCAGAGTTATGACAAAGGAGTTCTCTGAACTGAGGAAGAGAGGGGCATTAAGCACTTTTGAAATCCTTTGAGTTTTGCCTTCTGCTCAAGTATGCTCCAGCTTTGAAAGAGGGGTATTTTTTTGCTTTGAAGAGCTGTGATGAATGATGTGTTCTCAGGAAAGCAGCTCTGTAGAGCACAAAGATGCACAGTCCTCCTTAGAGTACTTGGGTCTGATCTTCATGAATAAAAAGGAAAATCCCAGTAAAGCCAGAAATCACTACCCATTCGTATTTTAAGTGGACTCACTCAATCCTCAAGTGCAGTTACTGGTGAAGCAGAAGGATGGAATGAACCTAGTGGAGGGTGTCCCTGCCTATGGCAGGAGATTGAAATGAGATGATCTTTATGGTCTCTCCCAGCTCAAACCATGCAGTGATTCTGTGCACTGTGGAAGCATATGCTTGTTCCTGGTCCCTGAAGTGTGAGAAATATGTTTTTCTTTGGAAACCTTTGGGTTGACAGAGGCTGATGAGGATCTGAAGATACTCTGACACTTGTATTGAGAAATGCAGAACCAATATTTGCTTGTGTCATCTCAAAACTTCATGTTGTCCAGTAATAGTTAAAATTATGGAACTAACTCACTGTTTGTTTGAACAACCAGATATTTTGTTGATCTGTCACCTGCAGAAATGATTTGAGCATTTCAAGGCAAGCTTTTAACCATGGCTGCATTACAGGATGGTCTAAATGAAAAGCAAATTAAAAAGGAAAAGAAACATTGCAAAAAAATAAAAACAAAGGAAGAGGTGAGATAGAATCCAGCATTTCTCTGTCAGCTCTGTGGGCATTTCCTCAGTGCTGGAAGGACTCTGGCTGGCAGTGGATGAGAAGCACCCTGTGCCGTGGTGGAACACACCCCCAGACCTTCCAGGGTGGCAGGGGGCCAAAGTGATGACTGGGAATTGCAGGATACAGTATGAGTTTGTGTGTGACTGCATTACCCCCTTGTTATCCTTCAGGCAGCCCCAATGGCAGCCAGTTCCTCATCCTGCACCAGCAGAGACTGGCTGGCATCAGCAGCTGAGTGCGATGCCCTGGCTCCTGGTGCTGGTGCTGGTGCCAGGGTGGGCTGGGGGCTGCTGGTGGGGCCTGCCTGCTCCCCCCTATTTTGCTGGCTCTTTGCCTGCAGGAAAGGGCAGGAGAGGGTAAGTGCTGGCAGTGCACAGAGAACCAGAGAGTGAGGGCAGTTCTATGGGTTTTATAGCTGAAACCTTTTTTAATCTGGGCTGTGGCTTTATTGGTGGGAGGGAAAAAAACCTGCACTTTAAAATCCAGCCTAGACGAGCACATCAGGAGATGAAAAACCTTCCCATATTTACTCTCAGTAGACTATCAAACAACACCAGGCTATTAATTTGGCTTTTGAGTCTTCACTAAAGCCCATAAAAGCACACAGTTGTCAAATGGAGTTCATTTTAATTTCCTTTCAATCACAGTAAATTATTCAGGTGATAAATCAGCTGGGGCAGCCTCCTGCCTGTAATAGAAACCCTAATTCCTGGCTAATTATCCAGCCCATTGCTGCCAGCAGATCAATACCCCTACCGAATGGAAAGGGCGCGGGGTCTGGGCGAGTAGGGTGATGGAGGGACAGCAGCTGGAAGCACAGGCACCCATGACCCTTACCCTGCAGAGGGGCTGCAGGGAGATAAGCTGTCCTCCTGCTGGTCAGCAGGACATGGGACTGCCCCTTGCTGCAGTTGTTACGTTGATTCCCTGAGTGCTGGGTTTTGCTGCTCGTCCTCATGACAAACAATGTCAGGGGGTTCGAGTGGTGTGGGAATGAGCTACTCTCACCCTGCAGAGAGCATTGTGTGCTGTGGGGGTTTACCTGCACCTAGTGCTGCTGGTCTCTGCTGGCCAGTGTTTAAAATGAAAAGAAATGGGAAGAATGTCCTTGGAGGAGGAAATCTCAGGGTGGCAATATTTCTCTTGCCCAGTAGAACCTTTCAATAAAAGTAAAATCTAAAGAGGCAAAAAAAAGATGAAAGGACCGGTGTTCAGCAATAACATGGAGTGTTTCACTGGGACAGAGCAGCAGCTTTTTTGACATGACAGTAGCACTTACTTCCATCTCCCTGCATGAGGTTGTCGTTCTGGAGCTGCTCCATGCACAAATTATGCTGCCAGTTGTGGTCTCCGGTTTCACCATCATCAGATTATTCTGCAAAGGTGTCTGATAGAGCACCTTTGTTTGCTGCAGGGGCTGAAGCCTCCTCAGAACAAAATCTCTTCTCTGAGACCTGAGTGGAAATGTTTTGCTTTTAGAATGGCAGAAGAAGGCACAGCTCCTTGGACCAACACCTCCCCTTTTCATTCCCACAGCTCTGTCCTCTCTTATGAGCATTTTTTTGTGCATGGATGTCTGCACTGTACAGAATTTCCCTTATGTGTCGCCGTGTTGTGACATGTTGTTTTGGGTGGTGATAGTCACAGCAGACTCCTCGGTATGACACCTGGTATTTTGTGCAACAGTAGGGCTGTGGAGGTGGGGAGTTTTCTGGGGAAGGAGCGTGACAAAAGCCATGTATCCAGCTAACATCTTCCTGCTTCAGCATCATCTTTGTCAAGAGCATGCTGCAGCTTGCAGGGACAACTGAGTGTGTCTGTCTGAGGGGGATGGAATTGAAACAGCTAGTCTTTGAGTGAGTAAAAGAAGTGGGAAGAAGCCCAGGTGGGGTAATCCAATGGTTGCCCACTCTCCTGTCTGGCAGAGAGATGAGGATATTCTGTGCCCCCTCTTATCGCTCAGTGCTCATTCCCAGAGGTCCCTCCAGGTAGAATTGGGTGGTGACCAGCTTTTCCACTTTGTTTGGAATTAGTCACCAGCCTGAGGTTGAGATTTCTCCTGCAGACTTTTCCAGAAGGTGTCAGGGAGCATTTCCTGTGATCTGCAATGCCATGGGAGAATGACACTGGCAAGGAAAAGCTGCTGCCAGAGATCAGAGCTGGGATTTCACTGCACTCATCCTGCTGTGCTGTCAGTGCAATGAGACCAAGCTGGGGGAAAGCTGCAGCACACGGGTCTTAGGGATTTCAGGGTTAATTTGAAATACTGGAGCTCTCACAGTGCCTGTTACTTTGTTAGGGCAGCCTTAGCAATGGCTGGGGCTGATGCATATGCTGTTTCCCTCTGAGTCTGCCGCAGACGCGGGGTTTGCTGGGCCTCATCCCCCATCTCATATGACTCTATCTGGGGACTGTCTCTGGCTCCAGTGAGGCCAAATGTGAATACTTTTCCTACAGAGGAGTCCTTGTAACCTCCTGCCATTGACCCATCGAAGAGGGGGTATCCCAGAATACCAGAGTAGGCATCTCCTCTGGCAATTGCAGTGCGTTCCTGGTTTTAAACATGACTTTTTTTCCTCCCAACGGGTCTCAAATATAACTATGTGAAAATACAAATTCCGAAGCTAAAGGAAAGGCCACCCTTGCTGTGCTTCATGCTCTCACACCTCCTTCCTCCTTTATCCTTTATCCTTGTCTCTTTTCTCTTTGCTCTGTGCACAGTGGGGGGATGTCTTTTCCCCTGGACAGGCTCCCCACATTATGCACGTGCTCATACAGAGT
Organism: Anabacerthia variegaticeps; assembly: GCA_035583185.1. NCBI lineage: Eukaryota > Metazoa > Chordata > Aves > Passeriformes > Furnariidae > Anabacerthia > Anabacerthia variegaticeps. The sequence goes on along the minus strand of JAWWEW010000088.1, from coordinate 7,346,966 downwards.
GGATGTCAATGACACATGACATGGTTGGCACCTGGCAAGGGCAGACCACTCTTCTCTGTTGTGGAAGCTCCTCAGGGACTGAGATGCCATAAAGGAGGAGTGTGGTGTCCTTTTTCTCTGAAAGTCTGGAGAAACAGTGTTTGGAAATTGCAGCCATTCCTGCTGGATAATGCTGGAAGGGGCATGCTTTTCCAGTCACCAGGTTTCATCTCAGCACTTTCCATCAACTTTATATCCAGAGCTTAATGACAACATGGAATGCAACACCTTGCAAAGGCAGCAGGTGGTCTCCTCCAGGAGATTTCCTGTGGCTTCTAAGTGTGATAGAAAGGTGGGAAATTTAAGAAACGCTTTCCCTACTTGTTAAGTGTTCACATTTCTTGCGAATTTGGGAACTGGTGCTGAGTAATTGCATCTCTTTGTTCATCTTGTGTTTTGCAATAAATACTTTTTTTCGGTTTAGAGAGATAAACCAGGTCTTTCACCAATATGAGACAATATTGTGTAATGGCACTAGTCTGCCAGTTATGTCAGAGCAAAATTGACCGACCTCCTTATGTCTGTGTTAGCCCTGCAAAAGTGGGACAAATCTCTGAATAAACACACTGGCCCCTTGATTTAATTAGTGCCTGGACAACTCACATTGTATTTGAGGAGAAGGGCTCGCAGCAACATTTGAAGAATGGAACAAGACTTCTCTACACAGTCTCCGGTAAATGTCTGGATCCCACAGGCTTTGACAAGTTTCAAGTAAAATTTCCAGCCTTAGGTTTGGAAATTATTACTGTTTTATTTGGTGGCCTTTCTCTAAATCTGTCCATCACTTTATAATCATCAAGGATGGGAGTGTGCTCCCCTGAAAATCTTGATGAGCTAAAACATCTCAGAAGGAGCCAAACTCTTTATGGGTGTGCATGGTGGGAGCAAAACAGAAAGGGGCATGAACTGACACAGGAGAGGCTCTTCAGGGCCCAAGAAGGCAGTTCTTCCACCGAGGGCAGACAGGGCAGAGGTTGCCTTCAGAAGTTATGCAGTCTCCATATGTTGTGGTTTTTAAGACCCAGCTGAATAAACCTATGAGTGGCCTGACCTGGCTCCACAACTGGCCCTGCTTTGAGGGACCTCTGAAGCTTCCTTCCAGTCTGGATCATCCCATGACCCAACCCTTGTTCATTCCAAGTGCTATGATGTGACTTAGGGAGACCTTGATATGGTTATAATGGAAAGTATGAAAAGTGTGGTTGGGGTGGATGAGCATCCCCTGTTCACTCAGTGTGTGGGATGAGGTGGAGAGCTGTTTGGTATGCAGTGCCCAGGAGCCTGAAAAACTTGATCAGTACAGATGCTGGTTTTCAGAAGAATGCCATCATTTTGGGTAGCCATTTTTTAGGAGGGGGTTGAATGAGACAAGCTACAACAGTGTCTGAATGACAAAAAGCATTTATGGAGCTAAGCCACTTCAGGACAAGAGGGATAGCTTCAGAATTCCTCTCTGCTCCTATGAGTAGTGGTTACTTAAAAATCTGGTGGTAGCAGAATTTGTCAAAATGAAAAAAAAACCCAAAAAAGTAAATCTGAAAGGAGGAAACTCCTGTGCTAGGAGAGGAGATTAACATGTAGAGGTACAGTTTCAGCTCTACTCCTGTCACCTTTAAAATGTAATAGAGTAAGGGCAACCTTGCAGAGACTGAGGTTTCCTGTGCAAAACCCCCTCCAGGCTCAGGGCTGACCTCAGTTCCAAGTCCATCTGGACAAGTCATGTACAGAGACATACCCAGAGGGCTTGGGGAGAATGAGTGTGCATTCCTGGAATGGGAGCTGTAGAGTGAAGCCAGGCAGAAGAACTGCTCTTGTCAGAGGCTGTGTTAGACTTAGGGTGTTCCGCTGGTTATTGGGCCCTCTCTAAATCATTGAGACACAGGATTAAGTAGCAGAATAAATAATGGTACACAAGAAATTGTCATCAGACTACATGGCTGATGAATGGTTTTCAGGCATTGCTAAACTGTGAGGCTTTGTACCAGTGGAGATTTTTTTGAGGGCACAGAGTCCACATCTGTGTTTTTTCAACTGGCTCCTCTCTGGTTCTTGTGACTAGGTAGGAAATTTTGGAAATATAACCCCAAATACGTTTCTGACATAAGAACCAGAGTTGCTGGGGTGAGAGAGGTGCTCAGGTCACACTGGTGGTGGGCTCTTTTCTGTTTGCCTGATGCTTCTTGCTTGTAGTGATGTTCCACCGTGTGTGGTGCCCAGGCTTCTTCTGATGTTTTAGAGGCAAAATAGTACAACAGCAGCATGCCTTGCTGGACCTGTCTTTCCAGAGAATGTTTTGATAAAACTTGAAATATTTCACGGAAACCTGTCATCTGTGGTAATTTTTCTGTGTAGAAGGTACTTCATGGGAGCCTGTCACAATAGGGTCACAATAGGTACGGGGCCTCTAGCAGCAGCAGGCTGTGGGTGTCTTCAGACAGAATCTCTCTACCTGGGGCCAGCATCCTATAGGCACCCCATTCCTTGGTCAGCCTGTCTCTATTTTGCTTCATTTTTTATACCCATGTGCAGACAATTTCTGGTATTTCTAGGTCTTTTTCTGAGGTCAAGGAGCCCATTTCCTGCCCCATGGGCAGGCAGGTGAGACAGGGTGTTTTTTCGTGATGTGAGAGGTGCTGCCATGCCCCAGTCTCCACTGCCTTATCGTGAGGCCTTCACATTCTGGACCTATTGCTGGTCAGATTTGGATGTCAATGGGCCTCAGCTAATTAGCAAAGGGGAAAAACAGCTCAAGATTTACCCCACAAGATGAGTGGGATTCCATGCTTGTTCATCCTTGGTGAATGTCGCATCAATGCAAGCAGCACATCACGCTCCTGGTGTACCCTTTCCCAGGTTCTCCATTTGCATGAGGCATGCCTGCATCATTCATGAAGGTGAAGGATTGTCTCCCCTGCTCCATATCTCTAACACCCTTCCTAGCATTTCTTGTTTTCTATACAGAACACTCTGGTTAAGGTGTCCAAACCCATTGCTTTGCCTTCTATCAGTGCACGGAATTTGGTTCCTGCTACCTCTCTAACCCCACACCCCCAATGACTTGTAACCAGAAAGTGCTGCAGAAATCTGAAAAGAACATTTATACCTACTGGATCAGAGAAACATTAAGTTTGGAAAAAACCTTTAAGATCATGTCCAGTTGTCAACTCAGCACCACCACCATGTTCACCATGAAACCATGTTCTCAAACATATCCACATGTTTTATGAACACTTGGAGGGGTGGTGACTTCACCACTTCCCTGGGCAGCCTGTTCCAATGCTTTACAACTCTTCATAAAATTTTTTTCTACATATCTAATGTAAACTTTTCCTGGCATAGAACCATAGAATCACCAAAGCTGGAAAAGACCTTTAAGATTCCTGGCTTTTCCATAGCAATGCTGCCATGAAAACTGGCTTACAGTATTGTGGCCATTACCATTTGAGTTTGGATGCAAGTGAAGAAATGAAAGAAAAACTTTGAAAACTTTTCTTTTGTTTTGTTACATGAGGATTTTATTATTTGTTGGGGTTTTTTTGAGGAGTGTGTTGGTTTTGGTTTTTTTTGTTTGTTTCTTTGTTTTTGTTTGGTTGGTTTTTTGTTCATTGTTTTAATGAAGTGAGTTCCATGTTGGAGATTTGGTGGGGAATTCAGCATTGTAGGGAAAGTGTCCGCTCCAAAAATGGAAGGCAGAAGGCTCCTTACTCCTGTAGAGTTACCATGCTCGCAGGGGCACCAGTGGAAAAAGTGGAAGTCTTGGAAAGTGAAGAATGTGTGTTACTTTCCAGCTTTAAAATTCAAGAGTTCATGGGTTGACATGGATTTGTTCAGCTTGGATTTTGCAACATGTTACAAACCAACATGCTTCTTGGCTTTCTCTCTTGACTTCTCCCTGGGTAGAGGTTTGGCACTGCTGTAGCTGTGGCAAATGCTGCAGAGTGACTTCAACAGTCCCTGTGGCTTGGGCACCAGTATTATGCCATGGGACACCACTTTGCAACCAGTTTATTGTACACAATGCATAATATCATACAAAAAGTGATATGCAAATAGATGGCATTTGTGGAACACCTTTGGGTAGTTCATCTGAAAGAATTACAGAAAAACAAACTGTTCTTGCAAATTTGCCCAAGACTTCTCAGGTGTCAGGACTGTTGGTGGGATGGATTAAAGATGTGACAATGTTGCATGCACATTTTCAGTGTACCTTCATATTTCTTCTTCGCATTTCTCCATAAGGAAATACTTGACTGTGCTGAGTGTTGTGTTTTCTTCTCTGCACACCCATGTCAGGTGCTTCATTGGAGACAATGGATCCACAGTGATGAAGGATTCTACTTTTTCCCTTCTCTGGATCAAATTGTTATTGCTAAGGGTGAAAGTGTCCAGTTTCTCTCCTGAGAAACTGTGTTTTAACAATATCTGGTAACAGTGAGAGGCATAAAGGCACACATTATGTGCTGGGTTTACAAAAAGCAAACTTTTTTTCACCAGGGCAGGTTGTGTTACATGTTGTTTCAGCTGGGTGTCTCATGCTTTATTTTGATCACTTGCCCCTTTTTTCAGCATTGCACATGGGATGGTAGAGGCTGCTGAGAGACATTATTTGTTGCTGGGGTGAGAGGACCCAAAGAAGGAGAGGGTGGGAAGGAGGGGAAGAAGAGAAACACCCCATGTGAGTCTGTGGGGAAAGCCAGAAAGGAGTTAGTGAGGAGGAGGGCTGGAGAGGATAGGTTAGAGGTGGCTTAGGGGGAGATGCTGTTTCGGGGAGGAGTTGCCTGTACGGGCAGTGGTGTTGCATCGCTGGCACTGGGAGCATGCTCTCACAAAATCTTTCCTGGAGTTTCTGTGTTTCTCACTAAACTGAACTGGGTTGTTCTGGCATGCAGACAGCAGGAAAGAGCCTGAGCAGAGTCGAGCAGTGCTTATGAGGGTGGGTGTGGGCTGTGGCAAGTCATCCTTTCCTTTCAAGTCCTAGAGGAGACAGAACAGTGTTGGTCAGAGAGGGCACAGTGTTGAGGACAAATCTGTGATGATGAAACTGGGAAATCCTGGCTGAGAGACTGTTGCCACTGTGATGCTATCTCTGTTCACTCAGGCACTTCTTAGTGGCTGGGTGAGGCTGAAATCTGGAAAGCCACCTCAGCTTTTTGTGCACATTTACCTCCCTTGGCCTGGCCTTACCATTTCTATGGAGGCTTGTGTTTGAAAACCAGAGGAAGTTTTTGGCTGTTGAGGACATGGTTTAGTGATGGCCTTGGCAGTACTGAGTTAATTGTTTGACTCAAAAACTTCAGAGGGCTTTTCCATCCTCAATAATTCCATGATTTTAAGAAAGTCCACTAGCTGCCTCTGCCCCAGCTGGGTGTTGGGGACTGCAATGGCCCATGAAGGGCTTGCTGAGAAACACTCATGAGCATCCACAGTTTTCTGCTCTCTTCCCACCAGACCTTCCCAGTGAGGTCAAAGGACAGTGGGCATGAGCAGTGGCCCAGCAGAGATTTGGCAAACTGACAGATCCATGGCACACATGCCCAGGAACTGTGCATTACTCAGACCTTGCTTTTGTTCAGCCTCCTACCTCTGACTAAGAAACAATAATCAAAAACATTCCAGCACCCAGTTCCAGCAGGCAGTTTTCTGTGCTGCTGCTCCATAGGGTTTTGCTGCTCACCACAGGCAGCCTCGCTGGCACGTGTGTGTGCACAACTGTGCAAATGGGTGTGATTTACTGGTCCATGCAATGCCACATGTCTTTAAAATTATAGTGCCCCTTTCCTGCTGGAATAATTTCTACATAGAGAGGCTCCTATTACAGCAATAGGAATGTGGACGTCATGATTTATTATTATTTATGGTTCCAGGGCCTTGTTTATGCACGATGGGTTAGGTGCTCAGGATAGAAATGCCATTATGCAAATGACATTGAATGTCCTTACTGAGCCTAAATAATTTTTGTGTTGGACGATTAAACCTCATCTGTTATTGATATGGGCTGCAGTCGGGCTATTAAAGAGTCCCAACAGTACTTACTCCCAGTAATGGGAAAATTGAGAGGAAGAGGCTAAACAATTGCCTCAAGTGTGCTGTGATTGTCTGGTAGAAGTGGAACATAACGAACCCCCTGAATGGAAATCGTGTTTACTACTTAGGGATAAATAAAAAGGGAGAACACACAATAAATTGTGCTTTTTGATTGTGAATTGGTGCACCAGAGAATTTGTGTACTTTCGGTTTATTTATTTATTTGAATTTTTTTTGGGGGGGGAGAGTGGAGAGGGTGGCGTGATTGAGATGTAGATACTGTGAGCAGTTGAGAAGGATTCTTGCAGTGCATACCCCTGATGGGGTGGCTGGGGAGCGCCGTCCACCTCAGGAACGGCACTGATGTTGCGCTGTCCGCTTTGACACAGCTGTGCGGTCACATTTTGATCAGTGTTGATAGCTTATGAATTCCAAAATTGACAAAATTTACAGAAAAATGAGGATAATCCATCTTCCTTAGCAGCCTGTCAGGAGCTGGCTATACTTCATAATCTTCAATTACAGATGCTATTTTCAGACATTTACATGCAGATATTAGAACAAAATGAAAATGAGAAACAAAGAGCGAATGGAAATGCAGCTATTTATATGTATAAAAGAAAAACAACAGGTAAATTCTAGGCATTTAGATTGGATTTGGGGGTCCCTTTGGAAAATCTGAGAAGAGTTGTGCCCACTTAAGAATTGCACTATGGAAATGTAAAATGTAGCATGTCATTTTCCACATGCAGATATTGTGAAGACTGGGTCAAAAACAGGTCAGTTGTTTTGAAGTATGAGAGTAAATGTGTTCATGGCAGGGTGCACGAGCTAATTCCCACTGCCTTCAGAGGAATCTCTGGGGATGTGCTCAATCCTAATTGGATTTGGGCTACAATGAAACACAACTGCTAATTTTTTATAAACATATATGTTTTGTGAAAGGAAGGTTCAGAAATATTCCATTTAAATCAAGGGAAATAGGTTGTACCACTGAAACCAAACTTCTGTATTCTGTGAGACAGCAATGAGGTTGAAATCAAAGAGAAACAGGTTTGGCCTGAATTAGATGTGTAAACAGCATTTACTCCAGAGCAGGATTGGTTTTGGTGACAGCGCTGGACAGTGCAGGGAATACCATGTAAATTATGAAATGGAGGGGCGGCTGGCAGGTGGCAGTGGTGAGACTTTGATATATAGCTTTTTGGGAGACTTTCCTATCTGAGTCCTGGGCAGCTGAGGAGGAAGGCATTAGGATGGATTTTCCATTCCCTTGAAACTCTAGGCAGAGCAGCAGCAGCAGTGTCTATGCAGCTGCAAGTAGTGCTGGGCTTCTGAAAGCCTGGAGAGATTAATTAGAGCTTCTTTGGATTAAACTCTCTGAACCATATCTAATGTTACAAATTTCTTTCCTTTGTCAGACTGAGGTGGGTGTTTCTTTGGACAGCCTTCCTGGCTGTGCCACTTTTCCATCTATTTATTACTTAATTTTAAAGTACCAAGATGCAATGAGTTGGAGATATTTGGCGTGGGGTCTGGCTTGCTGCTGCTGTCAGGGGCAAGCAGGGGATGTGGTGGACGTGACCTGAGGGACAGCACTGTGCCTTTCAGGGTCCTTAAGGCTTTTTTGGCAGTGAAGGCACTCTGTGCACCCTCTCTGTCAGCAGGGAAGGCAGTGCACATGGTTGGTAAGGAGGCAGATCAAGTCCAGAGTATTTGAGTCCTCTGACAGTCTGAGACCCTGCTGTACTGCTGCTGCTATGTCCTGAGCAGCGTCATGGGCCTGGGGGCAGCCGTGCCAGTGGCAGGGGAGCACAGGAGGTGTTGCTTCATGCCTGCCTGGTGTTTTGATTGGGAAAACTGAGCAGATGCAAAAAGCAACATGTGAAAGTCCCAGTGGACCCCAGCTGGCTCATTTCAATGGCCGCTCATCCTGTGCAGCAGGCAGCTTTTGTCTGTCTTTGCTTGGTGCAGTCTTTTCATGAGGGGTGTGTGGTCTGTGCCCTGCAAAAGGGACTGATCAGAAAGGGGATGCATTTGTCTCACACTGACTGGATCACAACCCTGCTGCAGGGCTCATCCCAGCCTGTGGAAACTCCCTGATTTTCCTATGTTGGCATGCCAGAACTAGGCAGTTTCAGAGAGTCATCTTGTTCCCTGCTGTGTGTCCATCTTTGCCTAACACTTTAGGATAAAATTCTAGGTAAATCTCAAAAAGAAAATTTCTGTACATGTTGACTCTTCAGTGGGTTGCACTTAATCATCTTCACTAAGAAAACTGCAGGGTGAGGATGGTGATGGTGTGTCTCTCTGCTTCACTGTAGTACAGTAGGTTTGAAAATGGTCCTGAAACCCTCCTGAAGCCCTTTCCCCTCATTCTGCCCATTACGTCCCCCACCCCAGGGAAGTTAATATTTAGAAATAAAGCTTTTGTAGCAGTGGTGGGTGTGAAACCTTACCCAGGGCAGAAATCTTCCTGCTTGCACTTTGCAGAGAAGTCTGGTGGGGAGGGACCATGCAGACCCCACTGCTCATGTACTGCTGCCCATAGGCATGCAGAGACCACCCCTCTCCTCCCCACCTCAGCCAATCCCCCGCCAGACTCCAGCTGCCATCTGCCAGAGCTGAGTGGGATGGCGCAGGGGAGACAAACTAAATCTGGACTCACCTCGCCTTTCAGTTCGAGCTTCTCATTCTCTCCTATATATATTCCTCGTTTCACATGTCTGTTTTCTCTCCTCCATGCTATGGCAGTGGTGCTCCATGCTGATGAGACAGTGCGTGGTACAACCGCAGGCAGTCATTTTTCAGGTAATTTCTAGGGTACTGAACACCCGTCTCTTGCTTTTTCAACTACCAAGCAGAAGGTCAGGCTTCCCACTGTGTGATGAGGGACCGCTGACCGTGATCAGTCATTCTGGGCTTCTCCTCACCAACTGCAGTGCCAACTTGCTGGTGCAGGAGTTAAGGCTGAGACTCTTTCTGCTGCCCCTCCCTGACCTGGAGTACCTGGAGAAGCTCCTTGGAAGGGTTGGCAGGGTAGTCTCAACGGGGCCATGGGGTGAGGGGCTACTCCATGAGCGCTGCCTCCCTCTGGGGTTTTTTCTCCTCTACAGAGCAGGTGCCTGAAAGGAAGAGCTCTGCCTGGAGGGAGCAGGAAGAGGGGATGCAGCTCTACCCCTTGTGAGTGGGTCAACACCCAGCATTGTGAAGCCACAGTGACAGCAAGGCTTGTGGTTTTTTATAAGGTGCTGGGGTCCCCTTGCCCCTCTATGGGGTTAAGAAGGGTGCAGACAGCATCCACTGGCTGGTTTTAAGCTCCTCTGCTCTGCACCCCTGGCCTTCTGCTCCTCTTGGACCAGAAGATGCCTCTGCTGACTGTTGCCTCTCTACAGTGTCTTGCCATTGGCAGTGGTGTGTTTCCTTCTCTGCCCACAGCCAAGTGTTGGTCACTGCCACTGCACTAGCCCTGTGCTGGCCCTGATCATGTCCCTCTGCTTTGCAGTGGGAACTGTGTCTGCAGATGTGCATGTGATTTTAATGGTCTGTCCTCCTCCAGTAGGACTGCAAAAGCAAGAAGGGAGTCAGCAGCCACCAAGGCTGCCCCTCAGACTGAACTCACTCAGCCTGGGTGCTGGAAGTAGTGGTTGGTGTCTGGTCCTTGGGTCTGCTGGTGTTAGTTTCTAGTGGCTTCAAGGAGGCATCTGGGCACAGGAAAGCATCTGGAAAATTCCTGAAAATCTTACTGTTCTTACCTCTAGGAAAATATTGCTGGACCATTGCAAAAGAGGTGCAGCTCCTGTCTGCAGCTAGCTATTTGGACCAAAAGCAGGGAGGGACTCCAAAACTCCATTTTGCACATCTCCACCTAAGGCCTTCTCATTCGTACTGGAGTGCTGCCCAGCTGTGTGCTGTGCCTCCACACTGTACTGAGCAACCATAATGCTTCCAGTCCTTCCACTGCACAGATACAGTCCTGTGGTTTGGAGCTGTGCTGTGGCACATTGCACCAACTCCCTGTGTTGCATTGACACAGAAGAACATGGGGGTACCATTGCCCTGATCTCTGGCAGGGTGTGCTACATCCTTATCACTGCTTGCTTCTGACACTGGAACTGGTCATCTCTCTGACCTTGAAGGGCCAGTTCATGGCTCATTGGCATGGTGCTTCCAGCTCATTACAGTTAAAACTTTTAACTCCGATCCTGCTTCCCCTGGGTCACTTCCTTGGATCCCTGAAGGGAAGCAAGCAGTGGAGTTGTTCGAGGTTTGCAGGCAGGAGCTCAGGCTGATTCCAGTTGCATTTGTGCAAGGATCAGCAGTTCCAAAAACTGCTTTTGGTAACAGGGTTTAGATGTGCACTTCCTAGCTCAGTCCCCTCATGTGGCAGGGGTCCCATCCCAGCTGTATGCTTCCTCCCAAAATACAAGTGTGTAGCTCCCACTTTCAAAGTGGGAAGCCACAGTCACTATTCTGTCAGTGGATTAGTGCCCTGTGGGAGTCTACAAAGAGATTTTTCAGTCTGCATATGGTGGGGTTGTGGCTTTCATAGAGCAGCATGGTGAAATCAGACATCCTTCCCCAGGAATTGCTGTGTCCTCCAGATATCAGAAATACCAAACAGCAGCACACAAGGACAGGTGTTTCCTCTGCTGTGCTGCTGGCCCATCCATGCTCATGTATCAAAAACTGCCTGGAATGCCTCTGTAGGGCTGTTGCTTGTGTGGTCAGATCAGGGTTTTGGGGGCAGAAAAAACCCAGCAATGTTGCCACATGTGCATGCACCCTACATAAGGGGAAGGTGGGGTTGAAGATGTTAGGAGAGTGTGGAGTGTTGCAGGAAGACTGAGAAATGCACCTTGGTGTGATGTGAAGTGAGAAGGAGCATTGGTTGCACTTGTAGGAAGGAGGAAGGCTGGGAGCATCACTGACACCCTCCACAGAGGAGGGATGCTCCCCCATGGGCAGAATTGCAGAATAAGGCAGTGTGGGTGTCTTTGAGGCAGTGGTGGTAGATGAAAGGGGCTGGGCACATGAAGGCAAGGGAAACATGAGGACATGGAGGGTGTCAGAGGAGGAATGAGCTCAAAGGGCTGAGAAACAGGACAACTTTGATGCAAAGGTTAGGGAGGAGCTTACGAGATGAGTCAGAAGACTGATCCATGGTCTGGGTTCAGGACAAGGGTGGCCAGGAGCTAGTCCCTGGCAAAATGTATTTGGCACATACATCTGAAAAGGATTTATATGGGAGATCCTTCAAGGTGACAGGATGTACTGCAGAAGATACGTGCTTATTACACAGACCTGCTAATATGAGGTTGTCCAGATAAATTAACTTCTGTTTGTGTGAGAGTTGAGCAACAGAAGCACTAATAGGAATATGTGAGCCAAAGTTCTGAGTTAGTGGCAAGCTCCAGATTTTATGCTGGGTTCTCGAGTAAATTCGCAAGGGAGAGAAAGATGTATGCGCTCAGACCAGATTTTGTTTCCTTGAAAAAAAAGAGTTAACTTTTTTGGATGTCCCATTCTCGAAAGTGTTCTAGGCCAAGTTGGATGGGGCTTTGAGCAGTCTGGCGTAGTGGAAGATGTCCCAGCCCATGACAGGGGGTGGAGTAAGATTATCTTTAAGGTCCCTTCCAACCCAAACCAGTCTGGGATTCTGTGATTGTCTGATTTTTGTTTTGGTTGCTCAAAAAACCAATGTGGTCCTGGGTTCCCCAGCATTTCTTCACTTCTGCAGAGCTTCTGCATTGACTTAGTCTTCAGGAATTCAGCAGAGATTGGTCTCACAGTGGTTGCTCTTTATTTATCTGTTCCTTCTGCCATTCTTAACTTGAAGTCGTCATCCTCCAGTTGTTATGGGCATGATTACCATCTCACAAATATGGGATTAAAACTTACAAGGTAAATAGCAGCAAGGAAGGGAGAATTTTGCAAGGAAACTTCCCAGTTTTGTGGGAATGATCCTGACTATAAGAAGTCATGGAAAAAAGGCAAATGGAGATAGGCTTTGTGCCATATGCATGTCCATGGTCTAGACTGGTCTCACCAGCTGTAGAATTCTCTAGCTACAGGGACTTAAACAGGTTATAGGACACAAAGAGTGTGATTTTTCAGGATGCGTGCTCAATTACTGTAAATTTGGCTAATGAGATTAAGAAATTCCTTCCTACAGTCAGGTGATTTATTCTTAAATAATTCAGATTTCAAAACTGTTGGCTACAAATGCATCCATTAAGCAACACTTATATATGTGTACACTTTATATCTTATGAGATGATGAAGAAATGTGACATTTCCAAGAAAAGGGGGGGGAAATGGGACACCCCATTCCTGCCTTCTTGTTAGTGCATACCCACTCAAGTGCCACCTCTGAAATATGGAGAGTTCAGGTTAACAGGCAAGAATGTTTTTCTCTACCAAGCAAGTAACTTGCACTTGACAGTTACTCTACAAAATTCCAGTTTCAAGAAAGCCTTATTGCATATTGATGAGTTTGGCTTTGATTTTATAAAGAAAGCCCATTTTGGTGTTCTCTGAGAACACTGGTGATAAGCACAAACCCACTTACTGAGCAGTCTGAATGCTGAAAAGCCCCGTGTAACTGGGCACTGCCTTTAGAACTGGCAGAACAAGGGATTTTTGAGTTCTATGTTACATCTACTTTCTGTCACGCAGGCAAAAGTGCTTGAATAGTAAATTTATTGTCACTAAAATGCCTTTTGTTTCTTTTTCCAGGCAACTGAATACTCAACCATGGCCTCACTAGCTAGTGGATTGGATGACATGAAGGCCAATATAACCAGTCCTACTTCTGCAGATTTGGGAGCGAGCGTTCCCGGGCCTCAGTCCTATCCTATTGTCACAGGTAAGTGACACGAATTGTCTGTGCCTGCACATTGCAGGGTGAGGCCCTTTATGGAATAATTGTGTCAGATGTAGAGTCATTTGCTCAAAAGTTTCTTTTTAAATGTGGTTTCAGAGCAGCTCTGTTCACAGTCAGCTGAAAGTTCCCCTCTACTCCAAACCTGCATCCTGAGTACCACTACGCCACCAAAAAGCAGAATGTTTGCCTCTGGCTTTGGACTTTAGTGCTCATTTTTCATAAATATGCCTGGTGTGTTTGACTGGACAAGGTTTTTACATTTCATACTAGTGGGAGTTTTGGATATGTTTTGTACCATTTCTGGAATTGTAACTGTGCAGTAAGGCTGACCACTTAAATGAAGGGCAAAGGTGGTTTATTGAAGGAATGCCACATCATCTGCATTGGTTTGGCAGACATAGGGCAAGAGTTAAGGAATAGATAGAGCTGGATAAATGCTTTGGTTACCTAGTTATTTGGGATCGACCACATTGCTTAGAAGGAGATTGGCCAAATGGTAAGAAAATTATTAAATTGTGTCCCAAATGAATTGTGCAAATCAGAAAAAAATTTGGGATTTTAAAATGTAAGGCTTTGTGTTTCATGTAAATGTTGCCTCTTTGTGTTACTGCTGTGTCTAACCTGTGAAAATTTTATTGCATTTCTTCTGTTTTACCGAAGACTGTATGCAATTCTTTATTTTGTTGCTATAAGGGAAGATGCTAGTGTTTTTCATGTAGTATTTCTGCATCTTTAAAGCCCTAAAATCTCATCTAGCAGAGGAGCAGTTTTGAAAATTGTTAGAAAATTGTTTTAACACAATACAACATCAGTTTTTGGCTTTTAGCAGCAAACGTTTAGGAGGATCCAAAAGAAATTAGAGAGCTAGAAGAAGCATAAAGAAATGCATGTATATCTTGAAGTGAAGGGGAGCAACTTATTTTAATACCTGTCTCATACTGGGTGGGTGCTTTCATAGATGGACTCAGATAAGAAAGGTGTCTAGGGACCTTTCAGTTGTTGGGGTGATTTAGGGATGGAAAGAGAGACTTCTGGACATGTGTGGCTTATAAGAGGTAATGAGAGAACATTGATACAGATCTGTCTCTCAGAGGTCTGTATTGGGATCAGTTTTATTTAATACCTTCATTATCAATATCAGTGTTATTTAATATCTTCATTAGTGACATGGATCAAGGGATTGAGGACCCTTTCACTGGATGACACCAAGCTAAGTGGTGCAGGTGACATTCCTGAAGGACAGGGCCATCCAGAGGGATCTGGACAAACTGAAGAAGTGGTCCATGGGAATCTCATGTGGTTTAACAAGGCCACGTGCTGATGCTGCAGCTGGTTGAGGCAACCTCTGGGATCAATCCAGCCTGGAGGATGAGTAGTTTGAGAACTCTGGAGAGAAGGACTTGGGGGTGTTGCTGGGTGAGAGGCTGGATATGCCTCAGATGTGTGCTGGCAGCACAGAAACCCCCTGTGTTTTGGGTTGATCCCACAGTGTGGGCAGCAGGTGCAGGCATAGATTCTGCACCTCTGCCCCAGTCAGGTAAGACCCCACCTGCAGTGCTGCCTCCAGCTCTCGACTCCGCAGGAGAGGAAGGATATGGACCTGTTGGAGTGAGTCCAGAGGAGGCCACCAAGTTGATTAAAGCGATGGAGCGCCTCTGCTGTGAAGAAAGGCTGAGAGAATTGGGATTGTTCTGCCTGGAGAAGAGAAGCTTCAGTATTACCTAACTGTAGTCCTCCAGTAACTAAAGGGAGCCTACAAGACAGATAGAGAAAGACTATTTGCAAGGGCCTGGAGCGACAGGATAAAGCAGAATGGACTTAAACTGAGAGTAGGTTTAGATTAGATACTAGAAAGAAGTTCCTTACTGTGAGGGTGGTGAGACAGTGGCACAAGTTGCCTAGAGAAGTTGTAGCTGCCCCATCCTTGGAAGTGTTCAAGGCCAGATTGGATGGGGCTTGGAGTAATCTGGTCTAGTGGAAGGTGTCCCTGCCCATGGCTAGGGGTGGAACTAGAGGACCTTAAGGTACCTTCCAATGCAAATCAATCTTTGATTCTATGGTTCTATGATATTGATATAATCATAGAATAGAAGGAAACTGAAAGGAATATAGAAAAAGAAACACGAATTGTCATGCTGGTGATCATAAGTCACTCACACAGTCTATGAACGTTAAAAAGTGATCTCTCCTAAGGCAATTTGTTCAGCAGGTGTTTGCTGCAGAGCTCCAACTTAAACAATTTTATGATTTCCAGTATTTTTCTTTGAAACCTGAAGTGCTGCTCATTGCAGAAGACCCAGGCTGTCTCAGTCCATTATGGGTGTTCTGCTGCTTTTAGTTCATCTCCTGAGTGTTTGTCTGAGACTGTGCTGCATGGCAAACCTTGTGCCCTGTTACAGGTGTTTGTGCAGCCTGACAGCACCTCTAATTGCATGAGCAGGTGTTGGAGCCATCTCCTGCCTTTGAGCATCCATGGTGTGCAGTGGGAGCTGATTTGAGCTGGATCCTGACAGGAAGGCAAAGTCGCAGATTACTGAGCTGCATTACCATGGGCCAAAGTTAGGAAGGCAAGATGATGATAGAGAAGCTGAATGCTCTTTTACTTCTCTTGTCTTCTAAGGAACTGCCCATCCTACATCTGCACCTGGCCAAAATGAGGTTCAGCCAAGAGCTGTTGTTTTGGCTAATACATCAGTAACACTTCTTTTACACTATTTTAAGGACTTCTCGCATGTCTCACATTGCATCTTCCTTAGAGTGTGGTGAGGTTACTGATCATATTTATTAGAGCAAGACAGAGTGCAGAGGTGACACTGTGGAGCTCAATATGGATTTTACATAGGTTCTCCCTGTCGTATTAGCTACACTTGAGCAAAAGTTGCAAATGTTAAATTTGCTAGTTCTCCTCAGAAACTTTATGAGCAGCATCTGCAGAAAAAAGCTGCCATAAATCTTAAATATGACAGAGTGAGAGCTAGAACGGAACACTTTTTTCAAGACAGTGGGTATTTATGTCTTAATTTGACAGTGCTGTAGAGTCTTCTATCACCTGCATTCATAGAACTTAGATTCACACAAACATACCAAAACTCTTTTAAATTCTATGCTTTTTGGTATATTTTGGAGAAGATTGTCTAACTGCTATTCTCTCTCCTCTTTTTTAAGCAGCCATAGGAATTGTTTTGTTCTGGATATGCTCTGGAAGTGCCCAGAAGTCTCCATAACCCTCTGGGCCCTGTAGCAGTGGGCACGTACCATATACCTGAGGCATACTCCCTGTCCCAAGGCTTTCCTGAGGAGCTGAGGGGATGTGCAGACTATAAGGAGTAGGAAGTAGTTTCATCAGGAAGCCATGCTTTGTAAAGTGCAAGGCATGTCCATTTACAGCATGCTTGATGACACATTTCTCACTGTAGCTCTGTCCAGGCTTCTCTATTTTCTTCCCAAGATTAGCTCATTTCTTTAGTCACAGCTCTTTTTCCAACTTGTTTACTCGGTGAGACTGGGGATTTGGAAGAGGAGACACTTCTATTGGCCCTATTTCCCTTGTAACCACAAGCAGCATGTTGCCGCGGGACTTTTATCTGTGGTGGCTATCTCTGAAAATCAGAAGCTAGGAAATGGTGCACAGTGGTGGTTACAAGTAAGGTCCAACAAATGTCTGCGAACGCACCACCTACTCTATCTTCTCAGAGGTTTTTTGTTGTCTGTGTTCTGCATAAAGCTGTAGTAAAAGTCAGTGGTGGTTTAGTGTTCCAGGGCTGGGCTTGGTGGGTAGTGATAAGCAATTGATAAGACAGCAACCCCTGGAGGAAGGTCGGCTTTTGTGTTGATGCCTTAAGGTTCATACCTGTATAGATTTTAGTGTGGCATTTAGCACTTCAGTAATTTTAGGATAGAGCTTTTAACTAAATACTTTCATAACAAACTCCAAAATATTTTTTATGTTTCTTATGAAGGATTTCAGTAAACAGAGATATTTTAGAAGCTAAGGTACTTCTAGTCTGAAGAGAGTGTACAAGAACAAGACATATCCAGCATATTCCTTGATATAAATTCAGTCAAAGCTATTCAGAAGGCCCAGAATCCTTGAATTTGTTCCAAGGAGGACAGAAGACCTGAGGAAGATGAAGAACGGGAGGAAAGACTGCTCGTGGGAGACCACCTGCCCAGTTTGGGGAGACAGGCCTCAGGGCAGCCCTGAGGGCTGTCCTGGGTATGGACAGTTTTCAGGATAGGTATATGCCATTAGATATGATAATTAGCTAGTATTATGAAATTGTAAAAAGTATCCCATGTCCTTGTGCTAATATATTTCATGCACCTTAAAGGACTTTAATTAAAGACCTGCTTTCTACCTTATTGTTTTAAATTTGTCCAGAGAATTTTTTTTGTTTTTAGGCAACAGTGTCACCCCACTTCAACAGTCAGGCCCTGACTTGTGACAGAAGGCCATCTCCTGGTTCTTGATCACTGTCAGTTTGGCCATCAAGGGTCCAAGCCTCACAGATCTGTGAGGGAATTTCCCTCATGAACTGCTTGTCATTGGAGGAGGAATGGCCAACCTGACCTCTGGTCTTTTCTTGAGATTCAGGAAGTCTCATTGCTTTTGATTTCTTCACCCTTTCTTGAGTGTTTCCACTCTTTCTTGTTCCAGACAGGCTGTCCTGTGATGTATCGGAGCTAACTCAGAGAAGAAGACTGAAAGCCCTGGGAGATGTGTTTTACTCATGCTACGTAGTGTGTTTTCAGCTGTAAAAGTGAGGATTAGTTGGATAACAGTTCACAAAATGACTGAAGTCTGTGTCTT
The DNA here is from genome assembly GCA_035583185.1 of Anabacerthia variegaticeps. NCBI lineage: Eukaryota > Metazoa > Chordata > Aves > Passeriformes > Furnariidae > Anabacerthia > Anabacerthia variegaticeps. The sequence continues at coordinate 7,329,207 of JAWWEW010000088.1, read as the reverse complement.
GTGGTACTAATGCCTTGAGGCTGAACTCACTTCTCAGTTGACATACCAGATTACTTGTGTAAAAGCTTCACTGTTGTAAAACCAGGAGCTGCTTAAAACACTGGCAAATGAGTTGTGATATCCAGAGCAGCTGTGGTGGGAAATGTCACTTGTACCAGGAAATCTTCTGGTGTGTGTCAAGCAGAGCTGTGAACACATAATTGAATGATTCTTCAACAAAGAATAGGGCTATTGGTAAGGCTGAAAAGTGGGTAAATAACTTGAAATAAAAAAACAGGAGTTTGAGCCAAGAACGCTTATGTCCTTTTGATAGCTGTATCTGCTCTTCAAGTTTAATCAATTTCTGTGAGAAAGTCTGGAGGAGTCTGAGCTGCCATATGTGAAGAGAACTAAGTCTACTTCATCTTGTCAGTCTTAAATCTGTAAGACAGATTGTAAAAAAATGTAATGCAAATAAGTCTGAGAACAGGGGTCTTGAGTGAACTATGATTACAATTTTTCATTGTTCTTGTTTCCAGTCTGTGGTGTGGGCAGCAAAGGTTTGACATGGCAAAGATCTTCTGTGGAGCTGTTGGTAGAAAATGTAAAATTTCTCTCTCTGCTTGCCAGCTGACATATCCAAACATTTTGGATGGTTCTTGAAGACCAGAGGATTGCTGAAACATTGGTGTTCATGCTAGTACTTGCTGCTAAGGAAAAATTTAGTGACAGTTCTCAGTATTGCTTAAGCCACCAACTCCATTGTGTTAGGGACCACCAGCCAAGTACCCGATTAGAGAACCACTCACTTTCTCTGCATCAATTTTATGTCACATTAAATATTAAGTTTATAAAAACTTTTTCTGTCGCAGTGTGCTGCCATGGTCCCTAAGTACTCTCTCCATTTACAAGCCAATGACATGTGCCCAGCTCATTACTGCTGTTGTCAGCAGCTTCCAAGCAGCCTGTTATTGTTACTAATTACTTGCAGATGCATTTTTCGTGCACTGACTTGCTCACTTCAGTGTGGTTGGTATCACTTTGAGAGGACAAAGCCATGTTAAGCTGACACCTTTGTGTGGCTCTCTAGTATGGTGTCAGGGGTAGATTGATGGACCCATGGCAACCCTGGCTGCATCCAGCAATGGAGCTGGTCTGCACTGGCAGAGCCAGGAGTGGCTATCAGCCAGCCTCACACAGAGACAGAGATGCATGATTCACTAGGTGGAAACTCTGTATCACTTAACTAAAAGAAGTGGCACAGAGCAAAGTGGTGTCAGTGGGATTTGGTTTGGTTCCTCTGGCAAATCTTGGAGTAGAGGAGGCTGATCTTCTTCCGTGACGGTAGAACTCTATCAGACTTTGCTTATCTGGCCTTCCTCACAGCTTACACACCCATGGAAAAAGAGTAAGGAATAATCTGCTATTCCTTATCCTCTGCACTTGAACTTGTAACCACAGCTCAGAAAGTATGTTAGCTTCCATGCTTCTATGTGCAGTCAGCCTTGGAGACAATGCTTCAGTAGAATCAAAGCCATGGACTTCTCTGCTCATTTTGTATGCATAAGAAAGAGGCAAGAAGAAACAGAACACAGATAGGAGCAGAATCAGTTTGTCAGCTGAAGGTGTGGGGAAGGAAAGACATTTTCAGTGTCTGTCATCTTAGTTACCTGCTGTGCCTTGCATGGCTGGACTTGGCCATCAGACATAGGTGATCCCATATGTCATGCAGAACTGAACAGAGAGCGAGTGGCTGAGCAGACTCCTCCACCTCTGAAAAGATCAGACTGACCTTTTCCTTAATGTGGATGTATCCAACACCTTAGATGTAGTATATTATGCCAGGTAGTTAGTTATTCATAGTTGCCACAAATCTATGGCTAATGCAGATAACAAGGATATGTTTAACAATCTGTATTCCTGAGAATTATGTTCAGTTTTTGTAGTTAGGGAACAAAGATGCTAAAATGGGATAAATACAATTCCAAAGATGAGATGTTTCTTGCTACTGTTCTGCTGTGACATATAGTCCTCAGCTGGCTTCTCAGTGTGCTTTTCTTTAAGAGTGCTCAGTCTCATCTTCATGACTCTTCATTCCACTTTGGTCATCCCATTGTGCTGTAACTGCAATTTATAAGCCAGTGTTTTGCCAGGTTTTGTTGAGTGGCAGATATTATTGGTCACTTCTGAAGCTAGGCACAAGATGATGGTACTGCTGTTAGTTTGGAAACCATGCCAAAATTGGATTGTCTCTGAGGACTTTAGTGTTTGCAGCCACCGTGAATTCTGATGCCTTCAATAGGCAGAAAGGAGTTGCTCCTCTAAAATCCCAGTCTGATCTGTTGCCAGGATTAAACACTAAGAGATTTTAGTATTTAACTCAATGCAATCGAAAAGGACTTCTTGGTTTCTTAACAAGAAATAACTGGCAGTAGGATGCAGACCACGTCCAGAAGAGTGGTAACAGGATTCATCTGAGCAACCCTAGAAGAGTTTTTGGGTGAAGGAGTTTGGGGAAGGCTTCCTCTCTCCACACTTTAGAGATTAGGTATTGAATTAGGAATAGACATCTACTTTTTTGCATAACCCAAATTATCTGGGCTAGATGAACTCCAGAGTTGTTTTCTAAGCTCAGCTGCACTGTATTTCTGTGGTTGGCACTGTGCTTCCATACTGCAAGCTAGGAACTGTGTCTCATTGTTTTTTTGATGGGATAAAGCCCAGGGTGGCTCTAGAATGGACTGCAGCTCATATTGCTGGGCCTACTGCTATCTTCTGAGGATCTGCCTGTACTGGTCTGTGCTTGAAAACAGAGTAGGTGGGTGAGAAAGCTTTCTCATCCATTTATTTTTTTCTCTTTGTGCATGAGTTTAAAGGAACATTATTTAGATACCACAAAACACAGAAGAAAAGCTGGATAGCTGGATGTTTTGCTTTCTTTTGTTTCATTTTGTTTGGGGTTGGTTTTGTGTGTTTGGTTGGGTTTTTTTTTGTTTGGGTTTGTTGTTTTTTTTTTTTTGTTGGGTTTGTTTTTTTTTGTTTGTTTGTTTGTTTTTTTTTTGGGGAATCTTTTTCTTTTTTCAGTCATAAAATCATTTAGGGTGGGAAAGATCTCTAGGATCACCAAGTCCAACCATTAGTCCAGTGCCATGAAGTCTATGATTAACCATGTCTCCAAATGCCTACATGTCATTTAAATCCCTCCATGAACAGTGACTCTAGCACTGCCTGGGAATCTTGACCTGACTGAACCTCTCTGATGAAGGACTGTGTCCCTCTGGGAATGGCTGAAAGAGTGTGAGGAGAGGAGGGTACATCATGGTTGTCTAAACACCTTGGAATCTGGACTATTTCATTTTATGCCTTTGAAAATTAGGTATCTTAAGGGTACATAAGAAAAAAAAATGTTCAGTTGTAATGGTGTGTGGTGATGTGTGTACATCCAGGTGGAATGTTTAACCAGTGTGGATAGGTGAGGTGGGGAGTGGTCATAGGCTGAATCCTTTGGTGAAAGTCTTGGTGGCCCCTGAAGGAAAGGCTGCCCTTCTGGGCTGTATATTGACTGGAATCTGAGTCCTCATCCCACATGAGAATGAACTCACAACATCTTTCCGAGTTTCAACTTCTCTCTAATTTTTTATTTGCTCATGCTGAAGACTGAAGTTTAACTGATGAACAGTGCTTCTCTTTCTCCAATACTACTTTGCTCTCTGGAACTGGTGCTGGAAGGATCCAAGGAAGGGATTCTTTTCCTCTAGCCTAAGTCTTATTTGGTCTGCCTTTTATGGGCAATTTTTGATGATAATCTGAAAAAACTAAGTATGTTTTTGGGTTCAGTTGAAACAATAATGTGATATTTAGAAGCCAAAAAAGGCTTCCAGTACATGCCTTTGAGAAATATATAGAGAAATAGAACCCTTCTCTCCTTCATACACACTTGATGCTTACAGTGAATGCAGCTATTATATTAGAGTTACAAAAATGTGGTACAGGGTTAGTATTTCATTAATGATAAGAAGAAGTGCCTTAATAATGCTGGGAAAAGCATTGTGAAATCTGCTGGTGGAGGTTCTTGGGGAAAAAAAAAATATTTTAATTTGTATATTGCTGTATTCAAAAAGAATCAAGCCAAGAATCTCCTGTTTAGTTAACTCAGCAGTTGTAGTTTGTTTATTGTCATGAATTTGGTCTAAATTCAGTCTTGCTGAGCACAATGGGAAACGTGGTTTCACTAGGAAATACTGTTTGTCTCTTAAATGCATTTGCTACTTTGTGTTTTAAGAGTGACACAGAAGTGAATTCTCTTCACTGATGTCACACCATTTGGGAGGTCAGTAAGGTGTCACCCCTGTAGCAAGATCTCCACGTGGAAGGTGGCTTGTCTCATGAGTTTCTGGGATCCTCGTTGGTGGGTGTCTGTTTCTTTCCAATGACTATTGAGGGAATGAGGAGTGTTTAGTTCCACCTGTGTGGGTGGAATGGACCTGACCTGCAGAGAGAAAGAAGGGTCACATAAAGGTCCTGGAGGGAATTGTTATCCAGCTAATGGTCAACAACAGTTTTACAGCAGTGCTTTCACCAGCTGAATGAAAGTATTTCAATTATTTTGATTTCAAATTAAAAAGTATTTGCATTTTGAAAATAAAAAGTAGTTTCAATTTACACCTAGTGTTCCATTTGAAGTAACTTATGTAACTTTTTCACAATTCCTTCTTTTTTTTTTTTTTTTTGTCCCCTCACACCCGTACCTCCACATCAACATGGTTTTGAAGAAAGCAAAGAGAAGGTTCGATTTTATTGAAATTGCTTTTCCTTCTGGAAGAATGCTTTGGTGTTTGTTTTGGTTTGTTTGTTTATATTGTTGTTGTCTAGTTGTAATAACGATAATAAAAAGAGACTACTTCTGAGACCACTATGTTTTGGTCAGATAATCTGTCCCCACATTATCACTGAATTATACTTTAATTTCTGTGGGACTGTTTGGAAGTTCAAATCAGTGTTGGTAGATGGCTGGTTTCCAGTGAAGCATAATGCTAAGATTTACAGCTTAGTTTCTACATTTAATAGATAAAAGTGCAGATGCATTTTCCAATAATCCATTTGTCACTCCCGATAGGGTCTGTCACATTAAAGACTTGAAAAAAGGCCATATAAACTTCTGTGGAAAGGCAGCCAATCTGAAAAACAAAAGTGCTGGTTTTAATGACAGTACAGAGTCTAACTGGAACACTGTTGAGTTTTTCCATTTTTATGAATTCTTATCTTGCCATGAAAAAAAGAACAAGTGCATTGAGAAAGCAAACAAGGGCACTGGTACCCCAGTAAGACCCAGGCTATTAACTGCTTCTTTTGATGATGTAGAGCCTGACTCTGTTGGGAGTTTGGCTGTGGATTTAAATGTTGAATTTAACTGTGGTAAACATGTTTTGGTGCAAAGTGTGTATAATAACAATTTGCATTTACATAGCATCTTTTACTTAAGTATTTTGCAATCTCTAATTAATTAAATCCGTTTTCCCCTGCCCCCAATACCGCTGTCTTATGGATAATAAATACAATTTTAAATCAAGCAGTGATGACAGGAGGATTAAGACAAGAGGGTTCTGGTGTCCCTGTGCTGTCCTGATTGTGGCGGGATTTGGGCTTGTTCTGCACAGGTGCTGAACAGCCCCCTCTTGTGCTCACCCTGCTCTGAAATGCCCTGAAAAATAAAGGACATCAAACCAACTCTGCACTGGTGAGTGAAAAATGCCCTTCTGGCTACATGGGCAGTCTTGTGCTGGTGTTTGGATGCTGGGGACTCCCACACAGTTGTGCCACCCACCACGGATGTGCAGTTGGCTGGCAGCTTTAGGGCATCCAGGGCTAATTCAGCCCACAGGTGGCATTTCTCACTACCAAAGAAATGCTGTAAATCCACTGAAGATCTCCAAGTTGCAAATAATTAAAAAACAAACAAACAAACAAACAAACAAAAAAAGGAAAACATCCCAGTTAGCATAAATGCTTCCTGAATAGCTTTTTTTTTTTTTTTGCCCAGAACAATAGCAAAACATCTGAGAGTGTCTGTGCAAACCATCAAAATGATAATTCCAGGTGAGTAGAGGAATGTGTTGGCATCTGTGCACCTGCACAGCACAAAAATAGTCTAGTGGCAGTTGGAGTCAGCCTATAGAAATTGTTTCTACAACAAGGCAATTGTTTTGATGACAGTAGTTGACATTTCCAAAAGATACTGAGGGGCTGGAATCTGTCCAGTGACAAGCAGTGGTGCTGGAGAAAGATTTGGAGGACAAATCTGATGAAGAGTAGCTGAGCAAGCTCAAGGGGCTCAGCCTGGAGAAAAGGAGGTTCAGAAGGGACCTTCTAATTCTCTGCAACTTCCTGACAGGAGGATGGAGCCAGATGGGGGTTGGGCTCTGCTCCCAGGAAATAAGTGACAGACTGAGAGGAAACAGCCTTGAGTTGTGCCAGCGGAGGTTTAGGTTGGGTATTGGGAAAGTATCTTCGCCAAAAGGATTGTTCAGCCCTGGCACAGGTTGCTCAGGAAAGTAGTGAATTCTCATCCCTGAAGGGATTTAAAAGCCATGTGGATTTGGCACTTGCGGGCATGGCTAGTGGTGGCCTTAGCAGCACTTGGGGAACAGGTGGACTCAGTGGTCTTAGAGGGCTTTTCTGACAAACAGTCTTACTTTTTTCAGCCACTGATGACCTGTGGCCTTAGTTGGCTTAATATGAGTTACTTCTCGTGTACCTGACTGTGAATTGACATGAGACATATTGAGTTGTCAGACCAGCAGTTTTGGAAAGTGAGCAGAGGTAATGGTAAAATGCAAATAATTCCAGAGCAACACTGGGCAATGGAGACCGTGCCACAAGTACGCTTGCTGTCTGCCACGTGCTCATGCCTTCCTACCATCCCCTAGAAATGGCATCATGCCTTTATTTTTTTTAATCTAGGAGAAATATGGGAGAAATCTAAGAGAAACTTAAGAGGACTCAAGAAAGAAAAGCTGCAAAACGTTAAGTGTTCCAAATCTTGTTTTAATAATACTGTAGCGTATTTTGTGAGGAAAGCTCTTGCTTATGTTCCCTATTACCTTTTTGAAAGAGCTCTTCCTGTAGTGCTGTCCTTGGAAAAGACTGTGTTAGCTGTGAATAGAGATTTTATAAACCTACTTGGGGCTTTTTTTTGGTAATGGACCATTGTTTCTTCATGACTTTGTATTACATCAAGGCCAAAAGTGTGTGAATTTCAGGTTTTGGTATAATTTCCCATAAAAATGTTAGGCTGTAATTAAAAAAAATGCAAAAAGCAAAATGCAGTGAGAAAAAAAGAAAAACATCAGTGGCATTTCTTCAAAATATGAGTTGTCTGGTTTTGAGCTGCTTAATGGAACTGGCACATCTACCAGCAGTGAGGAATACTGTTTGTGGAAATCCCTTGAGAATCAGCATGGACAGGTGCTGCCTGTACTGCCACAGACTTGACACCCATCTTGGGATTTTCACAAAGATGTGGCTGAAAAGTGAATTCAGTTAAAAGAGTGAAAGGAGTGTCAGAGTCCCTCCAGAGCTTTTCTTCTTTTCATTCTACATTCTTTGCAACAGTCTGAATTCCTTGAGCTCCTCAGCCCTGTGATGACACTACCTTTTTTGAGCACTAAATCCTGAAGAAAGGCTTATGTGTCAGCAATATCCCTCTAGAGTGGGGTCATGTGTGTTATCCTCTCCCCAGCAGGCAATTGTGGTTTCAGACCTGGTGGCCTCCCCAGATGTGAGCATTCTCTTTGGGAAGGATGGTCCTGGACTGTTGGGAGTTAAGGATTGCAGGAGGGTCTAGGCTTTAGAAGAATGTGGTGCAAAGGAGGCAGATGCTGCTGCAGCTGTACTAGTTGCAAAGTCCGTAAGACATGTGAGATGTTAGGGGATGTGGATGAGACTTAGCAAGTCAGATTTTTGGTGCTAAACAGAGGCCTTGGTTTTGCTCCTTCTGTCCTTGGAGTGATGCAAAGTCACTGCTCCTTTGCACTACATCATCTGAGAGTTTGTAGACAGCAGTGTTACCTCTGTGCTTTCCTCTGCAAGGCACTGCCTGCAAACCTCAGCAAAGTGCTCCCTTTCTGTGGCGGCTGCTCCAAGGTCCCTCAGCTGCAGCAGGCCTCTGATGAGGGAATGTCCCTCCCTGCACAATGGACCTGCAGCCCCTACAGAGGGGAAGGCACTGTCGTTGCTGCAGGGATGATGCTCCACTAGAGCCAGCCCCACCATGCTCACTACCATTCCTCTGGCTCTGCTACAGAGTATGAAGGGGTTGTACGCTGTGGGGACCAGCGGTGGCACCACAGGACTAGATAGAGGAGTGGAGGCACCGTGGCATTCCGTCACCACTCCAGAACACAGTCCCAGCCTCTCCTCCTCAGTGGACCCATCGAGGTGGTAGGGACACCCAGCAGCTTTGCTCAGGGTCACATTTGCCCTGTGAAGACCTGAGCAGCTCTGCCCCATCATCAGAAATGCAGTCCTGAAGGGACTCCTTTCTCTGACCTTTCTAATTATTGCTGTCCAATCTTCCTCCATGTTTTATTTTAATTATTTTTCCCTTTCTTCTCTCCCTCTCTTTTTTTCCCCTAAAACTTCAGCACTTCTCTCCAGTGTATTAAGAATGTGAGTGAAATTGATGGCTGGAACGTCTCAAGTCTTTATGATGATGAATGACTTTCACTGCCAAAGCTTTTATTGTCTCTGATTTGGGAAGAAGGAGAGCGGATTTATTGTGGCCAACTGTCATGCCATTTAATACAGTTATAAATCCTGATGCCATGACAGGCACTCTGGGCTGTGGACCTCCTCTGGCCTCTCTCTTACCCTGCCTTTATCCCCTCGTGGTGTCCACAGCAGGGGAGCCCGCAGGAGGAAATGTGAGCTGGGAGCTCCCAGCTGAAGGGTGGTAGTAGAGGACAGGGCTAGCCCTGAGTGTCTCACCCAGATCCAGGCAGGCTGCACAGCCCTTGACTCTTAGAATGGGTGGAGATGCCCCATGGTCCTGGGCACCAGTGCAGCATCCCCCCATCCCGGTGCTGATGCTCATGGGCTGCTTTGGTCCTCTTTGAATGTGGCAGAAGGGGAATCTCCCACTGTGGCTTGGAGCAAAATCCAGTTCCCCATTTCCTTCTCTCCTCTGGTCTGAACTCACTGGAGGATGCTTCCCATAAAGTAATCAATACATTTGTTATTTTCCGAACTACCTAGTGCATCATTTGAGGTACACGTCTGACTATGTTGTGAAAGATGTTGTCTACTCACCAGGCAGCTCAAAAAGAGGTGGGACTTGGAAATCTGAACCTGGTCCTTCTGCTTCACAGGGCAGATGAAAAATGCCATTTGTCTTAAAGTGATTTTGAATGAGATGTTTCAGGTTCCTTCAACTGAAGAGAATAAAATATTTACAACTTGACAACTGAAAATATTTGATGAGTGTACTAAAACCTAAGTGTATCAGTATTTCCCTGGCTTCACTCTTTCCATCACAGAATCCAGGTAAAGTGCCTGATTTCAACTTTTCATCTTAATCCTGGATAAAAAAAATGTTACTGAAATACCAGAAAAATGGGACATGGGTTGTTGATCTGGACTTTTTTGAGCCCTGATTAAGATTTTAGAATCTATGATGTAAAAATTTCTCCTGTGAGTAGAAAACTGTGCATGACATTAGCAGTGAGGCTTGGATTAGAAATGTCTCCATCTCAGATTAATTCCAGATGCAGATCATAAATACTGATTCTTGTGAGGTGAAGATTTCAGCCTGGGTTTAATGTTGCTGCAAAAAAGACTAGTGGAAACTGTTGGGCTTTGCCTCCGTGCCTATCTAGCAAGTTCAATAACCAGTTGTCAATATGCTCACATCTTCCCATTCCTGGATGCACCAGCAGGCTGCCAGATCATGCTCATCCATGTCAGTTGACAGGGCTCCCCTACATGGGGAAGTGTCTGCATGGGACCAGGTGGGGCAGTGAAGCCCTGAGTCATCTGGCATGAGGCTGAGTGCTCACAGTCCCCAGCACTCTGCTGCTGCCCCAAGCCTGGCTGGACAGGCCGCAGCCCCAAGTGGTGATGTGACCTGCCAGCACAATGTCAGCCATTGGGGTGGGCACTGCTGAGGGGTTTCACGACTCTGGCTTGGGACCAAAGGGATTCCCAATGAGGCAGGTTTGCATGGTGTCTGAGCTTCTCCTGCTCTCACTGCTTCCAAAAGTTCTCTGAACATCACTGCTGTCCTTTACAAGTGTCCTCCCCTCTTGTCTAGCTGCTTGTATGGGTCAACCCACTTGCTTTGCCACACACGGCTGGGGAGCATGAGGCCCCTTCCTTGCCAGTGCCATCCCAGCCCACCAGGTTATGCCAGGGACCCAGGGCTCAGCAGCCAGCCAGCACATGCTTGCCTGGATTCTAGGACCCTCCCCAGGCCATTGTGTATAGTCCTTGGACCTGGGGTCAGGGCAATGCCAGCTACCAGGCTGGGAGGAGGAGGTGGGCTGCCCTGCCTGGGATCATGTCTCATATCATATTTCATATCTCGTATATCATATCTCATATATTGTATCATATCATATCATATCATATCAATCATATCATATCATATCATATCATATCATATCATATCATATCATATCATATCATATCATATCATATCATATCATAATCTGTGTTATACAGATGCTCTGGAGCAACACCTGTAGCAGCATGACCTTTTCAGGCAGTTCATGTCACAGCCCAGCACCTGCAGCTAGTGGCAGCCTCACTCATGGTGGGTGGGATACCAGGCCAGCAATATCCTCAGATGCCCTTCATGGAGTGGCCATAGTGGCAGACACTGGTAGAGGGGCCATCTCTGTCTTTTCCTCATGCACTGCTGTGGTGCCCAAGAAGGTCATGGGGGTGGAATCATGGTCAGGTACAGACAAGGCAGCTGCTTGAGCTCCTACCTCTGAGTTGTTTGTGGACAGCAAGGTCTTTTGGTCAGATCTTTGGAGTGAAACCTGAAGGTTTGAGCCCTACTGAGGGATGTTTTCCCTTGGGAACAGCTTCTCTGTCCCAAGGGCAGCTCCCAGCCTGAGCCAAGGCTGTGGACCTGAGAAGTGTGTGGGACCATTCCCCAGGGCTGGCTTTGCCATGCATGTCCCTTTTCTTAACTAATAAATGGGATTTATTAAATGGGATGAACATGTAGGGTTGGAAACATTCTGAATTTCCGTTACTTGAAGAGGGAGAGGTTGGAGGCCAGCCATGTCTCCCCCTACATATCCATTTTTTTTTGGGAGCATCCATGGCACTACAGTAAATTGCTAAAAGTGCTCTGCTTTTTATACTACAGCTGCTACTGTTTGTTTTTTTTTTGCTTGTAGTCCCAGTGTCTGGAGTCCTGTTACAGTGAGAGGATTTTATAATTCTTCAGAAATTGATGGTAGTTTCTTTCTAGTCCTCTTGATTTCAAGAGAGGCTAGAAAACAGCTTCTGGGCATTTGCAGAAATTCAAACAATGGGAAAGAAACAAAAGGAAAAATATTTTATTTGAACATCTCTTGATAACTCAGTCTCCTTTCTGATTTTTGTGGGGTATTGAACAGCTAACTGTGCATTTGCAGAAACAGGGATCTCCCAGATGACAAACTTATCAAGGTGCCAGTCCTCTTGGTCATCTTGCATCTTTTCCAGCAGCACAGTGATTACTGTGGAGACAGTCTCACTGAGCCTGCTGTGCTGCTCTTATTAGAAGTATTGCTGTGCTGCAGAAGGGAAACAATAATAAAGGGAATATGTTGCTTCTGTATGCGTTAAGAGCACTGATCAAACCACATGAGATCCCATTTCAGACATAATGTGCATTGGAGGGCAAAATTAGATTGAGAAGTAAATGGAGCCTAAAATTTCCGTAGCTTTATTCGTCAGAAAGCTGTTTCATTGCGTGGTTTAATTCTCCTACTTCTTTCATTCATTGAATATAGCGTGCTGGCTACAGTATGTTTTAGAAATAATGGGATGAAAAAAACTCATCTTTAATTTGGCAGTGGTTGTGAGGGGTGTTAAGGCTGTTCAGACCAGAGATGTGAGATGATATGAAATGCAGAAACGTGTTACACAGCAGCAGAAAACCAGCCAGACTTGCACTTTCTGCATTTTTGCAGGAAGAGGTGTTCTGGTTCAGGATTGTTGTTTTATATTTTGGCTTTTGATTTTAGCTTCTTTTGCGTTTATTTAATTCTGAACTATTTAAAGTTGGTTTTATTATTTTTATTTAAAAGTTTTTTATCATTGCTTCATGCAAATTATGCTGCATGATGAACGGCACTTGATCAAAAAATATAATTTTCTAGGCTGAGACCTGCCATGGTGGTAAGTACATTATTTTTATGTGAGATTTCTCTTCCCTTTAAACATGTTGACTTGACAGGAGGAGGCTAACTGGTCTCTTAGATAAGTAGACACATGGGGTTTTTGCCTTTAGAGGCAACACTTGATGTCATTTCCAAATCAACACAGATTGCCAAGGAGAGCACTTAATGTGCAGTGAATCCCTTTTGAAAGAGTGAAAACTGCAGATGTGTATAATTGGCACCAGTGGTGTGACCCAAGCAGGAGGACAAGCCTATGCGTGTCTCTGTCCCACATACACCTTCGTGCATCCATTCTTCTAGGCTGCATTCTGTGCTCTGTTTTGTTTCCAGAGCCCATGCAAGCTGGCTTCTCTTCCCTCATGCTGCTTCATCAGTTCCCACATGCTAATTATCTCAATTTTGCCTTGCATTGTGAAATATAAATGGGAAGAGGAGCCAATTTCAGGCTGTTTTCCTGAGGAGGTGTGAGCAGACCTGAAACCAGTTAAATTTCAGATGAAATTGTCAATTTCAGTGATATGTAAGTGGAATCTTATCTTTGATATCTCATTTTGACTACCAGGACATCCCATCCTATCAGGGTCAGGACAAGCTGCCCTTCCCCGGCTCCTGAAACCTGTCATCCAGGGAGGCGCTTCTCCTCCACACTGGTGGAGGGACTGAGCCCAGCCTGGGGTTGTTGGGTCCTTGTGCCACCATAGCCCTTTTTTTTGAGCTCCATCTTGGGCTGGGCACACCCAGGGTCCAGCCTTTCTTTTGGCTATAGCAGGACTCTGCAGATTCAATGGCTGCTGCCGTATGGTGAGTGGTGCTTGAAACTAAGATAGGGGAGAATGGGCTTTCCTTCCCTGTGAAAATATTCATTATTTTGACCTCATTCAGGTCTATTTCCTTTTAAAACCAACCAACCAACAAACGAACACACAACAAGTAAACAAACATAAAACCCCCAGCCATAGTGCCCAGATCTGAAGAAATTTTAACAATGGAAAGTACTAAATAAGGTAAAACTGGCACAGAGAAGTGTGCATTGCTTGGTTTTATTTGGGACACATTTGGTATCTGTCATCAGTATATTGAACTTTACTTAGAAAAGTAATTCTAAACTTGAAAATCAGATTTGAAATTTTTAAAAAAGAAAATCAAATGTTCTAGCATCTTCAGAGTTTTTCATATACACTCTTATTTTTGCAGTGAAATGCCCAGATGAACAGCTCTCTCCTTGCATATACTCCAGGGTTCCACAGTTCAAGTTTTCTTGGGACAGTTCTGTGTCTTAGGTTTCATTTAAAAAGGTCTTGGTTGGCAGTGGCATAAAGGTGAACCTGAAGTGTGTGGTCTCCCATCTTCTCCTCACTGTGCCTGAAGACTCTCTGTTTTGCCTGTTTGTCCCCTCCTTTGGGAGGCACTGTGCTCCTCATTAACAGAGGTGTTCCCAGGGTTTAGGCACACAGGAGCAGTGCAGGGACAAGCACCTCTGTGGGAGTTGCGGGCTGTACCAGGTAGACCCAGCCTCCACAGAGGACCCTCTCCTGTGGGGTGCTGCTCCAGCTGCAGTGGGATGCCCCATGCTGCTTGTGATCTTTTGCTCCTCTTCTGTTCTCCAGGCAGGTGTGGGAGAGGAAGGGCTCTACAAAAGGGATTTAACAGATCCCGACCACCACTTATCTTCCCACAAGATCTTATCATTTTTGCACTCACTTCCATCTACCCTCTCTGCCTCTCTGTGCTCGATAGATGAAACATCAGAGATGGGATTGTGGTAGTGTGTATCTGGACTGTGGTGAGACCCTCTCCGTCATTCTGTCATGCATTCCCATGTATCCCCACACTTCCCCATATCTCTCCACACATGGAATTGGGCACTGAAGACCCAGACAAGCCAAGCCTGACTCTGCCCTGTGCATCAGGGGGCCTACTAGCCCCATGGTGGTCTGGACAAAGGGAAACCTTATGTGGCACGAAAGTGTTGCTTATCATGGGCCAGGGAAGGTTTCAATTATGCTGATGCATTGTTGTGTGTGGCTAATTTTTGGCCACACAAGAATTAGGGTAGGGGTGAGTGCAATACATTGTGAGCGTACGCATTGAATGAAAGGGTCAACTTGGGGAATTTTAACCTTGCATGTGTTATGGGAGGGTGAAGAGAAACAGGTGGACTTTGAAGGTCAAGGTGGATGATGGTGCAGCTCAGCTCAGCTCTACAGACAAAACTTTCTCATCCTAGTGACCCTAAAAAGTACATGAGAAGCAGGAATATTGAGTTGTTCATAGGGTGCAAGAGCTCTGTGGCTGCATGGAAGAAGAGACAGGAGTTCTATGCAGCAGCAGCCAGAGGAGACTCTCCAGAACAGAGAGCATTGAGGCCAGAGCACTCTAGCCCCAGGACTGTTGCTTAGAAATCACAGAGAAAACATGGGAGTATTCATCTGTACTTCCCCACTGCATTATTGCTTTGCCAGAAATCTCTGTTCTTCCTTCCTTTCTCTTTTTCCTGCCCTGCCTCTTTTATAAAAGTGCAGTTGTGTCAATGGGAAGAGTAGCAGAGGCGCTGACTACAAAGGGCAGCTTTGGACTCCTCCAGACATCTGCTGCTGCCTTGCAGATGATGAGAAAAAAAGACCCATATCTGCAGCCCCCGTTTCAGCACAGTGTGCTTAATCTGAATTTTATGGCTTTGATAGCAGATTACAGTGCCACTGTCATGAGCCCTTGCAGCCCCAGTCACAGTGGACACTGCACGTTTCAATACCTCCTTCTCTAATCTTTCCCCCACTGCTCCCATTCCCTGGCTGCTAATTTCACGCAGGCACTTAAACATGATGGATAATTGTGTTCTGCTTATCAATGTTTAATTTAAGGGCTGTTCCGTCTGACCTGGATGCCCTCTGCAAGAGCTGTGCCTCATTATTGATTTCATGGTCATACCTGTGACATTACCTGCTTTGTAGGAAGTAGACTTTGACATTCCTGTGAGGCTTTGGCAGCCAGAGCTAATTGTCAGAAGACTAATCGAGTCAGCAAAATCATTACAGGTGATCTGTGTGTTACCACTGTTTTATCTGCCTCTAATTAGGTGCAGGAGAGGTAACTCATCACAGTAAGCACACTGCACTGGGTTTGATGTCCACAAATAGAGCAAGATGACCACAGGAGGGGAGTTATTCATTAACAGCAGCAATTCAATGTGTTGGGGTCCTGCACTGGTGACATCTCCTTTCCAAGCAGAGTGGGGTGAGACGCCATCCTGCAGGCATTGTTGGGATGCAAAGTCCAAGACACTTTTGGTCATGTGCCCAGTGGCTCTGGACCCAAGGCAGTAATGATTGGGCTGCTGTTGTGCTCAGTGTGGAGCAGTGTTTTGTACACAATAAAACCAGATAGTTTTTTTTAAGACATGCTCCTCTCTGTTTTGGGTACTCCACTGCCCTGTGCTGCTGCCTTGGAGACATCCTGGGTGACACACATATTCCCAGGTGGCAAGGGAAGCAGGAGCCAGTTGATCAAACTCATGAGGTCCTTTTCCCGATAACAGAGTTGCATATTTGACCAAAACATTTTCTTTAGGGTAACAGTTGAAACAACAGGGTTAACATAATGAAGTTCTTCATTGGGCAAGAGAAGAGCTTTATAAGTGGGAGCTGGATTTTTCAGAATAAAAATCAGTTCTGGCAAGAGGTTTAACTGAGATAGGCTGGAAATTTGGGCTTGCTATACAGAGATGAAGTGCCTTTCCAAAAATGTCTCTGCCAGTTTCTTGTTTTTGTTTTCTCTGATGTTAAGCAATGGCATGCCTGGCTGTAAGGCGCCACAGCTCCCTCACATCTGAGATAACCAGTGCCTGGCATGGCATGGAGGCTGCCAAAGGCCACCATTAGAGCGAACAACATGTATGTGCAGGCTCCTAGGGGCAGTAGTCCCCAGGGGTTCTGGCAGCAGACCAACACCAATACAGGTCCCTTCCTTTGCCACTGCCATTTGCAGGCACCTGACTAAAGTGGTGCCATGTGACAGGGCCAGGAACAAGATCTCAGGGTGGGTGCCATTTAGACACCCACTCTTCCCATTGCAATGCGGGGTCTTAGAGACCACGTGAGGGAATTTTGGAGGGAGCACAGCCTAAAGCAAAGTTCAGCCAGTTGAGTGACCCTTTGGAAGGGGTTTGTCCATTCTGCTGATGCCCTGCAACAGCCATTATGTGGCACCCCTGAACAAAGCCAGCATCAGGATTCCTCACATGCAGTCTGCCGATCTATAGGCTGTAGAACCCCAGACTGAATGGGATACCCAGCTTTTTGCATGATCCTCTGGGCTTGGTATGGCAGCATCTCTACATCTCCAGCTTTCTTAATGCAAGTCTGCATTTTCAAAGACATAAAGAGTCAGGTGAGGCAGCAAGCCTGTGTGTGGAGTTGGAGTGGGCTCTGCTCTGTGCTGGTGGGCAGGTCTAGGTGGCAGCTCTGTGCTGCTTTTGGCAGGAATGGACATGGTGTGAGTGCTTGAGACAGAGCCTGGGAAGATGCTGGAGCACCGTTGTGCTGGGTAAGATGTGAGGTATGTGCTACCTTGTGTGGTTTTGGATGCAGGATGTCTGCTGCCTTGGATATTTTCAGCCATGAGGTTCATGCTGCCTTGGGTGGCTGTTTCAGAGAGGCTGATGCCTTGTGGTGATGCTTGCAATGACAGTGGGAAACACAGCAGGATTCACTAGCAACATCAGGCTTGCTTTCCCAACATTGCTGACCTGTTGGTGTCAAACCTCTGACTTTGGAGAGGCAGGGTTATCCCAATAACGCGGAGCACTGCCTCATCCTGGACCATGCTCCTGAGCTGGTGGCAATCCACACCTGCTGTGAGTGTGGAATGGCAAGCGAAGTTTTGGCTTCCCGAAGTGCATACTATAGTGCATCTCAGACAAGAAAATCACCAGCCCCACTATTGCAGGGGGTGGTTCTGAGACAACAGCAAGCTGAACCCCCTACATTTTCTGATGTATCCTTTGCTATAATTAATTATGTGTCCACTGGGCTCATTTCTTTCATACTGTTACTGCCAATCTGTTAGATAAAGGGGAAAAAATACATTGGTGCCCTGTGGTATTGAAAGTGAAGGGTTTTCACACTGTCAGGGTAATGAATTCTGCACGGGTTTGAAGCACCTGAGCTTGGGGAAGTCCTTGTGTCATGTGTCTGGGAGTGACAACCCCCAGTGGTTAATTACTGCCATGGATGAGAGCTGAGCTGATAGCAAAATGAGATAATTTCATTACTAGTTAAACTTGAAGTTAATTGGATTCACGTTTACACAGAGTAGTATACAAAGACACACTTGGAAATGCTCTTTGCCACCTTTTTATGTCTATTTTTTAAGGGTAGATGAACTGAGGAATGCTTCTACACTGCTCCTTCCCTTTTTTTTCCCCTGCAGTTTGGAGACAGCAGAGTCCTTTGCTGCCACAGGCTGCATTCTGCCCCAGCCAGCTTGTCCTGCGGTGGGGACATTTGCTGATGCCCAAACATTGCTTGCCACATCTGTTCAGAGGGTGATACTAACCTCTCCTGCAGCTAGTGGCAAAATTTCTTTTATGAAAGAAAATTGCTTATTTGCACTTTCTTTGCTAAATGATAATTTGCTCTCATTGTGAGTGCTGCCAGCTCCTGGTGAATGGAGGGATGGACATTTATCGACTTATCTTCTGTGTGCAGAGCCAACTACTTTGACATGTGGCTTGACTGTCCATTCCCTCTGTACCAGTTTATACTCTTATTATTTGGTATAGTCATATTCTGATTTTTGGAGTAATGTGGGATGAATTCTGGCAAGGACATGCTTAAGGCTGGAAATGACGTGCAACTTTTTATCCCTGCAGTGAGCACATGATGGCTGTGTATGTGCAGGAATGTCTGTAGCAGAGGTGTTTACCCCAGTGCCCCCAAAAATAAACCATCAGTGGTGCTCTCCCAATGACATTTTTCCTCTGAGGGTGAATGAGAGATGGGTCACTGTTGCCTTGCTGGTGAGCCAGTTGGAGGTGCTCACCACTGATGTGAAGGAGCTTGATAAGGTAGTCTGGAGGAGGTAGCAGGGTGAAGAAGATGGCAGGGTCCAGGCTGAATGAGCACCAGAGCTGCTGTGTGCTGTCTCTATCACATAGATGTACCAGTCTCAGGCAAGCAGATACCGTTGGAGATACTGGTGCTGCTGGGGCTACCAGCTTCTTCATGGGAAGGCCATTCTAGGAAAGACTCAGCAAGCTATTTTGGTAGTTGATACTTAAAAGTGTTTGCAGAGGCTGTTGGAAAGAAGTTGGTGGTTGCCTTGGAAAATACTGCTAAACTCTGCTTCAGGGGAGATTCTGTCTATGGAGCTGGCAGCTGATCTGCTTTGTCCTACATGACACCAGCCCAGCGAGAAGAGGGGGTAGCTCTACCCCATCTCCAACTTTAGGCATCCAAAATAAGCTTCAAAAAGCATAGAACAGAGACATTTAGGAATAATTGTGTCTTGAAAGACCTTGCTCTCTATGTCTGTGTGGCCCACTGCTAAAATGGAGATGTTTGTTTCCTCTTGACTGCTTTACCTATGTGGATAGGATAGCAACACCTTGGGGCAGAGGCTACTTCTTCCTCTCTCTTTGTGCCAGGTGGATTAGCGTTTCTCTCTTAAATCAATTATTTCAGTGCAATTAAGCTTGACAGTACTGGGGGAAAACCTCACAGAATCACAGAACATGCAGAGTTGCAAGGGATCCTCAAGGATCATAGAGTCCAACTCTTGACCCTGTACAGGACCATCCCCAATTCACACCATGTGCTAGAGAGTACTGTCCAAATGATTCTTGAACTCTCTCAGGTTTAGTGGTGTGACCACTTCCATGGGAGCCTGTTCCAGTACTCAGCCACCTTCTGGGTAAAGAATCAGAGGGTGATTGGGTATTAGAATAGATGGCATGCTCAAATATGTTTTTGGGAAAGAAGTATATGGGATACAATGGACAGGGGGGATTGAGCAATTGTATCTATGCTGTTGGTCACTTTTGGCCAGCCCCCCTAGACCCTGCCGGAGGCCTGGCTGTGAGGACCATGCCAGAAAGATTTGTCAGTTGATGACCAAGCATTTTATTTGGAAATGGGATGTAATGGAAGCCAGCCCAAACCTGTGGAACAGACTATAAGTGGTATTTCCTTGATTCACCAGAGAGGAGAGATCCTAGTGTTCATGCTGTCCCCAGTGGTGGTGACTTTGCTCAGTGCCCTTGACAGTGGTGCTAACCATGCTGATTGTGACAGTGGCTTTGGAGAAAGTGGAAAATTGGTAATATTTCAAAATATTGAAGTAAATTGTAACATTTTCTAAATAGCTGTTGAAAAGTGAGGAGTGTGCAGTCATTGGTGTGGAGCAGTTTGGGATGGGAGCTCACCCTCAGACCAAAACACCTTTTGGACAAGAGGTGTCATGGTGTTCTATGGCAACACCATGCCAATGAGGAAGGAACGAGCCATGGTGTGCCTCCTGGGTCTGTGGAGGGCTTCTGGATGGCAGCAGTCAGGCTGTGGCTTGTTCGCCTGCGTTAGCAGCAGCCCTGCACTGAATCCTTTCCAGCACTGGAGGTGAACTTACTTTTTTTGACTTAATTTAAGTAGATTTCAGATACTTTTGCCTTCTCCAGGATGCATAGATGAAATAATCAGAGTTTAATTTTGTGTGGTAGAGAAGGAAGCAGGGCAATGATGGGGGGAGAACATTTTAATCTAAAAGAGCCATTTTCTACCTGCATTGAATAATTAGAATTCATGATGCCATTCCATAAGGGATCTGACTTCTCCCTAGAACTGGAGAGCAAATTAATCAATTGTTTTGAAACTTAAATTCTTTCAGGATGTGAATGCATCATAAATATTCTGTAGGAAAGGGCCTGAGAGGAACAGCATGCATCCCAATTTGTGGATGCTTAGTGCTGAGGAAAGTGGGGCATGTGCTGAGAGATCACTGCAGCGATGCTGCAGTTTTGACACAGACCCTTTCATCTGAGAGCAGGGGGGAAGTGGCCTTCATGGCCATGACCCGGGGATTGTGAGCTGCAATTTGCAATAACTCATGTACTTGTCTCTTGTCTCATCAGAGGAGGTCTCATTTCTTTGAAGATATTGGGGAAAAAAGGAAGATTTAAAAGTTTTATTTTTAGATCAGCTCAAAATGAAACTGTGGCTCAAAATCCCTACCAACCTAAAAAGTTTAAAACAACAGTTTCAGCTTTTGGGAAAACACTCAGTTTCAACCTCTCCAAGCTCTACAGACCTGAAAAAAGTTTGCTGTCATAAAAACAAAAGCCTAAAGAAAACAAAGGAAAAACCAGAGTCTGTGCATTTCTTCCAGTGAGTGGTGGTAAAATGAAGAAAGCCACGTTACTTTTCTTGCTGATCCAGCAGGCTATATTTTGATGAATGAACCTGCACTCACTGTGACTTTTTCCCGGCTAATTTTTGTTTTGGGCCAACAGGATCTTGGAAGCATCTGGAGCCAGAATGGTCCCAGCCCCCTGGAGGTTGGAAGAGTCCAGGCTCATCCTTTGGGCCAAGGGTTGTCTGAACCCAGGGTCCCTTCCTCTTAGCTGAGGTGCATGCTGAGCTTTTCAGAGCTCAGCAGTGCAGTGTCTCTGCCCATGAGCTGTGATTTGGCTGTGAGGGTCCCCTCCTTCCCTTCAGCCTTGGAGCCACTTGGCAGTCGGTGGGGACCCTGGCAGTGTGGGGGTGGTGGATTGATGGGGCAGGTCCCTGTACGAGAGTGGTGGCCTGAGCACTGTTTGTGGTACTCACACTGGGAGGGGATTGCAGAGCATCTGAGAGTGTCTTGACAGCCACTTACCCCTGGGTAGATGATCTGCCCAAGGATGCTATGAGAGTCCAGAAGACCGTGAATGGGCTGCAGGATTCTCTCGGGGATAAGGAATGGATCCTCCCTGCTGAGATCACAGGAGCATCCATTTGTTCTGAAGGGTCACTTATGGCCACAGCCAACAGTAGTTTCCCCAAAATCCCTGTGGCAGCCTGAACAGATGGTGACTATCCTGGAACTGCTATATGGGACCAGAGTCTAGGCAGGATCAGGGTGTCACTTCTGCAGCACAGAGTCACACTCTCTGACCTCTTGTCTTTTCTCTGCCAGCAGTGACATGTCCCATGAGGTGCTGGGAGCTGTTCCTGGGAGGGGGTGAAGGAAGACAGGGCATGCTAGACCCCTCATCCAGGGACAGAGGGAGATGGAGGATGTCCTGCAGCCTGCGTGTGTGGGGTTATTTCTATGAAATACCTGTGGGTACTTGATTAAAAAAAACATGTTTCTGTGGCTTAAGGAGAGAGCATTACATAAGGCTACGTTTGTGAATCTGACCCTTCTTCTGGCACCACAGCAACCTGTATTTTAAACCACCTTCCTGTCTTAATGTCTTGTGTTTGTTTTATTTTTTTAAACTGTTTAACAGGAAATGTCCTCCATTGTATTTAGATAGCAAACACCCTCAGCCTGTGCACTGTGATTTTCTAGAGAGTTTTCTGGGGAAATGTCATTAAGATCAGTGTTGTTTCCCATTTCACTGTTTCTGGCTTTACAAATCTAAGCTTTGGAAGAATTTGGGAATAGGGGCAAGCAGCCAGAGTTCAGTCAGGAGCCTTAGTCTCCCTACAGAGATCTGCTCTTCCCCTTCCCCCCTTCCCCTCTCTGACTTTGTTGAAGCTTTGTGGCAGCTTATAGACAAAGCAAAACTATGTCTGCCCTCCCTGCCAGGCTGGAAATCCCATGTTGGTCCTCACACAGTAGTGATGACAAATGCATGGCTGTGTTCCGGGTGCTTGGGGAGATGTAAAACTGTGTCCTCTCGCTGCGATGCTCACATGGCGATTTGTTGGTTTGATTCCTCAGGTCGTGAGCTGGCAAGCACAACCCTCCCAGGATACCCTCCGCATGTCCCTCCTGCTGGACAGGGCAGCTACTCCACTCCAGCGCTGACAGGAATGGTGCCTGGTGAGTCTTCAGAACAGGGAGGGGAAGAAAAATAAAAGGAAAGAAAACAGCATTTCAGGGGGGTGACATGGTTCTCTGTGGATGTTCTGCGCTAAGGCGAGCATGAAGCAGAACCCACAGTGCTGAAGGGGAAGGGGAGGTGTGCAGTGTTTTTGAGTGAAGTAGGATCAGGCTGCCTAGCACAGAAGGTCATGCAGACTGCAGAGTGCCAAAGAAAACTGGTTGTGCTGGGATGCTAAAGGAGCTTCTAGCCTCCCTTCTGTGGATCCTGAAGATTGCTCCATGTTGGACCATGTCAGGGTCTTCTGATTTCACTCAGGTGTTGCTCTAACCTGTCTATTTTTTCCGTAAACAGTGTACCTCTGTGCTGCCCCAGAGGTGAGGTCACCAGCCCTGAGGGCTGGATACGTCCTGGTCTCAACATTCCTGTGTGCTTAGTCCTGGGGACACAGAGTTGTTCCCAAGACACTGTATTTCTGTAATTTCCTTCCCCTTTTGGAACCTTGCAGTGAGAAATGCCAGGTTGCATGAGCTGGCTGGTGGCTACTGCTTGCCTGTATGGCATGAGGAGCTGAGGTTGTGCAGGTACCTCGAGTGGGCAGAGCAGGGTCTGCAGGTTTGTCACATCGTTGGTGTCACCCTCCAGCATGGTTGGCTGCAGGTCTGTGTGCGATCCAGAGTAGGACAGTGGCTTCCAGGGCTGGCAGCAAGCAATGGTTGAGGCACAGCAGTGGGAATACTTGCTATTTTACCTTTTCTGGGTGGTTACCAGCTGTTTGGGAGCAGCTGCCAGGGTGGGATGGCAAAGCTGCAGGACTTGAAGCTTGGTGCTGCTCAGCCAGAGGAGTGTGGTTTTGTGATGTAGAGTCATCTGAGCTGATTTTCCAAGGTAATAGATTTTATTTTTAACTACATATAGGCTTCTGTGACCCATTATATTGAATAACTGCACTGTTCCTCTCACTGGTTTCTTTAATAACAACCTTCTGCTCCAGCTAGTGTGAAGGTCAGCTGCAATTCCTGTAGGTTCTCCATCTCATTTAAGTGAGAATTTGCTAACTAGCATTCAAAATGCCTTCTCAATTCTTCTTTGACTCTTGTCCTTTGCAAGACCAGTCTCAGAGCCTTGCTAGGGAAAGCACTGCAGTCCCTGGTGGCAGACCCAGTCTGGTGCCATTGGCACATCTCCACTTGTTCCAAAATGGCCAAATTGCCATGCCCAAGCATGGGCACATGTTAGTTGTGCCAGCTCTGAGGGATTAATCTCTTGACTTGCCTCTGCCTTGTTCTCGTTTTTGGAGCCTCTGCTAGAAATGTCGTTTTGATAAGATTTTTAATCATTAGCCATGACTTTCTGCTCATAATTAAGCAATTGTGTGAGTTAAGTGTTTGGAGACATGGGAGAAATGTATACATGATAAGCCATAGGCAGTGTTTTGTTGCATCCTTGTTGCTGCTGTCATTTCTGCTGCTGATGTGAGTAAACCTGGCCCTCACCACACTGCAGGTGTTCATCCCACATCTGATGCTGTCTACAGCTTGCCTGTGAGGCAGGGGAGACCCTCCTGCTCCTTGGCATTTGCAAACTGTGTGGGTTCAGCTTTGTGTTCTGTGTTTATCTGTTCTCCAGTTCCCACAGTGCTCTTCCCAATAAGAACAGTTTTGTCCCTCACCAGCCCCAGGTCCTTCCCGGTCTCTCACACAAGCAAGGATGCACACAGAAGCCTGTCTCTGATTTGTCTCCATGCCTTGTTCAAACATGTACTCTAGGATTTCACATCTCTGTCCTTCCTTTCCTGCAAAACCAGAGAACTTGCATATCAACAGGGAATTTCTGCTTTTATGTGGCTTGTAAATGTCTGCAATTGCAGAGAACAAACTAATCAAATACTTTTCTGTAAAGGAATCAAACAAGAAAACACATGGCTTTGATTTCAGTCCAGAGCTCTAGGAACTGAGAGGTCAAGCATTGCTCAAGTCTTCCATGAATGAATGCATTCTCTCTGCAGGTTACTCATCCTGCTCTCTTCTCCTGTGTTTTGGTGGCTGTCACCCTGTGGAGGTGACTGGAGGAGAGCTCTTGCAGCACTCCACAGTGCTCTGATGTCACAGGGCACAAGTGAAATGCCATGGTGAGGACAGATGGGCATAGGTGGTTAAACAGCCGGTTGGGTGGTTGAGCTTGGAGGTGTTGGCTAATGTCACAGTCCAGCTGGATGCTGGTAGCAGGCACAGAACTGCAGTGCCTGGCCTGGGATCCATCTGGCTTAGCACCTTCATCCACAATGATGAAAGAGCACAGATTGTCAGGTGTTCAGATGATGCCAGACAGTGTGGTGCTACCAGTAGGCTCCAGTGCAGGGTGGTAACATGGAGGCACCAAGGCAGACTGAGGAGTGTGAAACCTAGCAAGGATAAGCAAAAAATCCTGCACTGAATGTGCTGCAGCAATTTGTATGCTTCTACCTGATGCTGTGAGCAGAGTTGTAGTCAATAAGCTGATAAGAGGAGGAGAACAGGTCCCTCTCTTGAAAAGAAGTCATGCCAACAGTCCGTGTGGCTGAGACGAACTCTGCTCTAGACCCCAGATGCCATTAAATGACAGAGCCATGAATCCCTCTTTGAGGCTGGAAAAAGCCCTATGGATAGCTTCCCTGTCAGAGACAAGGTCCTAATGTTGACACAGGGACCAGGAGAAATCACATTCCACATTCCTCCCCCAACTCAGGATCGTGGTCTCACCCTGCAGCAGCCCACAGTGTCATCTGCTTCCAGCCCCTGCCTTGGCATCCCATCTGCCTTGTATGGTATCTGTCATAGGAAGCCACAGAGTCCCAGGAACACCCACCGACCTCGCCTGGGGCAAGGGATGCAGTAGCACCTCCAGCAGCTTGCACAGAGTCAACACTTCTTTTTATAACCCTCACTGTTGGGTGGCGGAGGCCTTGAAGCATGAGAGTTAATATAAACTTGTAAATGTTCATTTTGTCTAGTGCAGCTCTCTGTATATTCTCGTTATCTGTTTAGAGCTTTAATCCACTGTTGATTCCTACTAGATTCATGGCCACCTTAGGGCACAGGATCCCACAGGTTAATGAGATGCTCTATGCAGAAATTATCCCCAATAATTTGGTACGATTGTTACTATTTGTTCACACCGAGACTGTGACCCTAATGTGCTGTCACTTTGGAAGTATGGAGCAGTGTTTTCCTGGCAGCCTTTCCTTTGTCTCTGGGGAAGAGCAGACAGGAGCAAACTGCATCTTCTCTCTCCTCTCCTGTACTTGCAGCATGGAGCCTGGTGCCACACAGCTGTGCTTGGTCTGTTCCAAAAAGATAGTCCCAGGACTGTTTACCTCTTCAGTTGGAGATGGTGCTGTTTTCTACTTGTGGCTGCTGCTCCTTCTGCACCTTTTACTACCTTGCATTTAGCTTTGGGAGTGCAGAAGGAACTGGCTCGGAGTGCATGCTGGGAAACACAATATTTGCAGGGGTTTTACTCTCTGGCCTGTGTGAATGACCCAGAGCCCTTCCTGAGATGAAGTGTTTGAAAAGAAGTGCGGCTGCTGGAGAGGTCATTGGCTGGTCACGGAAAGAACACCATTACCGTATTTACTTCACCTCTGGGAAGCTGGGCCTTCTCTCCAGCTCTGCTCCTTCTCCTGCATGGGCTCTGGGGCTGACATGGTGACAGGTACCAGTGCTGCTTCCCTGTGGTCTTTTCTTGGTCCTGTGTTGCTTCTCACACAACCAGCCTTGTTGGTCAGGTCTGTCTTCACAGGTCACTACTTATGTCTGTGGGTCTGCTTCCAAGAGGTATCTGAAGCTCTCTGTCCTCCCATGTGTGAGGCAGATGGTGGCCATCAGCAAGGGGACAGAAGGGAAGAGGGGAGGGGTGGTGCTGGAGCTCTAGCATGAGTAACTGCTCCAAGGACCCTATCCCAGGAGCTGTGTCCCTTTTGGTTACTGATGGGGCTGGAGCAGAGGGACTTGCATCAGTTTCATTGCTGAGATGGGGCTTGGACAAACTATGCCTGTGTCCAGTTTCAGCATGAATGTGCCCTTGCCATCATGCTCATGATAATGCAGCTGAGCTGGACAAAGGTCATATGCAAGTAGCCATAGTAATTCACTGAAATACTTATTCCAGGTTTTATGTTAGAAGTGCTGGCACAGCAGACCGTGCTGCCCCTCTGTTTCTGTCTCCCCATTCCCTCATTCATTCTCAAGGGTTGGAACCCCCACTCTGCCACCTCTTCTCCCCTCTCTGGGGCTGCTGTTCACCCCATTCCCTCCTCTCCTGATTGGTCCTGCATGCCTGGTGACAGGAAAGGGTAGACTGTCCGGAATAGTGATGCTGAAAATATAGTCATTAATGGGACTCTCGAAACCCAGATGTCCTTTCTGAGCACCAGTAATTTGTTTTTAATGAAAAACCATGCAGTGACCCTGAACAAATGAATTTCCTTTATAAGAAGTCTATGTGCAATTACTCGACTAAAGGGACCTGAAAACAGTGACATTCAAAACTGGGCTTCGAAAGGGAAGGCATAAAAAATAGCAATGCTGTTATTAGCAATCTTTTATCTAGAAGATGCTCATTCTAATGTGCGAAGGGGAAGGAGACAATGTTGTGAAACAAAACGTGGTTTTCAAACACATTTTTTTCATTGTGGCTGGCAGATATTGATAGGAACAGTGAGATTTTGTGACCTCTTCCTATTAGGGCTGTTTCTTACACCCGAATCTGCAAGGAATAGCACCCTCTGTCAGCCCACTGGCACCTAGGCTGGAGCAGGGGGCACAGAGGGGCAGAATGCAGCCTTGTGTTGTGAAGGAGTCAGGAGGTAGCTGTTCAGATGTGGGACTACCAGGATCCAGTCTGTAGGTATTGGTGGGATTTGGTCCCCCCTTTGTCATGCTGAAGACTTTATTCGTACTTATTTTCATGTGTTTGTGGTTTTGTTCTGGCTCTACCTTTGCCAAAGTTTTGTGATAGTCTGTCATAATCTCCTGACATGTGGCAGTAAATATTTGGCAGGTAACAGAGAGGCAATTGAGAAGTAAAAGGCCTGAAGCTAGGGGCGAAGAAAGCAAATTGCAGTATGTGTGATGTCGGAGGGCATTGGTGAACCAGGGCCTCCTCTTAGGTTCAGTGTAACATTGTAACTGCTTGATTATTTGGACAGTGACACTGTTGTGGCCAGTCGGAGTGAAAGGAGAGTCAGGCCCTTTAAGCTGGAGGGACCTAAAGCAAATGAGGAATAAACCTTAAGAATTCTTTGGTGCAGAAGAAAGTTTGCAAGTTACCTCCTCAGAGCTTGGAGATGACTCCCAAGTCTGTTTGCCGTCTGCTTCGTGATACTGTTGTGGTGGGGGTGGGTATCTCTGATTGAGTTATAGGTACTTATGCTGGTATTGCCACTTCTGGCAGCTCGAGTGGCTCAAACCCAAACGTCCCTCAGTGCACCCCAAAAAAACCTTCACCCTCTGCAGACACACAAAAAAGCACCCAAAGGTTCATCACCACTGCCAGAAGAACTGCTGCCAAAGGACAGAAGTGCTGACATGTGGCGTGCTCTGGTTAAGCAAATTTTCTGTGTTTGTCCCCAAGTCTAAGGCCGCCTCACACTTCTGTAATCTTGAAAGACAAATCCTGGAGAAGGTTCATTACATGTGATGGAACATGTGATGTGCCATCACAAATATCTTGGGGCAATTCCAGATTGCAAATCAACTGACAAATGATTCGCTTAATTAATAATGAAGCAGTTAAGTAAATGGTATGCATTTATCCCTGCTTGTGTAAATTTTGAATGAGGGTCTGCCAGCATCTTGGAAGGCTGAAGAAACATTTTGGGTTTCATCTCTTAGGAATGTAATTCCTGTGCTTGCACAGATGGATAAAATTTATATTGTTTTCAATATGATGTTGTCAGATATCATTTCATTGAATTGATTTAGAAATTATACTGGAGAGGGAAAGAAGATGAAATGCTGGAAAGCCATCAGCCTTTGGATCTGCAGATCCACCTTCCCCTTGCAGAGCTGATCATCCCCTGGGGTCAGTTAAGCGCTCTGCTCTTCACCCCAGCTGATAGTGTGGTCCCCAGTGTCCAGTGTATGGCAAAGCAAGACCCCTCTGCTCTGCCGACTCCCTCTGCTCTGTCCGTAATTTCTGCCTCCTGTCGAGGTAAGACACTCTGCATATCTAAACACAAGCAAGCAAGGCGTAGTGTGTATAAACAAAGGGATCTGTATTTAGGAATGAGGAGGAGGAGAGAAAACATATTGTATTGCTCCACTCTTTGGAAATTTCTATGCATTTGTAATAACAAAATTACCATAATTTGCTCGTTAACGCAGCTAGATCAGTCAAGCATTGTTCCAAACATGCAGAGGCTGCCTCTCTCTCTAGGTCTGCCAGTGAGTTAAGCACGGTGGAAATTAGCATGCAAATAGCCCTA
>JAWWEW010000088.1:7286022-7300246 GCA_035583185.1 Anabacerthia variegaticeps | reverse complement strand
AGCATGCAAATAGCCCTAATTCGGCCGAGCTGTCAGATCCGTATTCAGCCGCTTGTTCCCTTTGAAATCCCTGACAGAAGCGGCTCAGGCAAGTCCACCCTCCAGTAGATCCAGCCAGAAGAGGTACCGAGGGGGCACCTCCTGAGTGACAGTTTGGCTACCTTCAGTCAAATCCATCCGTCGTGTCAGCCGGCAGCGGTGACACCGAGGGCCGTGGGGTGGAGGGTGGCTTCCAGCCAGACCTCCATGCTGAAACTGTCCCGTCCACACTGCAGAATGATGCCAGGCTTTGGGGCTTCAGCAGCTGAACGATGCTGCCCTTGAGATAGGGGAGTGCTCTGTTCAGATACCAGTGTTCAAGTTAAGCTGCTGTTTGGGTCAGAATGTGTTAATGTTGGCAACATAACCACAGCCAAGCCAGGAGTGTTGGTTATGAAGCTCGTGGAACATCATTGCAGAAGATGTTGCTCTGGGCTGGGATGCTGCCTGGCACTGCTGCTGCCTATGGTCCGTGTGGACGGGAGGACAGGGAGGGAGACACCAAACTGATGGCATAGGGCTCTGTATGCATCCCCAGAAGGGAACTGTAGGACCATTACAGCTTCGATGTACCCACAGGGGCATCCTGGTGGCAGCTGAGAACAGAGGCTATTCCCTATAAATAATCATTCAGTGTTATGGATCTGATGTGCTGCCCACCTTTAAGCAATATTGGTCATTATAAAAGCAACACTCAGAATTCAAAAAGCTTTTTGTTGCTGGGGTTTTTTTTTGCTTTGTTTTTATGGTTGATTTTTTTTGTTTTCTTTTGTTTGTTTGTTTGGTTAGCTGTAGTTTGTTTTTTGTTTTAGATTGTTTTTGTTTTTTGTTTTTTTTTTTATTTGGGGTGGTGTGGATTTATGTTCCTAAAAATTTTTCTGTCCTCTGCAAGACAGTGGTTTTGAGACCCATCATGCTTGGAGCTATAACAAACTGCCTCAAAATACCCAGAGACAAAAATTTAAAGATGAGATGCTTGTAGGTGACATGATAAAAGCTCACTGGTTACATTTGTGGAGGACCTTACACGTGGATCTGATTGGCAGAGTTTGCCCTACACAGGGTCAGTTTGCCCTAACCCAGGCAGCTTCCAGCATCTCGTCTGGGCACTAAGGACAATCCCTCTGTATGCAGGACCTGCAGAGGCACTGCTGTCCTCCTCTGGGAAGGTAGGAGCAGCTTCACAGAAGATTTCCTAACAGATTGTTGTTCTCCCAGCTCTCAAAGCCTGCAGTGACAGCAGCTGCCTGGGTGATACACCCCCAGTGTAGGAACTTAGTATCCAGCCTGGATGTGGTGTGCCAGGGCTGAGGCATACTGCTGCATCCTCTGACCTCCCCAGGTCCACTCCTTTTTGCTGGGTATGTGTCATTATAGACAGCTGTAATTTGGTGGAAACACAATAAGGGAAAGAGGGAATATCTAACTGTAGTTAGAAAGCCATGAGGGCTAAATTAGTTCTGATTTTGGAAAGCTGTGGTTTGGGTTAGTGAAGCAGAGCTATGAGAGTGGTGAGGCACTGACACAGGTTGACACAACCAGAGAAGTTGTGGTGGCCCAATTCCTGAATGTTTCCAAAATCAGACTCTACAGGGCTTGGAGCAACTTGGTGTAGAGGAAGGTGTCCCTGCTCATGGCAGGAGGTTGGGACAGTGTGAACTTTAAAGTTCCATCCAACCTAAACCATTCTGTGATTCTACAATTCAGCTGCCCAATGTCCTGACCCACACACAAGCCTTGCCTCTGAGGGTGGAAGGCACAGTTAGAGTTGACACAGACCTTCGTGTACTTGAAGGGCTGAACTCAACCCACTTACACATGGTGAGGTTTCTCAGACCAGAGAAACAGCCATGTAAGAGCACACAAAATGATTTATCATTTCTGAGCATTCACTTTTTCATGTTTGTGTCTTCATGTGTTGTGTCAGCACTCAGAGTTTAAAAAAATTAGAGATTACAAAAATGTTGCAGTTGAGAACAGCAAGTGGTCGGAGCTTTGAACCCTTTGAAATGCCCAGCATCTGTCAAGGCTGCCAGCAGTGTCTTGGACACTGGAGCATCTAATGTGTGGGGTGTGTGTGGGAGCCAAACCCAGACACCAGAATCAGTCAGGCAGTTTCCTGGCAAACTGTGTTTAATGAGCAAATGCTGAGATCCCAAAAATAAACAGAGCGTAAAGCATTTCATGGTCTGCTGTGTCTACGAGCAGGAGTGTGACATGGCTATTGTTTCCTGGCCAAACCTTGCCTAGCCACCCCGGGGTGGCAGCCAGTAACAGTGATGGGAGAGCAGAGTCTGTGTTCCCATTGAATCTGAGCTCAACAGCTCAACTGCCCAGTGCTTCCCTGTGTGGTGGGGATCGGGAGGATGTGGTTTCTTTCCTCCCAGGCATTAGACCCTGGCTGGCTCACCTCTTTTTGACAACCCTGTGGCACAGGGGCTTCTCATGTGCCATTCCCAGCCTGAGGTTCTGCATGTACTGAGAGTTGTGCCTGGATGACAAGGGTTCCATGTTAACCTAGCTTGGAGCACTTTCCAACTTGTCCTGCAATGAGCTAGGTATGTCTTCTGCCTCTAGCATTTCTGTGGCTAAGGGAAAGCTGGAGACTAAGTCCTGCAACCAGACACCTCAGGCTCCCTCCACACTCACCTGTCATGGCAGGATGACCCCTGCAGAGGTTTTGTGGGGTTTTGTAGCCGTTCTTCTTCAGAGCATTGTTTATGAATTCAGCCTTTTTGCCACTTACTGGACTTGTTTTCTGAGACTGTAGGTTTGGTTTCCATGTAATTGTTGTTGAAGGGGATTTGCTTGCAATTAGGGCTGTTTGAACATGGAACACCTGCCCTGTGGTAAACTAGTGCTCAGAACTGATGTCACCGGCACAAATTGAAATGAAATATTTTGAGTATAAAGTATTCTCTTTCCAGGAGTTTCTGGACCCATTGAGACTTCATCAAAATAAGTGGAAATGCCTAGACATTACAGTAGATTGCAATGTGATGCAACGTAGTGTCATCACTGCAAAAGAAACAAAATGGAGTAACAGAAAAGCCAAATTAAATGAGAACTTTTAATCAAAATGACATGTCATAGTAAAAATGAAAGAAGGTGCTTCAAGGACTACCCCTTTTCCACAGCAGAACTTTCCTCTGAAGATACAGTTGAAAGCAGAGGCTGTCCATCTGGAAGAGGCAGCACTGGAAAACTCTTACATGTTCAGTTGTGTGGGAAAGGTGTGAACCCCTGGGCAGGGTGATGCTAAGAGTCCGAGGATGTGTCTACTGCTCGTGGGCTGCATGACTGGGTCAAAAGAAGGACAGCCTGCATGGGGAAGTGAGAAGTCTCCAGAAAGAAGGATGTGTTCACTTCTTTCTAGATGCAAATATGGCACTGGAGCACTTCAACTAAGAATAAGTCATCCATCTCCTGTGACTGCAGTAAGTTTGCAATTAGGCTCTGCATTGACTGCAGAATAAGGTGGGAAATTTAAAGGTTACTGCCTTAAATACTACATAAGACTAAAAGCAGGA
Source organism: Anabacerthia variegaticeps (assembly GCA_035583185.1). Lineage (NCBI taxonomy): Eukaryota > Metazoa > Chordata > Aves > Passeriformes > Furnariidae > Anabacerthia > Anabacerthia variegaticeps. The sequence goes on along the minus strand of JAWWEW010000088.1, from coordinate 7,296,677 downwards.
CTTTTGTCTCGACTTGATGTCCGTTCAGCAGCAGATGCATTAAATCCCATCAGTCTTGGGTGTTTTGCTCCACAAATGTTTTGTCACAGAATAAATGATTGCTGGGCGAACATAGGGATTTTACACACATGGAGAGGTGTGCATGGACTCCATGCTGGGACAAGCAGTGCTCAGGTGGGAAAAGTGCTACTTGCTCTGTCAGTGAAAAGTGTGGGCACAGGGTGTTGGTGCCACCCCATCTTTTCATCCTACCATCTTCGTTCAGCACAAAGGAGCTGCCTCAGCCCAGGCTGTCTTGTCTTTGATTCCTGCACGTTTACTGAAGTCAGGAAACATAATGCCAGGAGTTGGTAAGGAACTTCATCCTGTGAAGATGTGCACTGGACTGTTGGGAGCTATCAGTCCCCTGCAGCCTGTGCCACAACAGCCATGGTCTCCTCAAGCATCGGCCTGCTATGTGTCATGTCTTCCCCACCTGTGTCTTCTCCTTCTTGGCAAAATTTTTTGCTGATTCAGCTGGATCAAGCCAGGCTAGCATCTACAGATATTCATAGGAAATGGCTTAGGGTACAAAGTGTTTGCCAGCAGAGAGTCCATTGTGCCAGAGGACTGACTTGCCACACCCCCAGAAACTGGCCCGAGGTCAGCTGACATGTTTTCACTCTGTATTAAAAGGATGACTGCAATGTAGATGTGGTGTAGACCCAAAGTAGTGTTGAAAAAATCAAGTGAGAAATTGCCTGTCTTCTATCAGTCAGGCATTCATTTGCATTGGTTTTGGTGTCAGAAAGGAAAACTGACATCACTGCTGGGGACTTCTCTCTTTGTAAAACTACACACAGTGGCAGAGGGTGGGAAGCAGACTCTGCTGATATACTAAAGACCCAGTCCAGGCATTGCTGAAGCCTGCAGTCCAGTTGAAAACCTGGTCTTGCAGGCAGAAGGGTTGAGATGCTGAGATTTTGTGTGGCTCAGCTGACAGAGCTCATCCATGCAGGGGATTTACAAAAGCACAAGAGACTTTACCATCCACTGAAGGTATGCTACCTCAGGAGAATGGGCAGGGCCTAACCCTCACCGGTGCAGCTGGACCTGCCACCCCAGTCCCAACTGAGCTGTGACATGGTCACCAAGGACTGGGGCATCAGCGGGATGCCTGAGAATATTCTGATGTGGGAGGATGCTCTGTCAGCCATGCAGACTTCTTCCCACCCCTATTCACACAACTGTGTTTGCATATAATTGAAGACAGATTTCACATTGGCAGCAACACACATTTATCAAGTTACCAAAATGCTTAATTTCCAGACTTTATAATTTCTACACTATGTTATTATGGCTTGTAACATTTTATCTACTTCTGCTACTAGCTAAATTAGTTATGTAATTCATGGAAGTAACCACACATTACAGTGTCATTATGAAGGCTGAATTATATGAAAGGCTCAAGTCATGATGGAGCATGGAGTGAAATGATTTAATCTGAACCAAGCAAAATATTTCTGCTGCATAGTTTGGAGAATTTCATCCCACAAGATACTTCTTGGGACTTTCTACGCAATTTGAGATGAAACCATATTGCTAAGCTTGACTTTTTTTGGACTGTTGTTTTCCTTTTCATTCCACCTGGGCTATCAAGCTCATCAGTCTGGAGCAAAGAAGGTGAAATGGTGCCTGCCCTGGCATGTCAGGGGGCCACATATGCGCAGGTCTGGAGAGGCTGGGCAAACGGGCGTAGAGAGATGTCCTGCATGGATGCATCCCCTGTGCTGCTTGTCCACTCCATAACCTTGTCAACTCTGTGCCATATGTCCATCCTTTGCTCCTCATACACCACATGCCCTTGTCTACACTGTCACTCTCATCTACCCTGTCCTCTTGTCCACTCCATGCCCCTCATTCTCTCCAAGCCCCTCACCCACTTTGTGCCACTCAGCTCTAGTGGGCATGGAGTGCAATGGGGCTTGCAAGGGTTGCAGCAACCGCACAGACCAGGGTTGGGGAGAGATAGTCTGGGGTGAGCAGCTGCAGCAACTGGACAGAGTTGACAGCATGTCCATGACCCTGCATCTGGCAGCACCAGTGTTGAAGCTCTGCGCATGGCAAGAGTAGATCACTGATCTTGGTGGCAGTGCAGTTTCTTGCTGCTGGGTATGCCAGGGTCCCAAGACCCTGCATGTTGGTGGCTGGTGGAGGGGGCAGAGAATACTGCAGGGGCAGCTGGGAGAGTGAAGGGGCAAACTCCTCATTGTCATTAATTGCAACACCATCTTCTATGTAGATGAGTTGAGCAGTTGTGCTCCAGGGACAGAGAGATAAATCTCTCCTAATGCAGTTCCAATATGGTTGCTCTGTGGCACCACCTACCTTTGTTGTATTAAAGTTAAATACCTTTGTGTACAAAAGTTTAAAGTGCATAGCTAAAACCTATGTGGTTGCAGTAATTGCAGATGTAAATCTTTTTGTCATCCTGCAAAGACTATGTGAGATATTTCATAAATATGTCAGAAGCAGCATTAAAATTTTATGGCAGGCAGCACGGGTCGAGAATACTACAGTGACTTCTCAGCAAGGTACGTCCACCTTAACCCACAACTCATTAGTCATTGATGGGATTTTGTGCCTTGTAGCTTCTTGGAAATGAGGTAGTGTTAAAAAAATCTGCATGTTACTGTTTTCTTGAAAAATGACAGCTTATTTAGAACTGCTAAAATAGTACATCTTTGAGCAGGTGCTAGCTAATGTAAAGATAAAACAAGGGGGCCAATCTTTGTGATCATAAAATTATATACAATCTTCATTAGAAGTTAATTGGCAGTCTTGATGGACTGGAAACTTTGGAGAGATGCTCTCTGAATGTGACCAAGTTCTTTCCAAGCACAACTGTGATAAAATTCTTCTTGACTAATGTACAGAAATAATTAGCCAATGTAGGACCTAATTTCATTTTGAAATTAGATGTGTGCAAATTCAGCCGATGACTGAACCTTGACTGTTCATTTAAGAGTTAATCGATGACTGCAAGACATGACAGACATGGACTGGCTGTGCTTTTGGTGAGTGTGAGTGTAAGAAGGGTCATAGATGATTATAAGGTATCTATTGTTCCACTTACCATGGATTTGCCAGACAGTTTACAAGCCTACATATGTAATGAGCATGCCTGTACCTGTGTCTGTGTTGGCAGGTCTCTATCAATGTATGTCTGTCCCTGTCTGTGAGGTATGTTTTGCCACATACACCCTTCGTGCTCCTGGAATTTATTTGCTGCTGGTGCTGCAGTCCCTGACATCCCAGGAAAAGATGCCTCAGTCCTCTTGCCAGCAGCTCCATATGCAATACCTTACTGGCTAAGGGAACAGATTTTGGTTTTGCCCCCAGCATCACACTGGCATCCAGGTGGGTTGCTATGAAGGTGTTGGTAGGTAACTGAACATGAAATGTGTAGTTTTATATATTTATTTATATATATACATGTAGCTTATTGGGAAAAAAAAAAGGATTGTTTCTCCTGCTTTTAGGACAGAAAAGAGCTTTAGCAAACAAAAGATGTTTCCCTGTTAGTTCAGGTTTGTTTGAGGAGGGTGTTGCAGGAGCATGTGTTTAAGCAGAGTGCTGCGTATACCAGTGGCCCTGGTCATTAACAGTTACTGACACATTTTCTTGCTCTTCTTTCAATGGGCAAAATGCCATTTTATTAATTTTACAGGATTATTGACACTACCTAGAATCCTGTGTCAGTGTCTCAGGTTTGGCCTGATGTTTGTAGCATATCACAGCTCCAGAGGCTATGTCTTGGCTAGGAGTGGATGAAGTTTTTGACACAGTTCTGTCATGTTGTGTTTAAACAATATGAATAGGGAGCATAGTGCCCTATGAACTCACTGTCAGGCTTTTTCTTTTCATTTGAGATCAACAAGTGAAGGTTTTGTTCTGTGTAAGGAAAGTTTTACTTGAGAATCATTGGTGAGAACTGTTCTGCTGAAATCTATTACTTTCAATTTCATCTTCAAAAAAAAAAAAAAGAAAAAAAGAGAAGAAAACCAAAAAAGAAGGGTGGGATATTAATTGTACAGAAAGCATTTTATCTTTTTTTCGCCTTTTCCATTTATTAGTGCTTTTTGCACTTCTTTCCTTTTGGAATAGATAGGTTGCTGGATACAATACCAAGGCAAGTGCACTTCCACTGACTGAGAGGGGCTTCTCATTTTGATGGGAAGATATCAGGTGCATTGAAAAGCAGCTTCTCTTTTTTGAAACTGCTCATTGAAGAGGTTTTCCAAAATGGCTTTTTTTCAGTCCAATTAGGAAATACTTCTTCTCTATTAAAGGTCCTTCCCACCATAACCTGTACCAGCCCCAGTGTCATGTGAGCTCAGGGAGCTGCCGTCATGCGTCACTGTACTCTAAGCAGAGCTGTGTCTCACTGAAGTGGGGGTAGCATGAGCATTGCTAGCAGGAGCAGGCACGAGGGACACATCAACATCTGAAATGGTTGTATGGCCCTTCCAGGCTGCTGGATCCTTCTGGTAGGATCTGACTGCAGCATCCATTACCACATGTTGGACCTGCCACTCAGCCTGGCACAATTTCCGATAATCCAGCCTTGAGAAAATTCCCCCAGCCTGCCTTTCAAAGACGGGTCTGTGAATCCCATGGACTTGTCATGGATTTTAGCTGGTTATCACCCTGAGTGTCTTCATTGAGACAAATTGGATAGATCATAGCAGGCTTTTGCTATATACAGTGTATTTTTCTGTTCAGCTTCTTCTAAGGGGAAACGTTTTTTCTGAAGTATGTGCTTCATTGAAGTAGGGCTGTAGTTTGATAGTTTGTCCCATTTTTTAGCATTTCTGTTTTTTGTAGCATGTAGACTGCTTGGCCTCAAGCAGACAGGTTAACAGCCAAGTGTGCTTGGTCTGCAGAGCAGAAGGCAGCGTGATCCATTTCCTTCCTCCTGTGGGACTTCTGGACAAAGAATAGGCAAGGGAGCAGGAGGAGACCTGGCAGATGACTGGTGGTTAGCCTGTGGCATGCCCTGGGTCACTAGTCCCCCAGCTTAAATGCAGCTGGTATTTACAGATTAGAGCAGTATGTATCACTGATCCTGCTGTTTGTTAATGAAGGTTGAAAGTGGAAGAAAGTCCAAGATTCAATCAAAAAAAAACCAACAATAAAATTTTTCTTCAAAGGTACAGTTTGTTTTCCAGTTGAGATTTTTGGGTATGTTTTCTTTTTTTAACCTCACTGTGCTTGATTTGAAAACTTAGCACCTCTCTAAATTTAAAGAAAAAGGCTTGTTTGGGAAACAACTGATAAAATCCAGGACTCTTTTTCACTGAAAGATTTTGTCCAAATTGCTACAAATTTTCAAAAGTATGTTAGTAATGTGAAACAACTTTTTTTTATGTGAAATGAAGTTTTAACTGAAAGGTGCTTCCCAGCTCCCCTGTTTACGTGGAAAACTTCTAAGGGGGTGAGTCCTGTGAGCTGCGGAGGCAGCAGCATCTCAGGCAGGCCTGCAGACCTCATTCTCTCTCAGGAGAGATAAACAGGGCAGGAGAGGTGAAGGGTTGCATTGATTGTAAGAGAAAAGTTGGAGTGTATGGAGCTCACAGTTGGCAATGGCGCAGCTGAGAACGTCTGGGTAAGAACCAAGGGGCAAACAAATAATGCAGATGTCATCATAGGAGACTACTATGGACCACACACCCTGGACAATGACACTGATGAATTATTCCATGAGGAGCTAAGGGACACTTCCAAATTTAACTGCCCCTGTCCTTGTGTGGGACTTCAACATGCCAGAAATTAGCTGAGAGCATCATACAGCTGGTACAACCTAAAATCCTGGATGACAACTTTATGGAACAAGTCCTAAGGGACTCAGCTTGGATCAATGCCCTCCTTGATCTTCTGCATGTCAACAGAGCGGGTCTTGTGAGTGAAGCTGAGATTGGTGGACATCTTGGCGACAGCAACCATGAGGCAATTGAGTTTAAAATCTCTGTTGACAGGAGGAAAAGTGCCAGCAAAACCTCAGTTCTGGACATGGGAAGAGCAGACCTCAGGCCACGCAGAGAATTAGTAAGTAAGGACCCCTGGAAAAATGTCTTTGCTGATGCTGGGGTCCATCACTGCTGATCACTTTTTAAAAATTACCCTGCCCCCTAAGGGTACAGGAGCAGCAATTCCCAAATGTCAGAAGTCAAGCAGGTGAGGCAGAGGGCCGGCTTGGCTAAGCAGGGATCTTCTCTTGGAAATAAGGCAAAAAAGGAAGGTGCATTACAGTGGAAGCAAGTTCAAGTGATATAGGAAGAACACAGAGTTTCTGCTTGCTACTGTAGGGAGAAAATCAGTCTGGTCAAAGTTCAGCTGGAGTTGAAGCTTCCAGAAATGCAGGGGACAATAAAAAGATTTTTCACATACTTCAATGGCAATGGGCAGTATAGAAATATCATCGACCCGTTACTGAAGATCGTCAGCTCACAAACAGGGACAGAGACAAGGCAGAGGTGTTTAGCACTTTCTTTGCCTCTGTCTTCAACATGGATCATGGACCAAAGAGGTGTCAGAACCCTGAGCTGGAGGACCATGACTGAGAATGATCAACTAGTTGGCTTTAAATTTGTGTGGAATCTGCCGTTCCAGGTGGATCCCTACAAATCTATGGGGCCTGATGGGATTCATTCCAGAATCCTCAAAGAGCTGCTGATGTCACTGCAAAACCTCCACGATTTTTGAGTGGTCTTGGTAATCCAGAGAGGTCCTATCTGACTGGAAGCTGGCAAACATTGTCCAGGTTTTCAAAAAGAGCAAGAAGGAGGACCCTAGAAACTACAGGCCTGCCAGTCTCACTTCAGTGCCTGGGAAAGTTATGAAAAAGATTATTCTTGGAGGTATTGAAAAATTCCTGAAAGGCAACACAGTCATGGGTTGCAACCACCACAACTTCATGAAAGGAAAGTCCTGCTTATCAAACCTGATTTTCTTTTAAGAAAAGGTAACCCACCTAGCTGATCAAGGGAAGCCAGTTGATGTAATCTTTTTTTTCATTTCATTACAGACTTTTGATGCTCTCTGTCCAAGGATTTTTCTGGACACTGTCCAGCCCACAGCTGGATGAACACATCATGTGGTGGGTGAGCGATTGGCTCATGGGTCAAGCACAGAGGGTAATAGTGAATGGGGTAACATCAGACTAGTGACCTGTCACTAGTGAGGTTCTGCAGGGCTCCCTCTTTGTCCCTGCGCTCTTAAAAGTCTTCATAAGTTACTTGGATGCAGGATTGGAAGGGATACTAAGCAAGTCTGCAATGACACAAAACTCGGAGTATCTGTTGACTCCATTGAAAGCAGGGAGGCCCTGCAGAGAGACCTTGACAAATTAGAGGACTGTTAAATCACCAGCAATATGAAGTTCTGCAAGGGGAAGCGCCAGATTCTGCACCTTGGATGGATCAACCCTGGATGTAGGTACAGACTGGGGAATGAGATGCTGGAAAGCTGTGTCACATAAAGGGACCTGGGAGTCCTGGTCAATGGCAAGTTGAATATGAGTCGGCAGTGCCGTGGCAGCCAGGAGGGCCAGCTGTACCCTGAAGTGTGTCAGGCGAAGCACTGCCAAAGAATTGACGGAGGGGATTGTCCCACTCTACTCTTCACTGGTTGCAGCCTCATCTTGAATATTGTGTGCAGTTTTGGTCACGGCAATATAAGAAAGACATTAAGCTATTAGAGAACATCTGAAGGAGGGCAATGAAGATGGTGAATGGCCTTGAGGGGAATCCATTTGAGGAGTGGCTGAGGGCACTTTGTTCAGCCTGGAAAAGAGGAGACTGAGGGAAAACCTCATTGCAGTTACAACTTTCTCATGAGGGGAAGAGGAGCAACAGGCACTGATCTCTCCTCTGTGGTGATCAGTGAAAAAACCCAGTGGAATGGCTTGAAGCTGTTTCAAGGGAGGTTTAGGTTAGATATTAGAAAGAGATTATTCTACAAGAAGGTGCTTTTGAGCTGGAATAGGCTCCCCGTGGAAGTGGTCACAGCACCAAGTCTGATAAGAGTTCAAGGAGCATTTGAACAATACTCTTGGGCACATGGTGTGACTCTTGGGGATGGTCCTGTGCAGGGCTAAGTGTTGGACTTGATGATTCTTGTGGGTTCCTTCCAACTCAGCATATTCTGTGATTCTGTGATTGTGCTTTGGTTTATATCTACCTCCAGCTCAGGCCATGGCTGGCCTTATGGCAGACAGAACTTCAATGTAATAGATTTCCAGGCCATGTTTGGATAGCCGCTGCCTCACAGAGCCAGCTGGTGATGTGCAGGTATGAATGTGTGGCTTTGTACACTAATCTCGGCTCCCCATGCAGTCAAGCATGTCTTCACTACTAGAGTAATGATTACTATTGGAATTCACTAAAGAAATTTATGATCCATGTGATTACTTCCACAAAAGAAAATGATAGAAAACAAATAAAAGTCATGAGAGTGTTCATTTAAAAAAGTTAAAGTAAGGTCCCTCAGCACAAGCAAAAGGTAGAGCTGGGCTATGTGAGGAGAGGTGTTTGCCTGCAGGAGCCCAGCTTAGAGACAGACAGAGCAGATTGTTTTTAAACTTACCCAGAACCCCAAGAAGGTGTGGGCAAGGTCTTGCTGCTCCTGGTCTAACTCTGAGGTTTTTCCCCTAACCTTCTGTTCTTGTTCTTTAAGACTGTTTATTGAACACAATTTTATTCCTCGTTTGTCTTAATTTCCTGCCAAATGGAAATGCTGAATAAAGCATTGTCCTCATCCTAGACCTTGGTTAGCAGAAAACCCCAGTAGTGGGGACTTGTTGAGAATCCAACAGCTTCAATAGGTCTGGCAGGAGGAACAGTGCAGGTGCGGGGTTGTGGTCACTCTCCCTGTTGGGCAACAGCTGGGAGCCACAACATGGCTGTGGCAGGAAGGAAGGCACATTATATCACCTGCATATTGTATTACTGGTAGCCATCACATGTGTAATAATCATCCAACCCCATGTTCCTCAAGGCTTGTCCCTATTGCAAATGTGTATGCAAAAATCTCATACTTGAGAAAATGCAGTGAAAATTGTTCAGATGTGTCTGTCTGCATGCAGCTGTCCCTGGTTGAGCTGTACTGGCTCTGGAACTTCTGATTCATGTGGTCTTCTGAAACTTCAGTGCTATAGTTGGAAGTGGTATATGAAACTTCTTTGCTGAGTGTTTGCTCGAATTACATTTAAGTCCAAAGGTATCAGCAGATGGGTAACAAACATGTTTCATGTTTGACTAGGCTGCTGGTTTCTGGTGCTGTTGTCACACAGTCCCAAGGAGACGAGGCTAAGGGACATGCCCGTGACTGTTCTGCTATCTCAAGGGACTGCAGCGGGGTACTCTGCATGGTGAATGAGGCTAGAGCAGTGATGGTGGTCAGGCTTTCTCCATTTTTGGAAGTTACCACACCTTGAATGAACATGGCTTCTGTCAGAACCAGCCCAGATTTGAGCATCTGACCATCTTTCTGCCTTACTTCAGTAAAGCCTTTGACACCATCTCCCATAACATACTCCTGGAAAAGCTGGCAGCCCACGGCTTGGACAGGTGTACTCTCTGCCGGGCTAAGAGCTGGCTGAATGTGAGAGCGCCAGTGAACGGTGCTGCATCCAGCTGCCGGCCGGTCACTGGTGGCGTCCCCCAGGGGTCAGTGTTGGGCCTAGTTCTGTTTAATATCTGTATTGATGATTTAGATGAGGGCGTTCAGTCCCTCATTAGCAAATTTGCAGATGACACCAAGCTGGGAGGGAGTGTCGACCTGCTGGAAGGCCGGAGGGCTCTGCAGAGGGACCTGAAAAGGCTGGAGAGATGGACTGATTCCAATGGGATGAGGTTCAACAAGGCCAAGTGCTGGGTCCTGCATTTTGGCCACAACAACCCTACGCAACGCTATGGGCTGGGGATAGAGTGGCTGCAGAGCAGCCAGGCAGAAAGGGACCTGGGAGTTTGGATTGAAAGGAAGTTGAACATGAGCCAGCAGTGTGCCCAGGTGGCCAAGAAGGCCAACGGCATTCTGGTCTGTATCAAGAATAGTGTGGCCAGCAGGATCGGGGAAGTGATCCTTCCCCTGTACTCAGCACTGGTGAGGCCATACCTTGAGTATTGTGTTCAGTTCTGGGCCTCTCAGTCCAGGAAAGATATTGAGGTGCTGGAACCGGACCAGAGAAGAGCAACAAGAGTGGTGAAGGGACTCGAGCACAAGTGCTATGAGGAGAGGCTGAGGGAGCTGGGGTTGTTTAGTCTGGAGAAGAGGAGGCTCAGGAGTGACCTCACCACTCTCTACAAATACCTGAAAGGACATTGTAGTGAGGTGGGGGTTGGTCTCTTCTCCCAGGCAACCAGCAACAGGACAAGAGGGCATGGGCTTAAGCTCCACCAGGGGAGGTTTAGGTTAGATATTAGGAAGAAATTTTTTACAGAGAGAGTAATCAGGCATTGGAATGGCCTGCCCAGAGAGGTGGTGGATTCACTGTCACTGGAGGTTTGGAAGATGAGACTGGATGTGGCACTTAGAGCCATGATTTAGTAACCACAGTGGTGTTGGATCAAGGGTTGGTCTTGGTGATCTCACAAGTTTCTTCCAACCCAGCTGAT
>JAWWEW010000088.1:7267517-7279855 GCA_035583185.1 Anabacerthia variegaticeps | reverse complement strand
AATATGGCTGGACATAGCTGCACAAAGCCAGGGGAGTCCCCGTGCTCAAACTCAGGTTCCATGGCCACAGCTGGTAGCTCTGGTGGGATTTTGGCTGGGCTGCATGAGGAAGATGCTTTTGCCAGGGGGAAAAAGCACACACCATGCTTTCTTCATATCTCATTTTGCAAGTCCTTAGAAAGCAGGAGAGCTGCTTCTGCAATTCTTTGCATCATGGATGGCCTAGGAAGCCAGGTTGTAAGTGACTTTCTAAATTTTGCTTGCAAACTGGCAAAGAAACTGGCATGATACTAAAAATAAATGACAGCCCAGCCCTAACCCAGCCTTTCTTCATGAGACAGGGCTTTTGGAGAGGTGTCTGGGCTGTGCACTGTGCTCCCAGCCTCTGGGTATCCACATCTGCAGGGGAGGATGTGCACATCATCTGGAGCCATCCCAATCTGTGCAGCCCCACAGGGATGGGCAGCCTTTTGACTCCAGCAGCAGCAGGCTGTGCCCATGACCTGCTCAACTGTTCATTTGAGGCAATGGGCTTGGATCAGCTCCAAGTGTGCTGTCCAGAGTACCAGACAGGGTAGGGCACCCTGGAGCCATGAGAATGTTGGAGATGCATAGGTCTGGATCAGAGGAAGACTTTAAAGCAGAGTCTTGGTCAGGAGACAGCTGCTTGCTCCCAGGACACCTTTTAGCTGTGCCATTCCCTTTCTTCTCCATTCCTTTTTACATTTCTCATTTCCTTTTTACATTTTAGGGGCAAATTCCATCTCAGCCATATGAGCACAGTAGCAGAGTTATGTGGATGGCATGCTTGATGCAGCAAGGCTTACATCTCAGATTGGTGAGGGTTTCTTCAACAGTATTTACTCAGCAGCATGCGTGAATCTGTGTTTAAATGAGGCAAGGGCAAAAAAATTCAGATGCTACCATTTTCCTTCAGAAACTACAGCTTTATTGAAATTGAAATGTTTCATGCTGTAATGTCAGCACTGCCTTTTTTATTTTCTTATTTTTTGCTGTTGGGAATTGTTAAAATATATAATCTTGACTTCCATTTTTTATCCTCTTCAATATACCTTGTTTTGGGATTTTCAAAATCTTTCTGTAAAGACAGGCTCAGTCATTGTACAGATAAGGTTATATTGCTTTGAGTGTTAAATGACACATTGATTGGGAGTTATGAGACTGGAAGTCTTGATTCATCAAAAATAAAAAGAAATTGGGAATTTTTGTTCTGCAGAAAGCCCTGAAAATTAATTTCCCATTTCAGTTCAGCCTGGTCACAAAACTGGGGGACTGGAGTTTCCTGGTAGGTCCAAATACACTGATATGATCCAAGCAATGTCTCTGTGATCAGCCACAGGCTATGGGTCAGATATCTCTTGTACCTTGAAAAAATCTCTCTTAACCACAACTCTGCCTTTTTCACTGGGAGCCTGATCCTGCACTCCCTTCTCCCTAGTGCCTGCTAATCCTGCTGCTAATCCAGGGCAAGTAGGAGTCTGTGACAGAGCCTTAAAAATCTGCCCGAAGTCTCCCTGCATACCCAGAAGGTGCTGTGTGATGAGCCTGAGCACCTGCAGTGGAGTGGAGGTTAATTTGAACTATATCCAGGACGCTTCCACTCCTCTCAGGAGTATACGTGAGAGCATTTAATAATTCTCTCCTGAGAGCAAGCACTGGCAGTATCTGCCTCAGAACAGAAACCCTGACAAAATTAATCAGGACTGGTGCATTGCCTGACACAGTTTGTTTTACAAAGTCCTGTTCCTTTCACTGAGATGAAAGTGTAATACTGTAAGCACTTAACAGTGCCTATGTTCGATTAATTCCCTGTGCTGGCAAGGAAGAATTGGATGGCAGCAGTTACACCAGGCTGAGACCTCTGAAAGAGGAGCTAAAAGGAGAGATGCCGTGATTTGCAATTGGCAGGAAGAAAGGATACCTGGGTTGAAAAATTATTTTTGGGAGGGAATAAAGAGAATAGGAACTGAAAAAGAGATGAGAATGGTGAGAAAGCTTTTTTTTGTTCAGTCTCCATTCTTTGTCATGTACATGTGGAACAGCAGTGAGCGGTGTGAGGTGGTGTCTTCTTGAGAAAGCAGAACCATGCTTGAGGCATGCAGGCAGTGGGAGGAGGCTGTCCAGCCCCAGAAGAGTAACAGCTCTTTGCCATCAATGCCTGCTCTTCCCTGGCTTTGGTGCTCCACTCTGCTTTGCACCAGGCAGCCAAGCCATGTCTGCCTCAGCTGTTGTGGGAAATGGTGCAGATGAAGGACTGAGCAATCCCAAATGCTGTGCCCGATTGCTATTGGAGAAGGTCAGGCAACCAAGCTACAGTCCTCCAGAGCAGTCAAGAGAAGCAGGGGCAGAAGTCAGTTTCCTACTGCAGCTCTGCAGCATCTTCCTGCTCTTTCAGCCTTCCACCATCCCTGGTGACACCCACACCCTTCTTGTGTGGCAGGGGCATGACAGCCTCTTTTGTGGAGGTTGGCTTGGTCCTGCCTTGACCACAGCACAAGTGAGGACAGACTTTGAGTTCCCAGGGGGTTGTGCTAGGAAGAGGACACAAACCCTGACCACACATGTGGCGTCTGGCTTGGTGGCTGTAGCACGTGTCCCCATCTCAAAGCCAGACAAGGAGGTGAGGGAAGGGCCTGTTTTTCCTGTCTCTTTTTTTTCCACACTGTGCAGTGAATGACCTGCAACCAGTACAATGCAGGGATGTACACAGAGGCACATGCATGAGTCCTGGGGCTCAGGCAGTCGCTGTCAGTACATAGTGGTGCTTGCCAGCACAGGGTCAGCTCAACATGTGCATGTGAAGAGCAGATAATAGCAACACTGTCTAATGAAGAAAAATGATTCAATTTTGTGCTGGCTTGTAGTATTTGGCTAAGTGCTGCTCACGGTGGGCTCTGTTCAATGCAGTGTCCCCTCCCTAACATGGACCTGGTCCCTGTGCACTGCTTGTGTGGGTTTGGCTGCACCATTGCGGTGTTGTGGCTGCTAGTGTTGGCATGGTGTCATGCAAGGACAGGGCTTGGAGCTGGTCAATTAGGATTAGATTCAACTCCTCTGGGTTTCTGTGGAAAGATTAGAGAACAAGTAGGTGCTAGAAATTACTGTGTCAAGAAATAAATTGATGATAGAATGAATTAGGAAGGAAAAACAGCAGGATAGACAAGTGTGTTCTGGATGAGGTCATGGTGACAGGAAGACTGAATACTTTAATTTTTCACTTTAAACACAAGCTTTTTCAATTGCATTGCTGAAAGGCAAACCGGAAACATCTAACTTGAGAGAAGTGTAAAGCCTTTGGAAAGCATGGGAGAAATATTGGGCTTTTGTAGGTGCACTGAGTCAGAACAGCAGTGAAGGAAGAGGGAGTGGGAAACCAAAGGTCCTAATCCCCAAAAGACCCCATTTACTCCATAACCTTGTAAAATGCAGTATCCAGTTCTGGTGAGGCCCAGGGTGAAATGGGCCTCACCAGAAATGAGTCAGGGTGAAATGGCTTGGTGCCATTGGATCCCGCCTTTGGATTTTTGACCCCTCTGCCTGAGCTGAGCTGCTATGGCCAGTGCTGATGCCAGTGCTAGTGGGAACTGGGGTCTCTGCTTGGGACCGCCACTGCCTGCTTCACATCAACCTTGTGGTGCTGTGGTGGGTGAGGACAGCAGTTCCACCCAACTCTTCACCAGACTGTGAGTTGTTTTACCTCAAGATACTGCCTATCCTGCAGCGCAAAATGATCCCCAAGCACTCCCGTGCTGCAAGAGTGGCCATCTGGGCACCCCCAATAGTGCAACTACTGGTTCACTTGCTACAGAGAACATTCCAAAAATCCCAGCTACACAGGACATGCACATTTCAAAGTCTCGTGAACAGTTATACTTGCCTTTGCTCATTCAAGACTAGCCAGTTTGATCAGGGAAGGCTTCCATGTTTTCAGTGGCTTGATTTTGTCTGGGATACTCTGTATACAGCATTTAATTTTAGGTCACCAATGAAAACAGTATTCACTGTCTTTCTGGAGCTTTCAAGGACTCTCTCCAGAAATACAGTTCTGGAGGCAGGGGCTTGTTAACCCAATGTCAAGTTACCTGGAAGAGACTCTCTGTCCAGTCCAGGATAGGAATTGTGGTGCCCTCAGCAGGTAACACAAGGCTGTCAGCTCTACACTTGTGCAAGCATAAATGGGATGATGACGCTCTGAAAGGATCTGCTTTGCCACCATTGGCTATGGCTTAAACTTTTTACTGTTTAGTAAATAAACTTAGATGGGATGGGTTCCTACCTCGGAGTTTTTATACAGACAACTTTGCAAATGCTTATCCTGGCCAGTGATTTCATGGACTCTCTTGAGTTATTCTTGGGTACAGTAAAGTATCTTTCCAGTCAAGTGGGACCACACTTGTGAAGAACTGATTTATCTCTTTTAAACCTAGGCCTGTGTAGTGGGCTTGTCTGATTTTTAAGTGTGGATGTCTGATTCACTAAGGATGATAGTGAGGACAACACAGCCAGCCTCCCTGCATACAAGCTCCCATTCTGCTGCAGCACTGAAGCCACATTCCAGTAGCCAAACCTCTTTGTTTCTGACCCCTCAAGGTTGCAGTGGCAGAATGCCACATGCTGTGATAGGACACTGATCATGAAAAAGAAGTTTCCTTCACCATGACTGTGCTGAGGAGGGCATTGCATATAGTGTGCAATAGCAGGTGCTGGTAGAGCTCTGTTTTTTTGATGCGTCAGTTTTTGCTCCCTTGGAAGTGAGAAGCAGGAAGTTGGTGATGAAGGCTGAGACGATTTTCTGGTGTGGCCCTTTGGACAAAAGCAGCCTGGATAGAACAGGTGGGCTTGTCTATCAGATTGATCCTGGTGGACCCACAACAGTGAGGTAGCCCTGCATGTTGCCAATGGTTAATGGGGACTGTGCATGAGCTTTCTCTTAGAGGTTGACTGTGCAACTCCCACTCTGTGCTTGGGCTTTTGAATCACGGAGCCCTTGAGTAATCACTCTGGTCATTTTGGCCTGAACTGCAAAGCCTTCTTCTGGAGGCTGTCCAACAGGAGAGGCCAGAAGGTTCTTCAGCTGCCTAGAGGAGAAGGCTCTTGGCTCGGCAGAGAGCAGGTGAGCAGCAGCACAGGGCACGCCAGCTGGGTTTTTCCTTCCTGCTCCAGGGGGTGTTGCAGGGTCATGGTGATATAACAGCTGGGGCACTGCTACACTCAGCCTACACCCAGGGACTGAGCAATTATTGGACCTACTGGAGCAGGGTTTCCTAGTCTGGGATGGGAAGTGAACAGCCAAAAATGCACCTTTGGCTTCACTGCCACTGATGTTTTCCTGAGGGATCCACTGAGCTCTGGTGGGACCACCTTCTGATGGGGCCAGCTCTTCTGTCTCACTGAAGCAGCAGAAGTTACTCCCTCTGCAGCAAGTCACAGCTGGGGCTTTGAAGACCTTTAGCCATGTCTGTCAGACTGCTGTCCCATGTGCATTGAAGTCAGGGAGCTCAGGGTGGATGTCAGCTCTCAGATGGGGTCACTTGTGAAAATAGACCTTTCAGTCCTGACTGCTCCAGAGCTGTTCCTCATATTGGCTCTGTTGCCTGTCCAGACTTATCTGGTGGTCTCAGATGCATATACCCAAGTATGAGTAATTTCAAGGGGCGTCTTCTGCACTGCCTTACCTCTCATACATGTGAGATTGGTGACTTGCAGACCAAACTTGTGGTACCCTGAAAATTTTTTTGACTGACTCTCTTCTTAGGTTGGAGCAGAGTTGTGCTTGGAAAATTTTTTAACAACTGGTGCTGTCTGGCTCTCTGGACAGATTGGTATCTCTCCAGGTACAAGACAAAGACTGTTTCTCATTCAAGCAAACAATCCAAGTTCCTGGTGATCCTTCAGTGATCACTCGATCTACCAGTGCTTAGCCCTGCAGGACAGGAAATCATCACCAATATTTTTCAAAGTGCTTTCAGTGAAATGCATCAAATGCTTTGGGGTTCAACCTCCTCCATCTCCTTCTCCTCCTTCCAAAAGAAGAGGGTAGAATCAGAGAAGTCAGAGCGTGGCAGTGTGTTGGGGCTGTAATATTTTGACCTTTCATTCTGAAAATTAACTGTTTAGGTGAAGCAAATGAACCTGATGTTTTGAGTGAAGGAAGGGAAGAAGGTATTGAACAGCCAGCAGCAATGTAAAACAATGGTACCCCCTTCTTATGCAGGGTTACATGCATGTGATTTTTATTCTAATTACCCAGGCTTTATTGAAGCTCTGGCTGGAGAGCTCTCTGCCACCCATGTCGGAATGCTGCAGGCTGGCATCTTTCTGCCTTTGTCTTTCTCACGGAGGTCTCATCTTTCACAGGCTCCCCCTACTACTACAGCACCACTGCCCGTGGGGCAGCCCCACCAGCCGCCGCCACCGCCTATGATCGCCACTGATGCCGGAGCCCCGGGCACTGGCGCTAATGGCACACATCACCTGGGACAACCACGGCGAGTCACCTTGCTGCAACCATGCCAGCTACAGTGCAAGGGAAGGAGAAAGTACTTACTAGGAACGTGATCATTGAAATTTTGGTCTTTAAACTTGGTGAACTGATTATTGTATTCCTAAATCTGGTTGAGTCTCGAATCAAACAGAGAAACAGGAGGAAGGGGTTCTCCTGCAACTCTGTGTGGTCAAAAGTACACGGTAGCTTCATGTTCTTTGCAGCCAGCTGGCTTCTGCTTTAATTGCCTGCAGGTGCCATGGCTGTATCTGGGGATAAGGAAGAGGTGTGAGCAGCTCCCCTTGGAGCAGCTCCCTCTTGCTGCACACTGAAACAGGCTGTGAGACTCAAGGCAATTTTCTTCTTCTTTTATTTTTTTTTTAAATATGGGAAGAAAAAACCCCAGTCTGCTCAATTTTACACAAGCACCACTGTAAATACTTGCTACTTGCTTGTTTGTATTACTAGAAGAGTGGCTTAAGCATAAGCAGCAACATTGTAAAAATACAAAATCAAAATGCATCTGAAAGTGTGTTTTGAAACTGGTGCACTGATTCAAAGAACTCAGTAAGCTTTAAGCAACTTTGAACCAGGTTAACACCCATTGTGGCTGTATTTTGGGCTGATGTTATTTCTGTATAGAGCATCCTATCTGGCAGTCATGTGAGATCGTGCTATATGCTGGTATCAAACACATGGGCAACTGAAAGACATGGGCAATTTTGTGATATTTTACTGCTTAATATTCATTTATGTTCATTTGTCACCATATTAAGCATTTAAACAAATTTTCTGGCTTCAAGTTAAGCAGCATCTAGAAAGGAATTCCTAGATAACAGTTGACACCTTATGTACATCTCAATAGATTGGGTGCTAAAATCCAGTCATGAAAACCCTGAGAGGAAGGGTTAGAAGTACCATGGTAATGATTTTTGTTAAGTAAAACTGAAAAGGGTGTACTGGGCTTGAGACAGCGGCACTTGCTTTCCAAGGCAAACTGGAATGGAAGGTGCTCGTTTTGGGGGTCTGTGTGTTTCTGTGAAGGCATTGCAGATTCCAGCCACTGTAGCCCAGACATGGCGGGGGGGAATTTTGCCCTGCTAATTCCACTCCTAGAGGGAGCACTTATAGTCACATATCCTTCAATGTGCGGCTTGTGGGGGGCTAACTTAAGAAAGGAGAGTGTCTACAAATGACCTGCTAAGCAGCTACACCAATTACTGTGGCTCCATGGAGCCAGGAGGACTGTTGATATCTTCCTGCAGCCTTCCCCTGCCTCACAGCAAAGGGTAGACAACCTCAGTGACATAAAGATGATGTCATGACCCCATTCCTTTCCTCCTGACGGCAGGAGTAGTTCCCTGGTTGTGCTGAGATAAAGATCTGGCCATAGCCTCCTTACTCCCTACCCAACCATCCTCATCCACCCAGAGCCGTGCAGGGTCTGCTGAGGGGTCCTGTTGTCACTTGCCCATGAGTGTGCCAAGGCAGAAGAAGGGTTTTTGGTGTCAAACCTGAGATTCATTCCTGTGGATGAACATTCAAGCTGGTATTTGCCTGCTTCCAGCTGTTCAAGCATTTCTCTGAAATGGCAGCTCCTAAGTTAACACTATTCTCTCTTCTGTTTCCCCACGTCACCACTTGTTCTGCATGTCTGGTGTTCATAGTGACCACTGATGTACTTCAAATCCAGTGGAATCTTCTTATGCTATGGAAATGTAGCCATCACACGTTTCCAAGGCAGATGTGTTCTGATTCTTGAAAGCCATGGAGACAACCAGGTCCCACTGGCTCAATGACATTTCAGTGGGATGTTACACAGCCCTTGAGGGATCCTGGCCACAGTCTTTCAAATTTGTGCCCCTAATTCAGAAGTAAGTTTTGTGACAAATTTGTCAATGAGATAAGTCCCACTTTTCATCTGTCAGCAATTAATAGCTGATACATACCCATTTTTAACTAAAGACAACAGCATGGACAATTTATACAGAGAACCTTCTGAAGCACTGCTTTGGATTCTTACCTTTCTGAGCACCCCATGATAGCTTGGGCAAAGCTGCAAAGGGCATTTATATCCTGGGACCGCATGCAAGACCCTGGCTGAGGCTTTCTGTATGCACCTTGTCTGTGAGCTCAGGAAAGGATGTGGCCATCCAGTGCCTTTGCTGAAAACATGAGCAGATAGGTGCTGGTGTTGGCTCTGGAACAGAGGTGCTCTGAGTTATACCAGCTATGGAGGCACTATCTGCTTAGTGACCAGACTGGGCTAAAACAAGTCTATCTGTGTGACCAGTGAGGTAACGGCAGCTCTTGTCATTGGTGTATGGGTCTTTCACTCACAGTCTACGGCCCTGCAACCATGTTTCTTTTATTTGTTTCCTCAGCAGCATGGACTGTGTGATCTGTGTTAATTTAGATAACATTGAGAAGACCAAACATGAAACTCTAGCAGATGTTTGCATGCTCAGGCAGCAGCCTTTGCACTTTGCACTTGGTCTGGGGACTTAGGAAAGGCATGGTGGGTCTCACTGGCCTCAAGGCTTTCATTAGGACTCCCTAAGGCCAGACCTTGGCCAGAGTTGCCCTGCCAGGCATGGTGGTGGGCTCAGTCCCAGGGACTGTGGAAATGCATGGGCAGCATACAGGTCCCAGTCAAAGCTGCCAAGGGGAAACCCAAAGCTCCCACTCTTGCACACGGCTAGCCAGGGATCTGTGCGTGGTCTATCTCCTAAAACACATCAGCAAGGGGACGCTCACATCTGCTGGGACATGTTTCTGGCAAGAACGGCCAGTAAGAGTTAGACCATGGAATATTCCTGTCATGCTGCTGGAAAGGGCACTTCTTGACAGTACTTTCTGGTTTTGAAAATGTTTCACTTGGGATTTACAAACCCCTTTCCTCATGAGAACTGGACTTCTTGGCCATGGTCTTCACTGCAGGGATCCTCGTCCTCTGGGACTGTCTTTGAAAGGTGCTGTTGGTAGAAAGTGGTCCTTTGGGGACAATGGAAGACTGCCTGCTCTCATCTGTCCTCTGTGCGCCCTCCATTTCAGGCAGGTGAGGTCACTGGGTGAGGTGGAGAAGCAAATGACCCCTTGAGACTGGAAGATGGGGAAGAGAGTAAGACCAGTGCAGGGATTTCAGTTGCCCTGTCAACCCTTTACTCAGGTGAGATGCCCTGTAGAGCAGTGTACCATCACTAAACCCTTGTGGAAATCAGCCACACAAAGTGCCTTCAGGCAGTTTCAGCACTAAACTCAGTAATACACTTGGCACGGTGGAGGGTTTTCCAGTACTGTGCACTGTAGCAAAAATTTTATCAAATACATTGCTGACACAGACAGGCTAAGAAATGAAGTCTGAGAGGTGGTGAAGGAAAATGCTGCTCTAAGACTAAATCAAAGGAAGTAATGAGACAGGATTGCATTAACAGACTTTGAGGAAACCCTCAGTCAAATGCTGTGATTCTGTGACTATAAAGAAGACATAAAACATTGTGGACACTGAGTTTGCTTAGCATCTGTGTCCAAAGGCTCCATTATGGAGGCATTATTGTTAGGCAGCTGTACTTCCTGCAGAGCTCTGAATGTCTCAGGACTGGATCCGCAGACCAAAAGCTTTGTTTGTTCACTGTCAAATCAGAAGAACACTGGGGCCAGTGTGTGTGTGTTCATTCCAAGATGTCTGAGCAGTGGTCTCATTTACCTTTTGACTTCAGATGTTGGGACAACGTTGGTGCTTGAGGCACTTGAGAAGGAGATGGTGAGGAAAGAAGCAGCACCAGAGGAAAAAAAAAAGGGGAAAAAGGATGACAGGCATCTTTTGGAGGAACAGCTTTCTGACTGGTTGATAGACCTCATAACAGTGAAGTGCTTACAGCCTGTCACCCCTCCTTAGCTCCCTGTGGATGAGTCCTCTTGGTGCTGTGGTGGGAGGGCAGTGCAGAGGGAGAGGGCGGAGCAGGTGATGAGGGTGGTAAGACTGACTGTGCTAAGTGTTAGCAGCTGCAGTGTTAGGATAAATACTCTGCCATGCTTGTCTTAGCTGATGGGGTTGTATGTCTATTCTTATTTTTCTTTCATTTACCTATTTTACACATCCTTCAGCATGGAGGATAGAGGAAGCCATTTCCAGCCACAGGTACACATAGCTTCAAGAGCGATGGCCTGTTGCGGAGTAAATTTGTGTAGCTGTTACTGGCTCCAGCATGGCTGTGACTGAGTGTTGTCCCTGGTGCTGTGCTCTTTCCTGTGTGTGCCACTGGGAAACATGAGTCCACAGCCACAACAGGTAGCGCAGCATTAAGCTGACCCACCCTAGGACTGTCCCAGCAAACTGTGGAAAAACTTACTTTTTTTTCTGGATTCATTGATTAAATGTTTGAGGACCAACAGCTCTTGGCTAACATGCCCTGAAGCATGTCACTGAGCACACAAGTCATGGTCCTGTACAGGCATTGCCAGGCATAGCCAGATCAGTTGGCTTGCACTGACACAGGCACTGCACACATATCCTAAGCTCTGGCTAGAGCTGCTTCGCACTGGAGGCAGAGCGCTCAGTGGTGATGTGAAGCTGGGGGCAACCAGCCGGAGAGCCCTGTGGTCCTTCAGACCTGCTTCTGTCACAGGTACATACTACTGCAGTGTGAGAAACAAAAAGATCTAAAAGGATCAAAGAGTCTTTCTTCTGGTTGCGCTAATGAGACTTGATGTAAAAATGTTGAGTGAAGAGCACGTCAATGCGGTGCCAGGATTGCTCGCCTCGGCGTCATGGCTGATGTGTCAGCTGCAGCAGTGGTCTTGATTGCTGGTCCTGTGACAGGGATCATGGGATGCAGGAGTTCCAAGGCAGGAGCCAGATTGAGGGGACTGAGCTGAATGTGGCCGCAGCATTGTGGGGCAGGTGTGCATTTAGGGATTGCTGTCCAGAAGTGTTTGGGTAGGCACACTTGAATCTCTCAGAGTCTAGTGGGCATTGTGGAGAGGTGGACACTAGTCCTGCATTAGCCGGAGACACCTGCCAGACAGACCTCTGTGTCCAGGGTCTCTGGCTCTGCACTATCAAAATGGGCATTCAGACCTGCCTTTCCCTTTGCTGAGCATCCTGTGGGAAGAAATCTTGTCACCGTTTTTCACTTTGTAGTGGCCTTTGTACCTTCTGAAATTACAGAAACTCATTTCATTGCAAATGGAATTCCTTTCCAAGAAAAAAAAAACACAGGCTTTTTTTTCTTACAGACAAACTACTTTGTATTAGGGACTTCTAGCTTCAAAGAAATACATATCTACTGTATCCACCAAAGTCTGCAATGCCTGCATTGAACCTTACTTCTTTAAAAAGAGAGGAAAAAGAAAAGGGAGAAAAATAAAAGCTTCCTCCCCTTGAAAAACACATTACAAACAAACAAAAAACCACTAACAAAAAAAAAAAAAAAAAAGAACTCATAACTGTTGAATTGCCTTTGAAAGTAGGGGATAACATCTGTTGCAAAACAGATGAAAAAAATGCTTCTTATAATGTGTATGTTTTGTATTCTTTTTTTCTAGTAGGAAAAGAACAGACTTGAAATCTTGGTGTTTTTTCCTTAGTGCCGTGTGTTGCTTTTGTGTGTTATGATATTTGAATGTAATTACAGCAGTGCCAATTTGCCAAAGATGTCGAACATTATTTTGGGGATTTTGTTTTGGATTTTGTTCTGGGGAGCAAAACGGGAGGTGGGCTGGGGAGCAGGGGTGCTAAGGCATGGGTTAAAATGGAGGGAACATTTGAAGGGGGGGTTTTTTTCTTTTTTTTTTTTTTTTTGAATTGTTTTTATTGTGAAAACTGAAATTT
>JAWWEW010000088.1:7219658-7229845 GCA_035583185.1 Anabacerthia variegaticeps | reverse complement strand
TTAACCACTGTAGTTATGCTAATGCATTGCCTCCAAGCTTTTGGAAGGAATTCAAAAGGTTTGAAACTATAACACCTATCATCCAGGCCATTAATAAAGATGTTAAAGGATATTGACTGGGGTATGGGCCCCTGGGGTGTTTCACTAGTCACTGACCTCAAGCAGAACCTCTTGTCACTCGTAAAAACCACCTGGGCCCAGTTCTTCCATCAGCTCTCAATCCATTTATCCACTGCCTTAGTGTGTCTGAGTATTTTATAGGAGGCAATGCTGAAAGTCTTGTTAAAGTCAGTACATTTCTCATTTCTCTCCCCTTCTCCACTGAGATAGCCTTTTCATTGTAGAAGCTATCAGGCTGGTCAGGCATGGCTTTCCCTTTGTAAGCCTATGCCAACTACTCCCAGTCACCTTCATGTATTTGGAAATACTGAACCATTAGCTCCACCACCTACCAATAGATCACTGTGCAGCTGGTAGGTCTGTAGTTCCCAGGATCTTCCTTCTTTCCCTTCTTGAAAAAAAGAATAACGTTTGCTTTCTTCCAGTCCTGAGGAATCTCTTCATATCACCATAGCCTTTCAAAGATAATCAAGAGAGGTTCTGCAACGACACCAGCCACCTCCCTTAGCACTTACAGATGCATCCCATCAGGCCCCATGAATTTATGGATGTATCCAAATCATTTAACAATTCCCTAACTTTTTCGCCTCTACCAAGGAAAAGTATACTCTGCCCTTGTTTTCCCACTGGTCTCATCACCTCTCACCAAACAGAGCCTTGCTTTCTCTTACATCCCTCCTTCTTTGCATTCCTAATTTTTCCTTCCTACAGAGCCTGTACTCATTCAGTGCAGAATCCCAGTCTTGTGAGCTATCCCACCACCTTTCCATGATCCCAGTGACATCAGAACTCCGCTACAGCACAACATACCTCTCATTCCTTCTGGTCATGCCCCACATGATACATGTTTGTGTACAGGCATTTCAGAGAGGGATGCCTCTCCGAAATATGCTGGTTTCCCAGAAAGAGTATGAAAGTTTTCTCCACAACAACTGGTAGGGTCTTCCTTCTTTATGTGGGTACCCCCAGGATGGACCCCCTTTAGCCCTGTTTTGCTGATGACAAGCTCCCTTCTCTTCACCTTGTTCCTTGTTCTTTTTTTGACATCCTGGTCTACCAGTTCCTCACCTTGCAGACCCTGTTTACAGTTTTCTAACAGGTTGCCAAGGCTGTTGGCAAGGACCCTTTGACCATGCGCTTTCAGGTGGATCACATCTCTTCCAAGCAGGCCTCAGTCCTGTAAGACAATCTCTTGGTCATAAATACCAGAACCCTGTTGCCAACACCAGAAGCAAAACCAACTATTGACCTGCAACATGTGCCTACTCCTCCTCCAGCCCTTGTCCCCAATGACAGAATCAAGGAGAAAGAAAATGCCCTGGGTCCACACTGTGTCTTAGAGCAGACACATGTAGTTCCCCTTGATAGTTTCCGGGTCACCCTGGCAGTAACTTTGGTGACAGTTTCATGCCTGGGCTGGAGCAGGTGGGTGATGGATAAGAGCTGAGCTGCCCACAGAGATGGGCCAGGCCAGGCCAGGCCAGCTCACAACAGCACTGGTAAACAGTTGCACACAGCAGCATGTCCAGGGGATGTTAAGCAGCCTGTCAGCAGAACTAAAACTCCTGCACCCTGCTGTGGCAATTAACTGGTCTTCCAGAGTACTACTTTTGCAATCAAAACAGTTTCTAAAGATTCTTAAAAATGTTTATTCTGATTTGAATTACAGGTAAGGTTTTCTGAAAGTTTCAGGAGTCTGGATAAGAACTGTCAGCAGATAATACAGTTGTTCCAGCATGGAAATGTATTACAAAGCTGATCCAGTATTAAGAAAATATATAAAAGCAACCTTCTAAAAAACAAGACACAGTTGAACTGAATCAAATATATTTATGTACTTCTAAGGAGATAAAATATTTGTTTTCACTTCCTCGGTTTCATTCACGTTGTTTGGGTTTTCTCCTTCTGTTAAGCCATTTGTAGTGCTGTATTGTAACTTTGTGATAGAATCACAGAATCACAGAAGTTTGGTTGGATGACACCTCTACAGATCATCTAGTCCAACCCTGCTGTGAGCAGTAACTTCTTCCACTACGTGCCATTGGACTTTCACAGAGTTTAAAATGCTTTGGGATTTTTTTCCCTGTCAAAGTTGTAGCTTTGAAATACCCTCTTTGGAAATACCAATAAACAAATAAAATGACAACAAACCATGATCCTCATTCCAGTTTGCTCTGCACATTTCTCCAAGCTTCCAGAACCTCCACTGGCACAAGAACGCATCAGAGAGGAGTCTGTGAGTACAAATCTATGGGCTTCTCCCAGTAATGCAAAACCTCATCTATAACTCTGACCAAGAGTGCTCTTTGACTTTATGTTAGCTAACATCAAGCAGTAATGACTAACTAGATTTGACATGGCTTGGTTGTCAACATCCACTGTGGCAGTGCATGACACATAAATGTTTGCAACACGGAGCTTCAGCTTGGACCAGCTGTAAAATTAAGAGTGCAATGTATTGCAATTGCAGAAGATGAGAGAAGATGCTGCAGTGAGCATTTAAAGAGAGAACAGCAGTTTTCCACATTATCACTGGAAAAAAAAATTCACAGAAAACTGGAGAAAGCAGACTGCAGAATAGGATGGTTGTAAGTGGTTAGTAAGGTGCTGATAAAACCGACTGAAAGCAGCCCTGAAGCCTAGGCAGTCCATTTTAATACTGAGTTTGATGGTGTTGCTGCCAGCTCTGGGCAGCCCATCCCAGGGAACCCCACTTCTCCTCTTCAAATCCATAATTCCAGTGTCCATGGAGAAGGACAGTCAGGGTGCAGGCACAGTCCCTCTGGCCAATGTAGGAACTGGCAGGTAGCCAAAGGGACAAGGTGGTGGCAGCACAGCTCCAGAGCCTCAGAGTTTGAAGTCCAGGCTTTTACAGCCACAGCAGGAAGCCTTGCTGCTACATAAGCGTAACAAACTGGTGTGAAGGCATGCTGCCTTTGACACGGCCATGTGCGCGGGCTGCTTCTGCAGCAAGCCCTCTGCTCTGTGTGCTGGTTCCATCACATTAACTCATCTTGCGTAGCCATGGTAACAGGTGTGAAAAACATGCTGTTGGTGGGTCTGGATCCAACACCATTGAGCTCAGCCCTGATATGCCTGCTGGTGGGAGGCAAACCACTAATGAGGCCTCTTAATTTTGTTCATCAGGAACACCTCTGTGCACAGACTGTTAGTTTGAGAGGTCCTGAAGATAATCCCCAGAACCAAGGGGAAAAAAGGAGAAAAACAGGCAAATATCTTCAGCCAAATTGGAAGATTTCAGGAAAGCAGCTTTGCTTCGGTTTATTCAGAGGCACCAATGCTGCATGGCTGCCGATTTGCAGCTCATGAGCATTCAATGCTTGTGTTTGTGACTAGCAGAAATCTCCTGCCCAGGCAAGGACCCACAGCCACAGCTCTCCAGCAGTGTCCATCCCCTCCAGACACCAAACATAACAGTGATTTTGTGGTGCTACAGACCAGTGGCAAAGAAGGGCGAATGATCTGACAGGAGGGATGACTTAAAACTAAAAATGCAATGCTGATGGTGGAAAGAGCATGGGAATCATGGAAAGGAGGGAGAAAGAAAGCACAAAATTCATCACACTCATATTTGTCTCATTAGAAATATTTTAATTTATAATGTCCTGGAATGCAGCTGTCATCCAGCTGCACAGCCATCACCGCGTTGCCTCTCACCTTTTTCCCCAGCTCTCCTCTCCCACATTGCTGGGACTGCCATCAATTTCTTCCCTTTAGCAGGAGTTACACTAAATAGATTCATTTGTGGACAATGGGAGTTGAGAGACAGAGGTGACAATATAATTAAGGTTTTTAATTCTATGCCTGAACAGCTGTCCAGGACTCATGATAACTAGCTGGCTGCAATGAAAGATCTTTAGTCTTTGTTTTCCCTTTATTTCATAGAGTTGTTCACTTTGACCAGTTACATTTGTCCTTTAATCTGAATCCTTCTTCATCAATGTTCTGCCTTTCCATCTATTCCTTGGGGCTGCAGGCAGCTTATTAGTAGTGCAGGAACATCTGAATGGTGAACATGAACACCAGGCAGCACCCTTGGTTGCACACTATCGCTGGTGCCTCTTGCACACATGGTGTGGAGTGAGCACATTGCTGGACTAGCTGAGGAGTGAAAACGGAGAAACAGGGAAGAGGGAAAAAGGGAAGGCTTCTGATGTAACAGCACCTAAACCAAACAAATCAGGCACTCTTGTCAATGTCATGGACCTGCATGCGCCCTTACTGTTGTCGATACTCAAAGAACAGGAAAGTAACAGAAATACTTTCTCACATTTTTTTCCTCTAAAATATGAACAACAGTGGTAATTGCCTGGTTAGCCTGCTAGCCATTTGTATGCTTTTGCATTCCATAACTGATATGACATCTGTGGTTGAGCCACCACATTAGGTGAACCCAACAGCCTCGTCAATGACAGTGCCACCAGAAGACTGTCCATTGAGGCAAGGAGTCAAAAACCTCTCCAAGAACAACTCCATTAGAAGGAAGAAGGAGAACATGACAAAAGACTGTTTATTACTACTGGGTAATGAAGATATCTCAAGGTCTGCCTCCTCCTCACTGGTTGCACTACCAAGTCCCAGTGCTGCCAGCGGAAAACCTTCATGCATGTCTTTGACCTTGCAGAACCATACCACAGGAGCTACCACAACACACTGGCTAGACCTTCATCCAGAGCGTATCAGTCCACAGCGCAGTCCTCCCAAATGCTCAGGGCTATTGTCAACACCACCATATTTAGTCTTGATATTTTGGTGCGTGGGAGCTGTCCTAGTGGCACGCCTTACCCTTTCCTCCCAGCCTAGTCCCAAGAATGTGCATTTCATTGAGACCTCCAGAGAAGGGTCCTGCAGGCTTTAGAGTTTTAAGTCTCTTGTCTCAGTATAAATCAAAATATCTCAACCTTTTTAGGGGTTCCAAAACAACATATCTGTTATTGAAGCTTTAAAGAGCCATACATTCTCTGAGTGTAAGACACTCTTACTCAGTGTGCACTGAGCTATAATTTTATTCAGAGGAATTTAACTCAGAGGAATATCATCCAGAGAAAACAAGCATATGTTGGGCAAAAAAGAAGGAACAAGAACAGGAATCAGTGAACAATAAATCAACACAGGCATTTGGAAAGTTTCAGCAGGAACAAACCAGCAGCAGCATTGCAGAAAGTGAATCACTCCCTGTATTGCAAAACTGGTTACAAGAAGTACTGGGAGAATGTTATGCAACACTAACTTTGACTTATGACATAACTTAACACATAACACCAGTAAGACCCTTTGGAGAGACTATTTTGGCAAGTAATTTGCCCTCTCTGACCTGCCTGTAATCTGTGATAGCACTTTCATTGCTTCAGCGCTGAGTGGACTGGAAAAGAGACAAAGAAGAAGTCTTTGGGGAAAAAAAAAAAAAAAAGAATGAAAAAGTGAAGAGTCAGTTCTACAAACAAAAATCAAACACTGACAATTCACTTAATGGGTAAGTTTCTGTCCACATGCTCCTTTGTTATATCTGGGTGTGACATTCTCCCCCAGCACCCATACACTGATTCTTTTGCTTTAGGATAAAATTTCAGCCAGGGTCATAGAGTCATGTTCCATGGAAGTTCTTGTTTTGGTTACCTCCTTGTCCCAGGCATTGTGCAAAGTTTGCCTGAAGTTCAGAAAGCTTGCCTGTGGTGTCTTCCACAAGCTGGACAAGATCTGGAAAGGACAGGTGTGACACTCGGGGCTCTAATTTCACACAATCATGTCATAAAATAGTTCAGCCCCAGGCTGATGATGGAGAAAGTCAGTTACCTAGGAGTAACAGTGGTGTCTTCTGTAAAACAACATGTAAATCTGGAGTATTAGCTGTTAGTTATCAGTAGCATCATTGCGTGTGCCAGTGACTGGTCTGGATGTGCCAGTAACTTTTTTTGGAACCAGGAGTTAGCTTTGAAGTAGGAGGGGTGAAACCTGCAGAACTCCAGCTTTGTACATCAAAATAACCTTTCAAAGCTCTACACATCAGTCTCAACATGCCCAAAATACAATTTTAGTCCTCAGCATCCTTCATTCACTAGCATTTTTATGGAAGCAAGCACCTCTTGGGAAAACATGTGCTTTTTTTAAGAGGAATTTGTTTTGATTCGGGGGCTCAACTCAGCTGTTGTTACTGATCCCACTTCAAATCAGTGCAACTTATTCTTCTAAGCCAGGATACCACATCTACTTGGGCAATTTGAGCCCTTGGACGTACTGTATGTGCTTCTTGAACCAGCAGTTTCTTTCCTATTATGTTTTTATAAGGGAAACCCCACAAGATCCCCATGCAGAGCCATGTGGCAACAGAGGCAACCACTCCATTGATGCCATCAACAGCTGTCCCAGGTGGTGGCTGGGAAAGGATGTGGACAGTATGCACTATACCGTTGGCTGCAGATGTCACGATAACATCACTTTTACAGCTGACTTCAGTACTGATGTCTGTGCCTGCACACAGTGACCAGACCCATCACTGGCTGCACTTCCCACTGCAGCCAAAGCATCTGGCCACCTGAACTCTGCAACTGTCAAGGCATTTCAGTCAGTGAGTTGTGGGGCCAACATCTCATTGAGATATAGAACAGTGAGCTGAAGATTTTGATCAATGAAAGGGAGAGCAACCCAGAAGAAACTGCAGAAGACTTTCATACACACACACCTAATGAGCCACTGAGACTACCTGCACCATCAAAGCCCATGGCATGCAACTCTACCTCACACCTTGCCCCCATGGCTGATGAACTGAAGAGGGACTTTGGACAAGGGGGATGGAGGGACAGAACAAGGAGGAACGTTTTCATACCGACAGAGGGCAGGGTTGGCTTTGATATTGGGCAGAAATGCTTCCCTGGAAGAGCAGTGAAGGCCTGGCACAGGCTGCCCAGAGTAGCTGTGGTTGTCCCAGTCCTGGAAGTGTTCAAAGCCAGGTTGGAAAGTATTTGTAGCAACCTGGTCTTGTGGAAGGTGTCCCTGTGTGTGGCAGTGGGCTGGAACTAGATGGTTTTTAAGAACCCTAACCCAAATCAACCCATTTTGTGATTCTCTGATTCATTCCCTGTATGTCACAACATCCATAGAGGCAAGGCTTGTAATACCACATGAGTTAGCAGCGGCTTGCCTGTAGTTTGGACATTTATCAAGCAGTAGCACAGATAACATGCTGCATGCTCTCTTTCTGGAGGAATTCAATTCATTTCATTGCTGTCATTCTATTCCCCTGTGGCCAGGTCCAGGCTCTGCTGAGCATCTCTCTGCACTGACTGCTGTTTGCTGGCCCTTGCAGGGATGGAAGACATACCCAGACCATTATCTGGAACCCTTGGTGTTCAGCAGACACAGGCACTTGCACAATATCTGGCCAAACCTTTCATCCCAAACATCTGCTTATGCCTTTGCTTTTTCCCATCTCCTGGGCTTGTTCTTTAAACCTGTGTCAGGAGGTCATGTACATGTTCCTGTGCCCTTGAATCCATTAACAACAGGAAAGTGATTAATTATTTTAGGCTCTTATGGCATCACTGTTAACATACTGCACATTCATACACCTAGTCATATAATGATAGCTTTCAAATAAAGACGACATGTGTTACTGAACTATTTATATTCAGAGCTGTCTGGAGCAGAAAAAGACCCAAATGAGCATAAGAAAGCACAAAAAGCCAATGACTCAGAGATAAAGTATTACATTTTAATCTACAGGTATGTGACAAGTCCAAGAAATTAGAAGCTAAGGATACATGAGCAAGGTGAGAGGTTGAAGACAATTCTTCAGCTGCTGTAAAATTAGCACTGTCTAGTAGGGAGCATTGCTGTGGCTAAAACACACAGAGAAAATACAGAGGCTCACTGTACCCACAACATTTATCTTTGTTGCAGCCTCATGGGAGGACGACATTGTAGCTGAAGGCAGAAACTGCACCTGTCCACTGCAGCTCAGAAGGCAAATGACTATGCAGTGGTCCCCCCCTTACTGACCAGGGATGCCCCAAGGACACCTTGACACAGCAGGAACACTAAGGAATTCATATCCTGGGGACTCTGCCTTGACATGGGCATTTTCTCCTGGTCCTACAGGCTGTTTGGTTAACCTGTGAGGGACTTCAATCTCCACCTGTTTATGCCAAACTGTCAATTTTGACAGCAATGATAATCTTATATGCAAAAGAATTCTCCTCTGTGTGTGTCCACTGGCACATCTTCCTCCCACATACTGTCACTGAACACTCATACTCTGGGCAGAGACACAGACCTACTGAGTCAGTTCCTGGAGGTCTTCTGGAAACCCCAGCAAACTCTCCTGATCCATAACCATGTCTACTGCTCCCAACAAGATACCTGGATCAAGACCCTCTCTGCCAGATCGGCATACAGGTGCAGTGGGACACTTCTGCATGGAGATGTCAATACCAGTGGCTGTATGTGAGATCCTCCCCCATCACTTCCCCATCCCCTCCCTGCATCCTGAGTGAGGGAACCATCCACACCCAGGGTGTGCGGAGCTGGCCCAGGGGTTTCAGTCTATCATTCATTCCTCCTAATTCAGGTCATTTTTCCTTAGAAATATGAGGGGAAATAAGGGGAAAACATGAGTAAGGACCAGAAACATTTGCTCTAGCAGGAGAGGAGAGGAGAGGAGAGGAGAGGAGAGGAGAGGAGAGGAGAGGAGAGGAGAGGAGAGGAGAGGAGAGGAGCAGTAGACTTGGAGTAAATTTGAAAAGGTGCTCAAGTGCCAATATCTATGTGCTCTGTCAAGGCCCTTCTGGAGAGTTCTCTTCATTTTGGGATTTTTCCCCACCCCAGCTGGGGTGTTTACTTGAGAGCTCAGTCAGTGGAGAGGCAGAATACCTTTCAGAGGTAATAACATGCCTTAAGGACCAAACAAGTGTGGGTGCTGAGACAGTGCTTATCCAATCTTCACAAATCTTGAGACATGTGCCAAAGGCTTTTTCCTCTCTTTGACAGGTAAACCCAGTGCTATCTGTGCCAATACTCAAGGTGTGCACATTGCACACTGGTGGAGATGTAAATTGTGTCACATCAGGTGTTTACAGAAAACAACCTTGTCCTGCTTTGGCACGTGTCTGAGGACATCCCACCCATGTATCATCTTCATTGATTATGTGTAGACTTCATTCACTACTGACCAGAACTGACCTCTATGGTGACAGCAGGTGTTGTCAGAAGTTGAAATGGAGTGGACTTGAAAACATGTGGGGCATTGGTCCATGGCAGTGAACATGCAACCCCCTCACTTTCAGATAGCAGTGCAGTTGGCAGCAACATGGCCCCCCCACACCACTTTGCATGCATTGGGGAAATCCTCTATCCCATTTGGAGCTCCATATTCTGTCCTCACTGAATGGACTTCTGCACCTGCCTGTGGATAGCTTGTAAAATATCTCAGGGAGCTTGGATCCCTCAGACCTGGATACTTAAGTTGCTCCATAAGGAAAGCGAGGTAACATTCTCCTTTTCTCCATGCCTGCTTTTTCTAACAGCTCATACCTTGTGAATTGCATACAAACCCCCATCTGAGTTATGCAAAAATCCTGTAGCTTTAGTGTTGTGTAACACCTGAAACATTGCAGTAACTGTTACATTGCTCCGAAGCAATGTCACACTGTGACTAAGTGACTATTTCAGTTGCAGTCTTCTCTCCCCAAGACAGTTGAACCACTTCAGGACACGATAAGGTTAAATATATCTAGATTTCTTATTTTGTGTATTCACAATTAATGTAAAAGTGCATAGTGTCTTCATTTCTCCTTTTTTCTCCTGAACATCACAATAAAAAAACTGAGGTTCTGTAACACAGTCCTTGATTCAGGTAGACAGTAAGAAATGAGTTGCACTTTATATGTACTACACAATATAACCAATGAAAAATCAATTACTAGAGTACAACTAGTGAGTGTCCTTCTACCCAAAACACAAGACAGCACACAGGTAGACACTGTTAGTTAAGGCCCACCCTGGTTGTCCCAGGCAGCACTAGGTCTTCACGTATGGAGATCAGCAGTATGGAT
>JAWWEW010000088.1:7177650-7203666 GCA_035583185.1 Anabacerthia variegaticeps | reverse complement strand
TTTCTAAGAAGACTTAAAGCAATGACAAACTCAAATTGCTGCATTGCTGCAGATCTGGTTGTAGTTGTACTGTGTGGTTTTTTGATAATTTTTTCAAGTGAATTATCTCTTGGAGATTTTTGTTGTGACATGCTCATGTTTTTGTTGTACTGGGGCGGGGGGGTTGGACAAAGAGACCTTTAAATGTCCCTTCCAACACAAATTATTCTATGATTTCATATACCACCCCTCTTATTAATAAAAGATCAATCCAGTTAACATTCCACACCGAGATTTCTGAATTTTGCTAAAAAAAGCAAAGCAAAGCAAATTCATGACATCTTTGTTACATTCCAGTATGTGTTTGGCATTTGGGAAGGGTAACCTGGTGGCAACCAAACCTGCACCAAATACTGAGGTTTACTCATGGCCCAAGCTTCATTTTGGGATCAAAATATATATTAGCCTTACATACCCCAGATCTGTGAAGCCCTCACAGCTCAGTGACAGAGAGAATATATGCTTGCAGCAAAGAATTTCTTATTCATAACAGTCCAGTTATAGGTTTTAATTGCCAAAATATATAAAAGCATAGGATGGAAGCAGGTTTTCTTGAAAGTCTGAAAATAAGCACTCATCAGCCAGTTGACAGCAATCTGAGAGGAAGACAATATCCATGGCAGCATGTGGTGTCTTATTAGCATGGGACCACATTTTGAAAAACCTGGGCAGAATGGCAGCAACAACCTTAACCTGCTCTCCCCTTCTCAGGAGCAGCATGAGTGGCCTGCGTGCTGTGGGCTGAGTGCAGCCAGATGTGGGTGGCTGGTGGAGAGTTGATACCTTTGTCTTGTGTTGTCACAGGAGGCTGCACAGACCACGTGTCCTGTGGCATGTCCCAATGAGTAATGACAGTGTCTACTACTGGCAGCAGTGCCATGTGTAGGGCTTTCCTGCTACTTTCCCTTGAGATGCAGGTCCAGTGTGGCGCACCACAGCTGCAAACAGCAGTACCACAGCTGCTCAACACCTGATGTCCATTCACGAGCCAGCAGTACCAAACGTGGTACTTTGCTGTCCTACTACAACTCTGAGACTCCACCAAGCTGAGACAGAGATCTGTTTTAAAAGAGAAATATGCTCTGAATTCTGCTAATCTGATCTTGCATAGTCTAGATCCTGAAAGGAATAGAGCCTTTGATGGCAGGCAAGTTTGCCCAATTTATTTTCAAAGCCACTATTTTAGGGGAGGGAGAGAGAAATTTTCATCTTTTAAAAAAAGGCCTGTTACAATTGGACAAAGGGTAACAGTTTTAAACTAAAAGATGGTCAATTTAGATTTGGTATTAGGAAAAGGTTCTTAACTGTGAGGGAAGGTGTCCTGGCACAGGTTGCCCAGAGAAGTTGTGGCTGTCCCGTCCCTCAAAGTGTTCAAGACCAGGTCTTCCAGGACTTCGAGCAACCTGGTCTAGTGAAAGGTGTCCCTGCCTACGGCACAGGTCCCTTCCCACCCAAACCACTTTATGAATCTATGACTCTATCTTTTGGTGCTGCTGGGCACAGGTCCCATTGGAAGACACTCATTATTGTGTTCAGCTGCTGGACATTAATTTTTACAGAAGTTTCAGCTTTCTTCAAAACCAGTGGGCATTTCTATCTTGCAAATAGAAAAGTTGGTAGTGACCAAAATCAAGATATGAATAGTAAATACCATGGCTGAGTGAAGGGTGCCCTGAGAGACTGACACTTTAGAGGAAAACAGAAATGTTCCTTCATGCTTGGCCTGTCCAAACCAGACAAGGAGATGATGCTGGTGTTTGCTGTTGATGGCTGTGTACTCCCTGGAGTAAAGAATTCCAGCATTAAAAGGAAACCTGAGTAGTACTATGTGAACCTAAAACCTGGAGTGAGGAAGACCGTGCCTCTACCTGTTGCTTCTATGGGCTTCGGACCATAGGCCAGCACCAGCCTATGACGCGCTGAGAAAGGGGGAGATATGTCCCAAATACAGCTGACACGTACTCGTGCTGGCCTGTTGGTGGCACAGGATCCGTGTCTTGGTTTAAGGACAATATATGTTCAGGAGGTTGAGATCTTAGTGAGAGGAACCCTTCTCTTTTTATTTCTCTTCCCCAATACAGAGAGTGTAAAAATGACAAGTCTGAATGAAGGGGGAGGGGGGGGGGGGAAAGACTTTACTAAAAGGGGGGGACAGGGGAACAAAAAACCAAAAAAACCAAAACAGAACCAACAAAAAAAAACCCCACCAAAATCAACCAACCAAGCAAACAAACACAAAACAAGAGTATTAAAATATTACCTAGCTTACCCTCTCCCCCTAGGTTAAAACAAAATCTGGAAGGATATTTTGTCTGAACGAGTCTTATGCTGCCGAGGTGATCGTGTGGGTTCTGGCATAGCGACTATGTGGGTGTTGGTGGCGGGGCTAGGGCTAATCCAGTGTTGTGCTGGGGCTCGGTGGGGTGGAGTGGGTTCAGGCTGCAGGGTGGCAATGCTTTATGCAGGTGAGAGAAAGGGCTGCAGCTCAGATGGGGTGGCCCCCAGGCTGAGGCAAAAGGGGCTGTGGGCTACTGTGAAATTGCTCCAAAAGTGCTTTGAAGAACAGCACTATGTTGGTTTCCCTGGCCTCCACATGAAACAAACAGCAAAGCTAACTGTCTGACTGAGTCTGGGCTGGGTTAGACATCGAAGAAAATGGCTGAGCACCACAGCAAAAAATTGCAGAGTCTGCAGTGCTCTGGCAGAAAAAAGCCAAGTACGGAAAGAGCCAGTGTCAGCTGTGCCTGCTCTTTTATTTCCTGTCTCCCAAGTTTCCAGGATGCTTCACTCCAGGGACCAATCTTTCCAGCGGGTCCCAAGACCCACTGAACGGTCTTCCTCCGATCCAGCTCAGGCAGGGGTGGGTCTTGTGCTTTGAACTATGTGATGGTATGAAATATTCATCACTGAAATCCCTACCATTTAACTAAAACTACAACAGTTCCTCTCCTGAAGAACTAAACATGTCCAGGTGGTGTAAAGGCAGAACAAAATGAAAAATTTCTTCTCTTGTTATAGTCTTTTTCCACCCTAGAGTTGATAAGCCTTGGCTGGGCCAGGAGAGAAGAGGGATTAAAAGAAGAGAGGGGACAGGAGGGTTCTTCTGGATGTGTCAGATCCCCTGTGGTGCACTGGAAACAGCTTGGGGGACTCAGTGTTAGACTGCAGTTTCCAGCTTTTAGCACTGAAGCTACATATAAAAGAATTGACAGGAATGGATCTTAAGCCTTTTGCTGACCGCACACTCCTTACCTCAGTCAGCCACCAAACAGCTCTTGGAGAGGCACCCCAACATCCTCTAGAAGGCTCTGAAGTGAGTCCAGACCTGTGCTACAGCTGAGAAAAAGGCTCCTTCATGCTCACACTGTGTGCTCTGTTCATCTATAGTGACAAATCCTGGTCCAGCCACAGCCCTGTGATGGGACTGAACCTGACGGAAAAGGGCAATCTGTGTGCACAGGAAAGATTTTGCTGTTGGTGCAGGTTGCTGCAGTTGTTCTCCTGGTATTATGATGGGAAGAGCTCTTGCAGTGGACAGGAAGGTTTGGCAAATTGCTTCTGGGGGACAAAATCTGGGACCAATGCACACAGCCTCCATCCCTGAGAGCTTCTCCCTGTTCCTGAACCAACTCTGTTCCCAACCTCCGTCCCTGTCCAGATCACCTGCAGGCACCCTCTCTCCTTCCAGCACTCCCTGCATGAGCAGTAGTCCCAAGCACTTGAGACATATACCAAAGCTCCCAGCGTCTGGCCCCCTACAGAGCCCCTGCCTGGTGGTCTGACATGGATCCTCCATGCTGGGAAGCTGCTGGCCTCCAGGGAGCTACCTACCGCCTGCAGGTCTGGCACTTTTATCATGTACACTAAGAGGAGACATAATCAATTCCCCAGCTGGCACTTTGCACTGAATACCCACTTTTTCAGTCTGATAGCAGGACTAAATTAGTTATTTAGCAATGAGACCCTAATTTAAAGTGAGCAACTGCCCTGACAAGGATCATTGTTCAAGGCCATCCCCCCTTTGCTTTCAGAGGAGAGGCCCACCAATCCATGGAAGGTGATAAATAGACAATTAGAAAATAGATATATTTTGTTGGTTCTACAAAGCTCCCTGGTGCTGTCAAGCTCACAATAAAGGGGGCTCCGGTAAATTGGTGGGCAATGAAAGCCAGCTGTACGGTCATCACTCCTACAGACACAAAGCCATATGTGGCCATTTACAGGACATCCCTGAGAATAGATGGAGCCAATAAGACCAGAGGGAACTAAAAATACTTGACAAAGTTGGCTGCTCTTCATTTAACAAGAATAAAATATCTAATGGTGTGTAATGGAAGCCATCAATCACCCCAGAGTAAAGCACAGGTTTAATACTCTACTTTTAACTATTAATGCAAGTTTTTATTCATCTGTAATAAGTCAGAAATTAGTATCTCCTGTGTGCAGCACAGTGATGTTTTGAAAGAGCTCACAAAAGGCACAGGCCCTGTAGCACTGCTGAAAAACCGTCCAGACCCAAGTGGGCCATAGACACGACAAGGAGGACTGAAGGTAAGAGAAACCATCTCTCCAAAGATAATGAGACACCTGCATGTACTTCCTAGAAAATATTCCATTTAAGCTTGCAGGTAAAATGCCATTTCTGCTTTTTACTTACTTCTACTCTTTCTGGGCAAAGACACAGGAATAGGTGTTAAAGGAAGTCCTTCATTTATCTGCTAATTAGGGGAAAATATTTGAAATACTTTTCCTGGAGACAAGGATCAGACAGTTGGAAACTTCCGGCACATCCTCAGTTCTGCAAAATGGGACTGTGATATGGAGCTTAGCACCAGACCCAGGCAACAACACACAGAAATCAGGGCTGAGATGGAGCCAGGTCACACTGCACATTTGTCTTCGAGGTTCACAGGGCACATTCACACTACTATTGAGTCTTCATGGCCATTCTAAGAAGCTACTTCTTAGTGTATGCAATCAGCCAACCAAATGCCAAGTTTCATTAAAATAGAAGACTTTGCCTTGTGCTACCACTGCTATAAAAAGAGGACCAATTGCTCTCATCTGCAACTCGTGTGTTCAAAGAGCTGACAGACAAAGTTGCTACAACATTTGAATTTAACATGACTGGTATTTAATAACCATAGAACTGTGGCCCCCTTGTGAGATAAAAACATGTATCTGCAAGTCATAGCGTGCTGACCATGCACATGAGTGCTCAGACTGCCACCCCTATAATGTCAGGATCTCTGCTTGCATTTAGAGATGGCATATGCTGCAAGGTAACTGTCTGCTCTCCCTTGCCTATTTTTAGTTGCTTTCATGGGGCAAGAATTGTAATTTATTTTGTAGAACAGCAAATGTCACATCCTATGAGTACTTTGTTGTACAAAATGCGATACAGTAGCTGGAGAAAAGTGACCTTCCATAATGGAAGTGTCCTGTAGAACTAATAGAAAATGATAACCAATAGCTTTTACCAGATAATTATATCCCTCTTCTAGTACAGTTTTAAAAGCCAAGGACATTTCTATCCGTAACATTGTGCCATTCAGGCTTTTTTGGTGTGGGCTTTTTTTTCTCTCTTTCAATTCCATCAAAGCCAGGTTCATTTAATCTCTGGCTGTGTCTAAGAAAATTCAAGTTGGTGTTGTCAAGGATTCAGATGTAAGGCTTGACCTTTTGACTATGATCGTTCAGCTACTCCTTTCTTTATGTACCCCAAGCTTACAAGATAACAGTCTTCTAAACCTAGCTTAAATTATCTTAAATCAATTATGTTTTATTTTCATGAGGATTGCTGACTGGGTAACAAGTACAGAATTCTTTATATATGGCTACAACCACATGTGAATGCAGACTTTATATCTCCTCTACCAATATATGGTGCTATCCTGAACTGAAACCTGTTTTATGAGGTCTTTCTGGTCTGTTTTTGAAAGATTTCAGCCAGCTGCTTGTGGTAAGGATACTGACTGACATGCACTCCTGATGCATGATTATCCACATCACAGCACAGTAATAATTTATTCTCCAGGAACATACAAAATACTTCTAGGGGAAAAACCCCATGGTTTAAGACATATCCACTGTTCCGTGCCATTATATCTAACTGCAATAGCAAAAAAGTATAGCAACAGAATGAGGAGAAAAATGAGAGCATTCACAGCATTGTGATAGAAATGGGCACTCTAGATTTGACAAGCTTAGCCAGGGGATAGCAACAATTCCACCCCTAGATCTCCCTTAAAATGTTAGAGCAGCTTCCAAATAGGGACCAGAATAACAAAACACAACACAGGTCAACAGTACCATTTTTTCCAACATAAATGTCTGTGTGTCCAGGAACACCAGACATATAACAGAATGGATTCTGTCCTAGATCTTCAGTTTTTTCAAGATACTCGTAATACTTTGTTTGGGGAGTGGGAGGAAACATTGTTTCCATAGAGCTGTCAAATATGGCCCACATATGCTTTCTGTCAGCAGGCTCAGCTACCTACGGGCTGCCTCATCTGCATCAGGGTTTTCCATTGCCTTAGAAATCCACCATGTTATTGCATCTCTGGTGGAAAATGGTAAAAGTTTCTGTAAACTTCTTATCTTTACATGAAAATCCAGGACAGGATCCCACATTGCTGGAACTTGGAAGAGACATCTGAAGATCATCCACTTCAATTCTCTGCTCAAGCAGGGCCAATAGGAATGTGGGCAGCTGGGTTTTAGAAACTTCCAATGACAGAGACTCCATAACTTTGCTGGGCCACTGCTTGGTCACCTTCACAGTGAGGAAGTGTTTGCTGATATTCAGGAGAAATCTCCTGTGCTTCCACAAATGCCCATGGCCTCTGGTCCTGTCACTGGGTACCATTGAAGAGAGCCTGGCTCCCTCATCTTCATTCCTTTCATCACCTGTGTATATGCACAGATGAGACTCTCCATGAGCCTGCTCTTCTCGAGGTTGCACAGTGCCAGCTCTCTCAGCCTGTCCTCATAAGAGACATGCTCCAGTCCCTTCACCGCCTTTGTGGTTCCGTGAGGTCCAGCACTGAACACCGTACTCCAGATGTGTCTCACCAGTGCTGAGTATAAAGAAAGACTCACCTTCCTCGACCTTCTGAAGACACTTTGTCCAGGATATCATTGGCCTTCTTTGCTGGCTCATGGTCAACTTTGTGTTGACCATGGACCCCCAACCACGTGTCTCACCAGGACTTCAAAGGCTTTTTCTGCCATCTGCTTTCCAGTTGGGCACCTGGGGTAGCACTTGGCTTTTCAGTTTTTTGAACTTCATGAGGTTCTTCTCTGGCATGTTGAAACCTAGTCAGAGTCAAAAATCCTCCCTAGAGAAGGATTTAGTAACTGGAGCTTGCATTAACTTACTTTGGAGCAGTCAGATACACAGAGATAGTGTTCCCTGAGATGTGACACTGAGGCTGGGATGAGAAGTATCAATTCGCATACTCAGAAAAACACATACTAAGCATGTTGGTGCCTATATGGACAGTGTACAGTCAGCACCTTGGTGTGGCCCCTCACTGGGCCTGTTGTGATATGTGCTTCAAGTGCATGTGCTCTGTCTTCCATTGGTGCCAAAGGACAGCTGTGACAGGAAGGAGCATTTTTCTACCCTAAGACACCCAGAGGGGTTCCAGATCTTTGTGTTTCCCACAAAATGACATGTCTGGAGAAGTGGACTATCCCAAACAGATCTCAGCTGGGGTCCCCATCTAAAGACCAGAGCTCAAATCTTCTCTGCCTTGCATACATCTCCTAGAACCAAAAACCCATAGTAAACTGTTTGCATGGATAAAAGCAGTAACATCTCTCACACATTTGAAACAGTGTGGGCTGACTGGCCAGGAGCGGAGTACACAGAGATACTAATTTTCCCTTGTCAAAAGTTCAAAACCTTAAGGAAAATGCTAATTCTTCATAACTTCAAATGTGACAACAGCCTGGCTGACTCACTTCAGCAGCGGACTAAACATTAAGATTGGAGGAGTTGCATCCATAGTGATGTCCAGAGCACTGGTTGCAGAAAATGGAACACACTGCTCAGAATCCACTGGGAACAGGTTTGGCACACTGCTATTAAATGAAGTTCTACTAATTTACAAGGTGTATCCTTAAAGATTCTTTCTATGATTAAATTAACATAAAATGCTTTAATACATGAAAATCACTAAACAGGATGTATTTGCAAGTGTTTGGTTTTTTTTTTTTTTTTAATTTTGTTTACATTTGATAGGACATAATGAGGCCATCTTGGTGCTAATTGTGTGTCTGCTAGAGACATGATTCAGGAGCACAGACTACCACTGTTGAATGGAATTGCCCAGAAAAGTAATTGCTTTTCAGGATGAGCTTGTGCTCGTTTATATGATTATGATTTTTTGATTAACCTTTTTTGCTTTCTTTCTGTTCTGTGCATAGTAAGCAGGATCTTCCTCTTTTGTAACTTTATCATTTTAATAAACCTTGGCATGCCAGCAGCAACCCAGAGATCATTGTGACCTGCCCATGGCCACCTGAGCCCTACTTAATCAATTTAATTAATTTACCTTACACAATCCTTGATATCAAGTTTAATCAAATTCGTTTGATACACCAAAAGCTCACTGGCCACTCTTGTTACATTCAGTGGGGGAGGGGGGTGTGTGTATCTGTGTTGCAAAAGTTCTTCGGCTGGTCTTTTTAAGAAGAAATTTGCTTTTTCCTCTATGACCATTGCTAAATGAAACCATATACATGAAAAGTAGTTAGATTAACTTCTCTCAGCAAAGGAAAACAGTCAAAATAGCCACGCAGGTTCATTCACTCCATCTGACAGTGACTAGTATGGGATGCCCATGGAAGAGTATAGCAAAATGACCATGACTTTATTAAGGTTTTAACTGAATATTCTACCACTAAGTAATTATTTACTGTTCATGAGTGTCAGCCACCTCATTTTTAGCAAGATTTCCAACTCAGGAACATGAAAAGGGGACAGAAATACCCTACCAATCCTAGTGCTTATAAACTAGTTGCAGAATAATCATAGGAAAAAAAGATGCAAAAGGAAGAGAAGTTGACTGTACAGTTTATAAACTGATCAAAATTGCAAAGACAAAGCATACCAAAAAACGTCAGACACAGAATGACACACAACTTGAAAGCAACCTAGGTGACTGAGGCAATATCCCCAGCAGCCTATGATGTGTTAATCCCCAAGATATCACAGCAGCACCTCCAAGAGGGTTGTTGGAGGCAAATGAGCTGAGAGCTGCCACGATCTGAGAAAGTACAAGATTTCTGGAAAAAAGAGGGAACTAGTGGAATAGGCAGGGAGGAGAAGGAAGAAGATGGTATGGGTAAGAAAGGTCTTAAGGCTGTGGAACAGATGTATGTGGAAGGAGAACTTGCTAGAGGGGAAAACATACTGCTGAGGATAGAGAAAGGTCATAGTCTGTGACCAATGAAGCTAACTCACGCCACAGGAGCTGCTGGTGAGGACAGAGCTTTGCAGTTGTATCTGTCTCAGAAGGGCTTCGTGTGAAATGGGGACAAACAGCTTCCCATGAGGGTCTTCGGCTTGGAGAGATGCTGACCCCTAAAAGGCAGGAAGCGCCCCTCGGCCTGCCCAGCTCAAACCAAATGAGAACATGGGTGATGGAAGAGAAAAACTACTTGATTTCTTTTTGGGCATTTGTTGGGTAAAGGGTTGCTTTTATGTCACTATGACTTGAGGCAGTAGGATGGACTAAAGGAGAGCTTCTCGTTATGATTATTGCTCCTTTGCTACAGAAGCATAGTGAAATCTGCCCATTACTCTCAGTAGGATATTTCCCCCTTCCCTTTCTTTCCTCAAAGAAAAGGTCCTTAAATTAATGTCATCTCAAGATATAAACACACTTCTTTTTCTCCCAACACTTGATTAGGCGTATCATTTCCACCATTTATATTTAACATCTAAGTTTAATCATGAAGTTGTTAACCATAAAAAAGCTATTAAATGAGTACAGTACATTCAAAAAAATTAGGAAGTATTTCAGAACAAGCACTTAAAAAGAATATTTATGCACAGAAACAATGGAGAATTACAATTAAGAGCTCTAGGGATCTGAGAGTGATCTGTCCAGCCATTACACAGTCATTTCAATTTAAATTAAAATTGCAACTATTTTCTAATCTACTAAAAATATGTGGTGTCACATTAAGAGTTTTAATGGAGTTTTCTCTAGGGAGTGTAGCAAAGCTAGTTAGTAACACATAAATAACTAAATATTGGAAACTGAATAAATTCTCTGCCAAAACCCTAATATGATAAAAACAAAAATGACAGTGGATTATTTCATTTTCCCTAGCGGAGCACAGCTCTCATATTAAAGAAAACGAACAGTTCACAGGGTGTCCGAATCTACATAGTTTAACCAGAGCTGACTGACAAAAATAAATAAGTCTGCCAAATATATTTTTCTAACCTGACAAGCCCCCATGTAAATGATGCTGCATACATTGTTACAAAACACAAGTGTTATTTAACTGTACAATCATCCCTCCTAGTCCTAGAACATGGAAAAGAAGTCATTATAGTTTATTCAATATTTCTGATGTTGGGAAAATTGCCTTAAAGTTTAAGATTTTAACTTAGTATTTTCAAAACATGCAAAATGTATTTACAGAAATAGTTTTTACTGATTTGTTTCCAGTCTACTTAAACACTAAGATCTGACCCAACAAAATATACTGATGTGCCTTCAGGTGAAACGGGATGGCTTTTGCAATTTGGAAGGTACTTGAGGTCTGGGAATGGCAGCTGCTGTGCTGGGAGTAGTGGGCAGTTTTCACTAAGAACAGGACAATGTGTGTTGTCTGCTTTGCTCACCAGCTCCATATCTAAATTGCAGAGAAATAGAGAACCTGGAGCTCACCCCACTCAACTCCCAGTGTTC
Source organism: Anabacerthia variegaticeps (assembly GCA_035583185.1). Lineage (NCBI taxonomy): Eukaryota > Metazoa > Chordata > Aves > Passeriformes > Furnariidae > Anabacerthia > Anabacerthia variegaticeps. The sequence goes on along the minus strand of JAWWEW010000088.1, from coordinate 7,192,690 downwards.
CAGCTGAGATCACAGTGATGCTTGGTGATAGGGGAAATACTACCCCTTGACCTGCTCCTCTGAGTATGACCTTGAGAGCAATGTTGCCACCTTTGCTCCCAAACAGAAGGATCTCCCTCCTGCTCCTGTGCCTTAAAACATAAAGGAACCAAATGATTATCCCGTCTGTAAGTGCCTCCATACCTGTCAGCCTCAGCTAGAGGCTTGTCAGTGTGGTGTGTCTTCTTGCATATCTGTCTGCTGTATGGTTTTGTGCAATGCCTGCACCTGCAGGAGGGTGGGATGTGCCTTGTGGGATGGATGGCAACACTTAACTGTGAATGCACCGAGGTGTTTTCTGTTCATGGAAAACATTTTCCAGGTGTACAGCAGGCTTTGAGGAAGGAGGTTGTAACACACAGCTTTTTTGAAGCCTGTTTACTACTATAGCTCTCAAACACCCAGAATTTAAAGCTTTGGGGATGGGCAGTTACTGCCAAATATATTATAATGAAATAACTTAAATTTTGTTATCTGTCTCTCCCAACAAAGGTTGGCAGCATTTAGACATTGGATAAGATTTCCATATGGCATTCCCACTTGTTTTTTCAAATCTGCTATTTTCATATATTACAGATGTCAGTAGAGTAATTCCCTGAGTTAATATATTGACTTTCATTTAGTAAAACAAAGGGCAAGCAATAAGACTTGATAACAGCCTCAACCCTGACCAAGTCTGCGTAACAGGCCTGTGTTGTTTTCCTTTGCATTGCATGTACACAAAAACTCACTCTATAGGCTGATTATTTAGCTTTAATTCAACATGTAAACATATTTTGACTTTCCCCTCTTCTCAAAATTTAAGTTCATTTTTGTCTGCTCAGATTACATAGATCTTTCCATCTTAACACAGACCAGTTGCAATTTCTCTGTTCCTCTGACCCTTACACCCAAATTTTCCACCTGCCCACTCCTCCACAAAGAATTCCAGCAGGGTAAGTTCTGAAGAACAAAGAGAGAAAGAATAAAAGCAACAAGAAGGTGATAATCTCTATGAAACAGATTCATGGAGCTTTAAAAAGGATATGCACATCAAGCTTTGAATGGAAAAAAATAATTTAAATGTGAATTGGTGACCTGCAGGGAAGGAAGGGTTCCCTTCTGCTTGTTCCTCAAAAGACAATCAAATACCATACAGTGGTGTTAAATATCAAAACTAGACCAGTCCTTCTTTGCGAACTGGTTTTCTTAGCCATCTGTAGCAGAAATGATCTGTACTTCCAAAGGGCTCTTCATACTGCAATAGATAGGAAATACGATTGCTGGAAGAACAGGGATTACTCCATGAATTACTGAGATAAGGGAGTAAAAGTGATGAAGGTGCTCTGATGAAGGTGGTAGAACTTCTAGTAGGTTCTTCAGCTATTGGTCTGGGACTACTCTTGCTAAATTTTTGTATAAGGTGCTACAGAAATTTGCATATAGCACTAAGTTGGAGACCACAGTATTATGAAATCGTTAAGACTAGAAAAGACCTCTTAAGATCAACTAAGTACAAGTGTTAACCCAGCACTGCTGTGTTCACCACTAAGCCATGTCCCCAGGTGCCACATCCTCACAACCTCGAAACACTTAGAAGGATTGTGACACCACTGTCCCAGGCGGCCTGTGCCAGGACTTGACAACTCCTTAAGAGCAGAAAGTCTAATATCCATCCAAGCATCCCATGGTGCAACTTGAGGCAAATTCCTCTGGTCCTGTAGATAGCTGACTGTGATAAGAGCCCACAGTTGGCTACAATCTCCTGTCAGGGTACGGTAGAGAGCAAGAAGATCCCATCTGAGCCGCCTTTTTTTCCAAGCTGAGCTCTCCCAGTTCCCTCAGCCAGTCCTCATCAGATCTGTGCTCCAGACCCTTCCCTAGGTCCATTGCCCTTCTCTGGACAGTTCAGCAGAATCCCTGAATATTCTGACTTGAAAGGGATCTGCTAAGATCACCAAAGTCCTACTTCTAGCCTTGCACAGGACAGTTCCAAGAATCATACCATGTGCCTGAGAGCACTGGCCAAACGCTTCTTGAACTTTGTCAAACTTGGGGCTGTGACCCCTTCTCTAGTGAGCCTGTAAACTCTACCATCTGCAAACTCAGTACCCCTTTGAGTGGTGCATCCAAGTTGTTCATGAAGATGTTGAAGAGCACAGGGGCTAAGATGGAGCCTTGTGGAACCCTACTAGGGACCAGTTGCCAGCCTGATGTCATCCCATTCGATAAAACTCTATGCTGGACCCATGAGCTGTTGCTCACCCATCACATGATGTTTATCCAGCTGAGGGCTGGACGTTTTGTACAGAAGGATCCTGTCACAGGATCCATCCCGTGAGAGGCAGGAAAAAGTATTACTGGCTCGAAACAACTAAGGTGTTCGTGGGGGAGTGGACAGATCATGTTTCATTAAGGTGGAGTGATGCTCTGGCCCCTAACCCACCTTCTTTTGCCCCCCTAGTGCAGCTGTCAGTCACTGGCACAAGGCAAGCAATGACCCACATCCTGCCCCCAAAGCCGTAGTCTAGACCTAGAGTGGCTATCAGACTGGAATCACCACCTGGGCAGGTGGGGCCATAAGAGGTCAAAGCAGATAAAAATCACTGCAGAAAGATGCACGTGGTCATGTCCCTGTTGTCATGAATCTATGCCAGCTGAGGCTATACTGAATCCAAGGCAGTAGCTGCCTCTCTCTCTCTCTCTCTCTTTCTTCTTCTCCTAATTTACCCTTCTTGAAATTTGAGTAATTTAAATCAGAGTGGGTTAGGGTTAGGGGTTTGCCATCAATGCTTTATGATATCTTTTATTCTGATTGAACATTGCCTTAAAATTTGCCAAGTTCCTTTATTTTCTGAAGTTTGCTGGTAAAAGTGTGTTGTTTAATCTCCTGAAAACATTTGTCACACTTCTCCCTTGTGCTTGCGTCAGGGTATAAAAAACATAACCCCCTTAAGGAACTTGCCAAGTGAGCGTGGAGCTTTACAACAGTAACGCAGAAAGATTACATGCACTGGTTTCCCTTGATGAAATAGGTGAATTATCTTGTCATAAAAGGAAATCAGATTTGATAAACAGGACTTTCCTGTCATGAAGCTGTGCTGGCTGTGACCAATGACTTTTCTGTTCTTCAGGTGTTTTTCAGTATCTCCCAGAACAATGCTCTCCATAACCATACTAGGCACTGAAGTGAGACTGACAGGCCTGTAGTTTCCAGGGTCACCCTTCTTGCCTTTTTTGAAAACTGGGACATTAACCAGCTTCCAGCCACCTGGGACCTCTATGGATTCTGAAGACTGTTCAAATATCATCAAGAGAAGCCTATCAATGACATCAGTCAGCTCTCAGATCCCATAGATTTATAGGGATCCAGTTGGAGCAGCAGATCGCTCACAGCTTCAGGGTCAACTGTGAGGTTATCATTCTCATAGACACGGTTCTCCAGCTCAGGGCACTGGAATCCCCTTAGCTTGTTGTCAGTGTTGAAGACAGAGGCAAGGAAAGCATTAAACACCTCTGCCTTAAGAAAGTCCCTGTTTGTGAAGTGATCAGCCTCTTTCTGGAACTGGCCAATGTAATTTCTACTCTGCCTTTTGGCATTAATAATGTATTTAAACCCCCTGTTTTTCTTCTGGAAGCTTCAACTCCAGTTAAGCTTTGGCCACACAAATTTTCTCCCTACAGAGCAGCATCTGTCTTGTTCCCATGTCACCTAACCAGCTCCCACCAGGCCTACGTCTTCCCTTTTGCTTTACCTCCAAAAGAAGGTTTCTCTTCAGCCAAGACATCCTTCTGCCTTGTCTGCTTGATTTTCCACATTTTGGAATTGTCTGCTCCTCTGGCCTTAGGAAATGATGTCTAAAATGTGACCAGCACTAATGGACCTCAGCACGTTAGAAAGCATTTTTGCTGGGGAGTTTCCTTACTTGTTCTCTGAGCAGCCTGAAGTCTACCCTACTCATGTCCAGAAGTAAAGTTTTGCCGGCACTTTTCCTCCCATCACCAGAGATTTTAAATGCTCTGTGGCCAAGGTGGCCACCAATCTCCATTTTCTCACAAGATCTCTCTCTGATAGCAAGGCAAAAAAATCAATCAGGGCATCTTTCATAGTCAGTTTTTAGCACCTGTACCATGAAAGTTGTCATCGAGGTGTTTTAGGAATCCTCTGAAGCTGTTTGTGCCAGCTGTATGGCATTCCCACTTTACATCTGGCAAATTGAACTCTCTCATAGTTCATTGATTTAGAGTTGTCTCTTAGTTCCTTGGAGAATAATACATTGGTGTCATTGTCCTGGCTGGGTGGTCTATAGTAGACTCCTGTGATAACATGCCCATTATTTGTTTGTCCCTTAATCCTTACCCAGAGGCTCTCAACTATGCCATTGCCAACTGTGAGCTGCAGACATTCTAATGCTTCCACTACATACAGTGCCAGCATTCTGCCTCTTCTGACCTGCTTATCCCTCCCGAAGAGCCTGCAAACATCCAACATGGCACTCCAGTCACAGGAGTCATCTTACCAGGTTTCACTTTTGTCAATGATGTCAAATCTCTAAGACAGGATCAAAGACTCAAGCTCCTCATTTTTTCCTCATACTGAACGCATCAGTATAGAAACATTTGAGGTGGGGTTTGTTGTAGCTGACACCTTGTGGAGCAGATCGAGGGATCCCACTAGCAGTCAGTTCCTCAAGTTTTGACACATGATCCCATTGCTCATCACTGGCAAGCCTGGCATTTTCTGTTTCCCCCTTTCAAGTTAGCTTAAAGCCCTATCAAGTCCTGCTAGCTTCTGTGCTAGAAACCTTTTTTCCCTGTGAGAGATGCATCCCATCCACTATCAGTACAGTAGGTGCTGTATGGACCATCCCATGGTTAGAAAATCCCCCATTTTTCTGGTGACACCAATCTTGAAGCCACATGTTGATCTGCCTCTTCCTTTGAATATTATTCCTTACTATTGGAAGGATCAAGGATAACACTACCTGTGGTCCTGATCCTTCAACCAATCATCCTGAGACACCGAAATCCCTTTTAATTGCCTTTGGACTTTTCTTTGTTATCTATCTCATCACTGCTGACTTGAAGAACAAATAACAAATAATACTCAGAGGCCCTTAGTAGACTGGAGAGGTTTCTAGTTAATGCCCCTTACCTGAGCCCCTGAGAAGCAGACTTCCCTGTGAATTGGGTCTGGTTCTCCCCTCAGAAGAGAGTCACCTTTGAGAACTACTCTTCTTCTTAACAGATGAAGTCATGACGTGGATGTAGATTGTATTGCCCTAGTTGGCCCCTCTATCCCAGAATGACCTTCATCTACCACATCAGTTGACTGTCTTTCTGGTTCCAGGGCTTCACAGCTGTTGTGAAAAGTGTCAGTCTTATTTGCCATTGTCATGTTTTCAGAAGGAGGAGCTCTGACTGGCTTCCAGCTCTCCTGTTCAACAGACCCTTGACTACTTGACAGGGTCCACCTGCCTCTCTATTACAATGAAAGTTAGAGACTCCTGAGACTGCAATATCTCTGATTATAACTCATCAATCTCTCACTTATTCTCTCAAATACTGCAGTCTATGCACTTCCTCCCATACTTCCTCCATCTGGCGATGCAGCTCATCCACAACAGCATGCTTGCAAAAGGAATGATAGCCTCACAGAGAGCCATCAGGCACTCCTTGGCAACCTATGACAAGGAACCTTATTTCACACATCAGAGCTTGTAAGACAATATGAATCAAATTAGTGATTTTTAGCTTAAAAAGAATGAACAAGACATCTTAATTACTGTTTGTCCATTCATAACATCAGTTTTGTTACCATAGGGAGGAGATATTTACACAGAGTGTGCTACCAAGCAGTGGCAGTTAGGGTGTTCCAGGATACTTCTGTAGTCATTTCTGAATTTAAAATTCAAGGAAAGCAAAGGCAAATGAATGTTTCAATGCTTCAGCCCTTGGGCTTTACAGTTGCAATTGATGATTTAAAACACATATCATGCTATTCATTAGTGAGACTGTTATCAGTATGCCTCCTTCAATCAGCCCTTCCAACTTCTACCCTGTTTCAATTCTGATCAAGTTCCAGACAGAAGCCAAATTCTTGAGGAAAAGTTCATATTGAAAAAAGAAAGCAAGGAAAACTTGACCTCACACAATATAGCAGCACTTCAGATATGCATCAGCTACAATCCTTAGCTGCTCCACCATTTGCAGAAACAATTTAAGATGGTGCTTAAATTCTGTTAAAGGTGTCACTGGATTCCTTGTAGACAGTCAGGGTGACAAATGCCTTCTCTATTCCCAGCAGTTCAAAGGTGTTGTCCTTCAGTGATCTTCATATCATTGAGTTAACATGAGAACATCATAAAGTACACAGGCTTTTTAAGCATCATCGAGACTTTGTAATGAGACATAGCAAAGTTTTATATGAGATCACAGTTTAAATCCAAGCACTCTTGACTTCACATTTACTGAACCCAGTCCTATTTTGTACAACACTGAGCATATAGTGTAACTCTGGGAACCACAGCTGTGACTTAGTTAATGATCTCAATAAATCCTACTTAAGCAGAGACAAGAGAATTATGCAAATGACTATTTCTCTGCCACACGCACTTGATAACTGAAGACATACCACAATAGGCTTCAGCACAAAAATGCCACTACTTTTTTAACCCTGATATGTGAAAAACATAAGAGAGGAAACAGCTTACAGAATTTTGCTTCAGAAAAGTTGCAGTTGCAAAACGTTGCAGAACATTTATTATGAACCTATTATTAAAGGAAGCATACAGAAGACATATGTACAAAAAGGGATGGTTAAAAAGTCAAGGAAAATGACAGATTTTTCAAATATAGCTGTGATTGTGACAACAAATTACTTCTCTGAACAGACCTTTCTAAACCATCGTGATAAAAGCCTCTGCCACTCACACTTGACAGCTAGATAAGATGTCTTCCATCAGCCTCTTGTAGACCCAGGCGTCGCCTTTAAGCCGTTGTCGCCGGATACCCACTGCTTCAGATTTATTGAGTTGACATACTTCTAACTCAAACTCCATAGTTACTTTACCAAAATCTGACCGTGTTTGACATTTCAAGGTATAACTGTAAAAAATAAAAGGAAAAACAGAATAATCATTGAACCATTTAATGTTTGTTTGCAATGCAATTTTAAGTTAATAAAAGCACTTTACAGAAAATATCCCATTGCTACTCAGAATATTGGGAAGCAACTCACAATTTAGTCAACTGAGAGCTTTGTGAATACTTTATTCTCAGAGCACTATAGTTGTTATCATTATGCCCAAGGAACAGCACCATGCAGCACCAATGTCCTACCCAGACACAGGAACCCTTCCTAGCCACAGACCCCCATCCTCTGAGCTGGAATGATGGAAAGTTTTCATATTTTTCACTCTTCTCTCTGCTGGTTACAGCTCAGCTGGTGTGAAAAACGGGAAAATCTGGATGCAGTTTGAATCACTACAATGGGAGAAGTTGCTGCTGTGCAATCCAACATCATTTCAGATTCTGAGCTTAGAAATAGATCATAGGCTGATGTATACTCTCACATTTTACAATGCCCATCATTGAAATACTCAAGAACATGAGAAAATGCATATTGAAAAGTGAGCATAGTGTTTACTTCATGTGTTGGGAATTCAGGAAACATTCAGTTTGATCAGAAGTAAGAACCAATCTATCCAGTCAGTACCTTAGTCTAGTTAGTAAACAGTACAAATTAAAATAATCCACACAATGGTGTGTAGATTCTGCACAGCTTTTAAAATACACTGACTTCTTGGCTAAAGGCTAATATCTTTTAGCTGCCAAGAATGAGGGTTAAAAGGGATATACATTATTTCTCGAAATTGTCCCATTTGGTCATGTGACTGTACTCAAGCAAACCTTTGGTACTTAAAATTTCACGAGACACAGCCTGATGCGAATTTTGCCTAATAGCTACCTCACTATTATTGGTTGATATCTGTCAGTCAAACAGCTCCACTAGAGCTCACTTAACGTAGGTTTGCATTGTTTCAACAAGTTATTGCATACATTCATTTAGTGCCTTGTATGCTTTCTATAAAATTATTTTACAACGGTGCTGAGAAAGTAAGTTTAAATACTTGGATTGGAGTACCAACTATTTGGACAAATATAAATTGAAGTAATCATGTTTACCCATGACACTTACCCCTTCTGAACATATTCCACATGCTTCTTTGAAAGAACAGTTATTATTTCATTTAGCAGTTGGTCTGGATTCAGTAGTTGAGTGGTGGTAACATTGCAGTGTGCCTAAAAGTAGTCAGCTTGTTAAAACAATTCAAGGAATAAAAAAAATAAAAATCTGTCTCCTAAAACCAAAAACAGGGTAAAATATTTTCAAAGAGAGTTTCAGAACAGCTAGCCACAGTGACAAATGTTTCAACTTCCCAAAACTATCAGCCTGCTGCATGCCCGACAGTTGGGAGATAGCCTAGATCTGACACTGAGTGCTTCTGATACGAAGGAACAGACACGGCACCATGCAGCTTTTCATGTATAAAGAAAAAAGGTGACTTACTACTCAAAAGTTTACCATTATAAGGGCTTTCTGTCATATCTTGTACTTCATATAATGGGCTTATGCACTAAGTGACCTCTTGAGCAACTTGTAGACACCCGCAGGTAACAAGAGTTAGCATATGCCAATTGTAACATAGCAATACGTCCTATCTAGCTTCTGAAAACAAAAGCAACCAAGAGAAGACAAGACTGTAAAACGGATTGAGAAAGGAACATACCTTGAGGATGCAAAGTCAGAGTAAAAGAGTGGTTCTTGAGGTTCTTATTCAGACTAAAATGTATGCAGCTCTCTGATATAAGTGCTATAACACTGAAATACAGCTCTGTCTTGCCATGTTGTATTCCAGCATGTCTAGAATTTTTTGAGAATTCATCAGGAATTTTGCATATACTAGAGATAAGGGAAACTGAGGCAGGAGGCTAAATGCATTTAGACACAGAATATCTAGCTTCCCCTTGTTCAGGTTCCTGGACTATTTGCCCAGTCTAGACTCCTGTCTGATGGGCTGGTCAGGTTTGTAGCCCAACGTATGTTCTGAACTTGTATGACTCACTTTGTCTCTTGGAAAAGTTTGCAACTGGAATACAGTGGCTAAATTCCCTGTACACAGGCTGCAAAGCACAAAATAGTCCTGTAACTGACACACAGTTCTCACCATGCAGTAGATGTCCCAGCAGCCAGTCAGCTGAAGAGAAAAATCACTGGCTTCTACAAAACTGCTTATACCTCAGTAAAAGCCTGTCCTCTTTCATGGTAATCACATTTTTCAAACATGTTGCCTACAGATTCAAGTAAAAATTCATCCTTGTATAGCATCTGAAGTATATATGTTCCATTGGAGCGATGTATACAGAATAACAGAACAGCTACGTTTGGAAGGGACCTCTGTAGATTATCTAGAATTGATGAGGTCCCCCTCTCAATCTTCTCTTCTCCAGAGTTACTAGGCCCAGCTCCCACAGTCTCTCCTCATCAGAGACATGCTCCAGAGCCCTTACCATCTTTGTGCCCTCTGTTGTACTCTCTCCAGTGGCTCCTCATCTTTCTTGGCCAGAGCTCAGAACTCGACACAGGACACCAGATGTGGACTTACTAGGGCTGAGTAGAGGATCATCTCCCTTGACCTGCTGATCACACTATTCCCAATGCACCCCAGGATCCCGTGGGTCCCAGGCAGCAAGGACACACTTCTAGCTCATGCTCAACTTGCCACCCACCAGGAGCCCCAGGTCCTCCTCAACAGAGCTGCTCTCTTGTAGATCATCCCCAACCTGTTTTGGTACTTGGGTTCCTCCCCTGGTACAAAGTGCAGAACCTGCTCTTGCCCTTGTTGAATATCATTAAGTTTCTCTTTGCTCCAAATCTCCAGCCTATCAAGGTGAATGGCAGCACACCCTTCAGGTGTATCAGGCAGTTCCGCCACCTTCAAGACTGATGCAAAAAAGGGATTCAGTAATTCTGCCTTCTCTGGGTCTTTCATTACCAGGACACCCATCTGATTCAATAGCATCCCCACATTTTCCCTAATCTTCCTTTTGCTGCTGATGCACTTGTAGAAGCCTTCCATGTTGTCAATGATATCTCTTGTCAGACTCAATTCCAAATGGGCCTTGGCCTTCCTTGTCACATTTCTGCATACTCTGAAAACATTCCCATAGTTCTACCACATGGCTTGTCCCTTTTTCCACATTCCATACATTTCTTTCTTCCATCTGAGGTTTCCTAAAAGCTCTCTGCTCATCCATGCAGGTCTCCTGCCCCCTTTGCCTGATTTCTTTGTCATGGGGATATACTAGTGTTGAGCTTGGAGGAAGTGATGCTTGAATACTGACCAGATCTCTTGGATCCCTTTCTCTTCTAGAACTCTATCCCATGGGATTCCTCTAAGTGAATCTTTGAAGAAGTCAAGATTAACTCTTCGAAAGTTTAGGGTTCTAGTCCTGTTACTGCTTTGCTTCCTCCACATGGGATCCTGAGTTAGACCATCTCATCACTACAGCCAAGGCTGTCTCCAGCCTCTGTGTCTTCACCCGGTACCTCCTGGTTTGTTAGTACAAGGTCCAGCAACACACCTTTCTCCATTGGCTCTTCTACCACTTATGTCAAAAAGTTATCTTCAATGATCTGCAGGAACTTCCTGGACTGTGTGTGCCAAGCCATGTTGCCTCTCCAACAAATATGAGGTTGGTTGAAGTTCCCCAGGAGGACAAGGGCCCGTGACTGCAAGGCTACTTCTAGCTGTCCTCAGAAAGACTCATCAACTTTCTCCTCCTGATCAGGTGGACTATAGTGAACACCCCTAAGAGTGTCTACCATGTTAGTCTGTCCTTTAATTCTCATCCATAAACTCTTAATTCATTTGTCCCTGGGTAGAACTCAATATGTTCCAGTTGCTCTCTCGCATAAAGAACAACTTCACCACCTTGCCTCACCAACCTGTCCTTTCTAAAAAGATGGCCATCCATGACAACATTCCAGTTATGTCAGCCATCTGACCATGTCTCTGTCACTGCAATGAGGCCATGGCCCTGTGACCACATACAGATTTCTAGTTCTTATTTATTCCTCATGCTGTGTGTTTGTGTCCAGGCACTTCAGAGAGGTAATCAAGCATGCAGGTTCCCTATAAAGGGTGTAAGAGTATTCAACATAGCCATATACACCCTTAATGCACTTAGCCCTATGATTCTCATTTCAAAAAGCAGTCAAGGAATATCTGTTACTGCACTTGTTGCTATGACCTATTCCTAGGAAGAAGCAATGGCATGAATATTGCCGCTTTGAACCCCATCCCAAGCCCTTCAGTTTAGAGTCCTTCTCACCAAACTTGCCAGCCTGCTGTCAAAAATTCTCTTTAGACAGGTGGACCCCACCACTCCCTACAGGCTAGAATTGTTGAAATACAACCCATTGCCATAAAAGCCAAAACCTAGATGGCAGCAGATATGAAGCCAGATGTTGATGTGCATTACGAGTCTGCTTCTGGCTTTCCCCATTTCTTAACTGGTAGAGAAGATTAGAAGATGACTTGATTGATTTTCATCACCTGTCTCACCAGGGTTTTATAACTTTTCTTGATCCTGCCCATTCTTTGGCTTGTAGCATCATTTTTACCCACATGCAAACATAGTAGTGGGTAGTAGTCTGTCCTCTCGACAAGTTGGGATACCCTCTTAGCAACCTCATGGATCCTAGTTCCCAACAGGCAGCAAACTTCCCATGACTCTTTATCAGGCAAATAGATTAATGTCTCAGTGCCCTTTAGTAGAGTCACTGACTACAAGTACTTGATGTTTCTTCTTACAGTAACCTCTGCATGCTGCTGGTGCAGGTTCTCCTTTTTGGCCTTTCTCGTGGACATCTAAACCCTTTAAAGCACCATATCTGTTTTTGGTCTGGATGTTCGAGGGTGGAGATTGAATCAGAATACTTTTCTGGGTCACGAGGGTCCCAGGTATCTCCTGCTCAGTGGTATTCATCTGAAATTACAGCTCTATCTCTGTTTCAGCCCCTCTAATACCACAGAACCTGCTAACTGCGTCTTATAATTTGGCCACCTGCCATAAGAGGCCAGCAATCTGTGCACACTTTGTGCAGATAGTAGCCTTTTCTCCCATAGAAGTGCCAGGGCATCCATTGCAAGCTACCACCTGTACTGACATCTCCTTCCTTACCAGTTCCATCTGGATGGAAGCATCAGTCTTCTCTGAGGTTTCTCAGTAGACACATTGGTTTCGGCTCTGAGACAGGAACCCACCATTGTGGCAGAGACCTAGAGCACTTAGCACTTACCTGGGAAGTGGACCTACTTGCAGAGTACAGCACCCTTCCCACACAACCTGTGCATACAAACTGCCATGCAAACTGCTGCACCATATCCTTTTTCCCCACCCTGTTTGGTTGTGCTCACTGGAGCTTTTAAATCTCCCTCGCTGATTCTGTCAATGCCACCTTCACATCTGGTTGCCTGCTGAGGGCTTCTGGGTCAACTGGTTGTTCTGTTCACTACATTAGTATCATGCCAATGCAAAGTAATGTGTATTCTACAAAGCTAATATTAACCTCAAGTCAAACTCAGTAATAGCAAATTATTAATGAAACATTAAAGTGCTCTGTGCAACATGCTACCTGAGGAATTGCTTTTTCTATGGCTACTGAAAAAAGGATAAATAGCCAATCAGCTCAGACACACTGACATCGAAACTTACACAATCAAAATCACAGGGACGCTGTCAGAAACTGTTTCACAAGGTATAGTTATTTAGGCTCTAAGTGTAATTTCAGACTCCCTAGACATCTAAAGACTACCCCAGAATGGACATATTGCTCCTGGACCACAGAAACCTAAGCTAGGAATGTTTAGCAATTTTTAATGGGAAAGCCAGCCATTTTTCTATATGAATAACATGATGAAAAACTGTCAGCTAGGGCTCCTTTAAAACCATCCTGCTTTCTTCACAAGTAGTTTAGGTGGGCTATAAGCAGAAATGGCCAAACTCCTTCCTAGATTTGTTGACTTGCCTGACAGATACCAAAATGTGATAACTGAGCACTGTCTTGTTAAAAGCAAAGCAGTAAGAGCACTTTACTGTAGAATGCAGACAAGACAGGTTACAGAAGCTGTCACAAGACCATTTCTGAAGCTATTGGATGTTTTTAATAATAATTATTGTAATATAATAATTAATACAGTCCTAATACTTGTTCTCCTGTAAGACTTTTGCATCAACAATACCTTAAGTTTCCTTGGACAACCTCTAGTGCATCGTTTCTTCTTGCTTGGCGTAAGCATTGTGATCACTTTATCTAGGCCTCTTTCAAGACTTCCAAATATTTTGGCTTTTCTCTTTTTTTGGCTGCTATCCACGTGACCTAGGTTGAGATCTAATTCCACTGAATGACACCTGTTACATGAACAAATTAATCAGTTATTTTCCCCGCAGTGCTAAAAATTATTTCGGACATGTCACTAAAATACTACCAGACATGCCAGAAGAAAGAATTTCAAATCCAGTGCAGTGTATAAGAGTTTCTGAATGAAATTCTGTTAGGTTTAAATCCAGAGACCTATGTAGAAACTGCACTCCTCTGGGGAACTGGAATAAGAAGGAACTTATGTTATGGAAAATAGGAATATATCCTAAAGATAATTGAGTTACATAGTTTTAAAACTTTTTTCTACCATCAATGTTTTCTAGTGAATACAGAAAGGGGTTTTAAGAAGGTTTTTACCAAGAGAATAGAAATTACAGCTTGCTGTTGTAACAAGGCTTCCAAAGCAGCACACGGATTAAGGAAGTTCTGCTCTAAATCAGGAGTGTACACAAATAACTGGACACTTACCTTCTTTCAGGAAGAACCTCAGCTGCTGTCAGTTCATCTGTGTTTGTCAGGTTTGTGGGTTTAATTGGGGTGACTGCAGTGAACTGGCTCTCTGAAAGAAAGCAACCAAGCCAAACAGGTATGTCTTTGCATAAAGGACTTTCTTTTTTTTAGCAACAATTTCTCATTATTAATAATTTATTTCAAAAACCAGATCACCTTTCTATCTCAGGTCTGTATTTTTGAAATGATAAAATATGTTTTTAATACAACAACAAAATTTCCTCTAAAATTGTGACTGATTTCCCCAGAGCTCTACAAGTCAAACCTTAAGAGTAACCAATGCAGTTCAATATAGGAATTTCAGGATTAGAATTGCTTTCTTGCTCTGCCACTGGTCCCACAATAAATACTGAGCAAACTACTGCATTGAATAGTTAGTCTCTTCCCTGATCCGTTTCCCCTATAGAAATGGTGTAAGTTTATATAGCCATGTTTAATATGTAATGTAGATGCTACATATCAACCTAAAAAGTCAAGGTCTGCAGAGTACAGTTTTGAACGCGCAGTAGAAAACACTAAGTGAAACAGTCATCAAATGAGTTGTCACAATTAAACCCAACTTCAATGTTCAAGGTTTCAGCTTCCTACAGAATTGCACCCAATCCCAAACAAAAAAATCTCAAAATTCCAATGGATACTTCTACTTTTCTACTGCTAGGAGACTATTAATACTACCTTTCCTTAATCAAACATCTTTCAATTCATCAAAAAATTAGCTTTCACCCTCAGAAATCTAAATAAATGAGCTGAAACAGTGTTTCTGTGTTTGTCATTTTAGAGAGTACCTCCTTTGCTTTTTAAACTTACCACAATGTCAGATTTCATGTTATCACATACAATCTTATGACAAACTCATAAAAGACTAGTCTTTACTGCAATTCTTTAAACCATTTATGAAGGATGACATTAAACAGCAGTAGGTCCAAGATCCGTTATTCCTTGAATCAGCATGCAAGGACTTACTGCTCCTGAAAAATGTTCCTTAGCATCTGAAACAGAAGACTCTCCTATTGCATGGAGCCCTTGGCATTTGAAGGACAGAGTTAACATTTACAGTATTAA
>JAWWEW010000088.1:7061867-7072161 GCA_035583185.1 Anabacerthia variegaticeps | reverse complement strand
AATCATTAATATTTCAGATTAATGATATCTGAAAACACTCAGGATCTGTCTTGTTTCCATTCATATTAGACACCTAATTCTTTCAATTTCCTTACCTCCAACTCTGGAGTTGTAGGCAACTCCAACTCCGCATTTTCTGTTGTTGGCTTGCATGGCAATTTCTCCAGCACACCGTGTCCCATGCCTGAATAAATACAGCAAGAATAAGCAACATTTCGTAACATCTTCGGTGTAATGTACAGAAACACCCATCAACAACCTTAATTTGGTGGAAGTCCTACTTTAAATTAATGCAATGCAGCTGTTCAATAGATTTAGAGTTTTAGCTATATAATACAAAAATACTTGTTTCCCTTAAGCTTAAAGAAACATAATTTTACCTACTTAATGCTCAAAGGAACATTGTGATGAGATGGTAAATACATAAGTCACACTGAAGTCTGTAGACATGTCAGACACCAGGATGTTAGCAGAGTCCAAAAGTAGTTTAAAGTTATGGGGCTAAGGTGCTGTCTTCAGACAGAAATAAGATACAAGTATTTTTTAATGACACACTTAAATATCCTTTTTTAATGACTACATCTATTTGAGATTTCAGAAAAAGGGCCTTTCAAGTATCCCCATTGCTAATTTTTCCTCATAACCAGCTATTTTTTATGCAGTTCTTTTTTTGCCATAGGTGATTCTGATTCCACAATACAGAAAGCCTTCGCATAAGGGTAACTGTAAGACAGTTGCATTATATAATACTAAAAACTGTTATTCAATGACATGATTGAATGCTTCTAGGCAGAATTCCATTTACTTATTAATAAAGATTAGTGGCAATACAGGTAGATTTAAGAGATAATGTCATCATAACAAGAGAATAATGGCTTCTTGCTCTTAAATAACACTGTAACAAAGCAGAAATGCCATTTTTCAAATGTCTTATTCATGGGACATTTCTCCTTTGACTGATCCTTTTTCCCCACCCCGTATACTGATTTGTGTAGTGGATGCTACAGTATTGTCTGACAGACAACTGGGAACCAGTGCATCAGTTTCTTACTATCTGTATTGAGTAGTGGCATCCTAATTTGTCTAGGAAATTGACTCCTTTTGTGTACCAGCTTATAAAGAGGTCTGTTCTGTTCTCTTTCTTATGGGCAAAATCCATTCCTGAAAGCCAATGTGTATGCCTTGGTGTGACAGACCCATCAAGAGGCTTCACCAAATATCCAAGAGGTGGCTCCAGAGAGAGCACCAGAGAAAATTCCTCTCTCTCTCTGACACACAAGTGCAGCACATGAACTGGCTGGTTGCCCTGTGATCAAGCATTTTGAAACTTCCTGTGTCATTACCTTAGGGACATTTAGGCCAAACCTGGTCTAAATAAAGCCTCCATATGCCTCAGAAGAGACAGAAAGACTGTCACAGGAGTGAATGTAACCTCCTCCAGTATCTGCCCATGTGTCATACTCATATCAGGTCACCTGGGATTGCATGCACTGAAACAGAAATTCAGTGGCCCAAAAGAACCACTGCCAGAACTGGACAAGAGTATCCTTAACTGCAAAAGCTGACCTAAAGGGATGGGTTTCTTGGTAAGTTCCTCTAAGATACAGCCTCTTCTAGGGACTTTCATAGGAGACATTTTTTTTGTTTGCAAATTCCCAGTGCAAGGCAGAGAACTGAAGTAAAAATCTGCTTAGGGAGGTAACATTCCAGGAACATGGGGCTCCATGAACAGATTGTTCCTTTCATCTTATAGAAACGCATCAATACCTTACACATATGAAGATACAAAGAAATCCAAAACATCATAGGGAGATTACAATTATGAAGCTCTTCATTAGGGAATTTCATTCCAATATTTCTACCAACATTACATGAGAAGGTTTGTACAAACTGCTGGAACACAGAAGGTTCCTTCTGAACATCCAAGACATTTCTTTACTGTGAGGGTGACCAAGCACTGGCACAGGTTGTGCAGAGAGGCTGTGGAGTCTCCCTTCTTGGAAATATTCAAAAGCCATCTGGATGTGGCCCTGGGCAACTGGCTCTACATCTCCCTGCTTGAGCAGGAGGTCAGACCAGATGACCTTCAGAGGTCCCTTCCATGCTCAACCACCCTGTGATTCTGTTACACAAATTATTCCTCTTATTACATAATTGCCACAGGAGACATACACAGGTATTTCTGTATTTGTATTTTCTAACACAAAAATTAATATCATACTATTTTGTTCTCTGCACACAACTAGGGATCTACTCACTTGTTTTCATTTGTTGGGTCATATCTAGGAAAAGGATCATGATCATTGTCATTGAAATCATAACTTGCATTTGGGTCCTACATGTAAAAAAAGAAAAAGAGAAATTCAGACAACCACAAAGTGCATTTTAAGAATATGTAGCAAAATGGGTTCTAGAGTTTGCATTTATTTACTTGGGGTGCCTCACACTGGCAGCAAACAAGTAGGTAGAATTTGACAGCCATTAACAATTCCATATTTTTTTCATGGATCTTTACTAATTCAGCATTAAACCACTGTGTACAAACATGCCTGGGAACTAAATACACTGAAGGAAAAGCAAAACAACAAAATACCCACCCCTAGTACCACTGCTGAGTAACATTCAGCTTTCTGTGACACAGGTCAGGTTCCAAATCATGCCTAAGGCAAATATTTCAGTCTCTGCACTGTAGAACCTGACTTACAGAACAGAAAGTGAGATGGAGCAGAGTGTCTGTATTTTATTCCATAGCATTCCAGAGCTCAAACTTACATAGTTAGCATAGATGTCAGTGTGATTCCACTCCAAGCCATCGTCAAGTACTGTGATGACAACTCCCTTGCCTGTAATCCCTTTTTGCCACACAGGAATAACATGAAGATCCAGTTTGGGCAGGGATGGAGTTATTCTTGTATCTTGCTGGGGAGCAGAAAGCATTGAAATATGTCAACATTTTATCCATTTTTAATAAAAAGTCAAATTCGAAAGACACAGTCAACTACCTTGTCCTAAACTTGTATGTTTTGCTCAAATTTTTCAAAGATGAAACAAAAATTATTTTCATCAAATACTTGTAGCACTGAAATATTTACCCCACTACTTGAAGATCCCTGAAGGCCACCTCTGAACAAAGAGCATCTTGTATTTACTGGAGGTAGGCAGTGGAAATGTGGGAATGGTAGAAATGTACCAATGGACCTTGGAACGCTGAGTTAATAATCAGACCTGCTAATGTTTGTTCTTCTCATTTGATGAGAAGCCAAGACAGTACCCAGTGTACAGTGAGAGCTGGATTCCCTCCAAATATGTTTTCTCCTCTGACATTAAAGTCAGCCAGAGCAAAATAATTAACGGATGAAATAATTAAGATAGTCGTTTGGTTGGGAGCAACTGTGTTGAATCACAACTTTCTGTTTACTACTCTCGTTCCTGTTCCTGTGGTAAATCAACTGGAAGTATGAATCATATACAGCCTTCTCTTCTACAGCAAGTTTTTTTTGAAGAGTAGCTCCTAAATGGGTCATTTTTCCTATCTAATACTAAATGTGCAGCACATACATCTCATTTAGAAAACAACCCTCATAAAAGCACAGTTGCAAAAAGAAGAATTTTCTTTCTGTTTCTTTGTGCATTATTATGTTAGTTGATCACAGGGTTTTTTATGTATTTGTTTACAAAGAAGTGCTGAATAAAATACGATACTTAGAAAAAGAAATTTCTTATGGGAATGACATTTCTTTCACTTAATGGTATCTTTTCTGAGTGCTGCCATTTAGGAAATTATTTGAAGTTTCATGTTTTGTTCTCTAGAATCCATCAAGTAATGTTTTCTTCTGGAGATGTGAATGTACATTGAACTGTTGGCATCAAATCATAAAAATAAGGCAATACGAAGTTATTCACTACAAGGCAAGAAACATATTTTGGAAGAAAATATTTAACACATTTATGCATCAATCTGAAGAATTCAACAGGCTCTGCAAACAAGGGTAAGCAACATGTTTCTGTTTCTCATGTGGGAAAACTAGAGGGAAAAGAAATGAAAACCATAAAAAGATTGAAAAACAAATTATGTCTCCTGGAAAGCAACCTGTTGTTGTTTTTTTTTTTTCCTCAGGACTGCTTTTATGAATTCTCTGTGTGTTTGTGGATTTGTCTAATACAGACATCTTGGAAATGTCCTCCTCTTTTGGGTACAGGCAAGGAAGTGAACAGACACTGAGCTTCAAAGAACAGCTCAATTCTTACAACATTTTTTTTTCTGTTACAAAGAAGTCTGCAGCAATCGTAGTGGAAATATTTTATGCTATATAGTTTATAATTATCTTCTCTAGTTCAAATGAAGGAAAGGGAAGACAAAGAATTACACAAGCAGCCTGCAGTTTGGTCTGTTTCCTCTAAGCTGAACTGAAAAAGAGAAAAGTATTTTCAGCCACTCTGGCCACATTTGTGCTTAACCTTTTTTATTGATTTGTTATACCCACACATAATCCCATTCCTATTCTGAGTGAAAGCAATGAAGCCTTGACTGAAGGTGCAGCTGGAAGCACAATGGAAACACAGGCTCTTGAAAGAAACCACATAAAACATAAATGATCAACTGTGTTTCTGAGTTGTCACATGTAGACAGAAACTACAGAGCTCAGTAAATTTATTTTGAACACTTGAGCTGTAGAGCCCCTCTTACATATACACCCTAGTCCAAAAGGCTGAAGGTGCCTCTCACATGTATGAATATACTTTTGTTTTCATCTGGACTATGCATTCTGCACTACCAGTTTTCATGAAGAGATGCAGGGCCATCTTCACACATGATAATAGACTTCTTATACACTAACAGTAAACATTTTAAATTATCCTAAATATAGCTTTCAACTAAAAATTTCTAGTATCAACCCCCATCCTAAACAGCATCCTGAATTGTCTTCCAGAATCTTTGTACAAACGACACTTTGAAGAAAATAGAAGGATGCATGAAATTATTATGCATGGAGATCTCTCATTTTGACATGATATGCTAACGAAAGGGACTCTTCATTTACTCCCTTCAGTGCAATCGCTCTGTTACCAGCAAAGTAATGCAGCACAAACAAAATCCACCATCCCCAGTTCCACAGTGCAACAAATTCTTACCAGATACCACTGCTGATTCCACATAGGATCATTGAAAAGACTTTCTGCTGAGTCTCTCACGGTGGCACGTTTAGTTCGCTTCTTTTCATATTGCTGCTCTGCCCATGACACCTACAATTATTTGTATAAATATGACAAGTAAGCCTCTTTAGTTTAGGAATTCATTAACCTAGAGCATAAGGGCTTCCCTCACATAGAGAAATTTTGATGCCTAAAGCAGAACGAGCAATGCTTGATACACAGAGAAGGATTATTTAAACTGTAGCACAGCGTGATTTGGGGAAGAGAGGTTGCTGAAATCACAATACCAGAGAATCAATTCACAGAGAATCATGAAGTAGAAGTTAACAGCAGAACTCCTGCGAGTGACACAACGCAGGCTTTTGTGTCAAATAAAACCATGTGGTACAGCTACAAGGTCATTTAGGCAGTGGTGCTTACCAAAACAAGGAAAAACACAGCCTGCTTCTTTCCCCTACTTACCTTTTGTTCACACTCTATTTCTATCAGGAGTTAAAAGGAAGGAAGAAAGATTATCTCTGGCTTTAGTCTAGCAATCATAATGATGCTGTTACTCATAGACCAGCTGGACCTTCAAGTCTCCTTCCACGTAGTGTTTTGAAATGTGATCAATTAGGAAGACATGAATATTGGACTAACTTCATCACTGGCATAATTCCACTTAAGGCAACTGAAAGCCAAGATGCTTCAGCATGTTTTGCTAAAGCGTGAGTTGCACTGCATTTGTGCATGGATACAGCAACCCCTAAGTCACTTAGTTGTATTTTAAATGTGTATCTCACCTAGCTCCCTTGAATGTATTACTGAACCCAGTTGAAATCAAACCCTGACTGTGATACCTCTCTTGGTGCTGTGTGTTCCTTTTGGGAACGTGAATGAAATATTATTTGTAATTGGTACTTGTATGGTCACTCTGACATAGATAAGGTTGGTACTTTTCATCCCAGTTTCCAAATGAACAAGGCAAACTCAGGCTCAGTAGACTGCCAGGATCCTGTGACAAGCCTCACATGGACCGTGCCTTGGATCTAACATTGTGCTTTCAGCCTCTGAATAGATTTCATTACTTTTATCTACTGTGATTGAACGGCTTTATGATCCTTACATCTATCACCACACGTGAAACAATAATGACTCAGAAATTATAATGACAAAAAAAGTACTGATTAGGTTAAAATACAATTTTCTAGTGAAAGCCTAATGAAAATTCACTATGAGAACACAAATCCTTTAAAGTGGTGGCTACACTAGGCATGTTTACTATTCTCTTTGCTGTATATTTAGTCTTAAAACCCCTACAAACCTAAGTTAGTCACAGGAGATGGATACACCCATGCAACTGCCCTATGGATATCTAGGGCTATACACACTTGTGCATATGTTAGAGCAATTACTTATATCTCCCTTCCCTGCCCACAGCAAAGCCTGACCTCTTCATCACCCAACAGTAATTAACAATTGACAACTTCCATGCTTGTTATTTTTTTTTCACAGTGGACAAGTGCAGTGAGGAAATGAGCTGAAACTCCCAAGCACATGTGTCAGACAAACAAGCCAAATGTTTGTCATTCAGCAGCTGGGTGAGGTTCCAGCATCCATCTATGGCAAAAGCTGAAGGCCCTGTGCCAAATCTCCAGTCACTCACAGGCAGAGCAGTAAAAACAATCTCAATTCCAGTCTGCTTGCAAGAAAGTACATTTGGAAACTAGTGCAAGTACTAGAAGAAGTTAAGAAACCAGATAATTATATCCCTTCAATGTATTCACAGCCTTTATCTGTTTTACAACAAACACTATAGGAAGCAGATAAATATTCAGATTAGAGCCAAGTTTTACCACAGCTTTCACACTTAACATACCGTAAAATTCATGGAGGCGTTATACAAACAAAAAACAGGATTCCTCTTTCTTTCCCTTTTTAAAGGCTGAATTTAAATCTTTTTCAATAGGCTTTTACTGAACAAGAGAAAGCTTTTTAGAGCAAAGGTCTGTGCGTAACTACACAGTGTTACATGATTGCTTTGTGTTTATACACTTATATAATGCATAATTACACCTCATTCATTCACAGAGTTAATTTGCATACTAGATGGTAAATAAAAGGGAAATAGGAGTAAATTTAGCAAATTACCTGCAGCACTTTGAAGCCCTGTTTCTGAATCTAAGTATGCAAATCTGCAGTAATGTCAGGCAAAAATGTAATACAATCACTTCCATTCTGCTACAATTTTAGAATTTGATGTACTGAACACTGTCCTGCTTCCCTGTGTAAGAGATGCACTTGATATATTAAGTCCAAAAAGGAGAGTAACTGCAGCCAAAACTGTTCCTGAACACTATTCTATAATGACATTGGACACCTGATCCTATGTATGGGCATAAATCAGAACAGTAGTTTACACTGAAGCTGTGGGTTCAAACATCTCCAAGTTAGAATTATTTCAGCTTTAACTGTTAAACCAATGTTTGCAAGGAGATAGATGGCAAAATATGGTTTTGAATCACAACAGGCAAAACAAACACCCTGTCTCGCCACACACAGAATATTTCCTCCTCGTTGACATTTGCATCTAAAACCTCCAGATAGAAAATTACTCATTCTCAAATGAGTTGTCCTTATATTGTAATCTGTTGGGTTTCACAATTAGATTACTTTGTGCTTTGGACTGCTCATGGTGTCACAATGACTACTGCAATAATTCTGATCAGTAAATCAAATTTTGTTGTTCTGAAATTTGCCAGAAAATAGTTTTTAAGAGGGGCTGACAGCATTCTGGTCTGCTCCTTAAAGTGGTCATGAATCCCAGCTTTTCAGCACGTTAACAAAGAGAAATGCTTCTCTCTTAAATAAAAAATCAGATTAATGGGGAGTCTTCTTCACCAGTGGATCACACGCAAGATCCCTGGCTCTCCAGTGTGCCTGTTCCATGACTCCAGTGGGATCCAGTGCAACAAAAGACTGCAACTCTGGAATGTGTGATGGATCCTCTGAGAAGGGGGTTTAGCTCGTCATAGAAGCCAGTCCAGCAAAACCTCAGCCCTTTTTTCCCTACTTCGTTTTTCACTTAATATTCAGCCACTTTAAATCAAACCTAATTCACATGGTAATTGCACAGACGTGGCCTAATTAAACTTAGTGCATCTATAGATTTCTACTTTGAATCCAGCCCTGTAGTTCCCCATTCACATTTTCATCAGTGACACATCAACATCTGTAATTACAGCACTGCACATCTTAAATCTTAATTTGGAAAGCTCTTGTAAAATATATGGTAAGGGAGGGTCAGATTCTGCCTGTTAATGACAGAATAGTTAAGTATTATTCAGCATGAGTATGCTTGGATGAATATGTTAAACTTACAAAATGAGCAAAGCCTGCTGGTTACCTCACTACGAAGCCAGCAGTAAGGTGACAGAATAAAGGGACAAAAAAGGAAAAAAACAAAGCAACCAACAAAAAACAAGCAAAACCAAAACAAAAAAGAACGAATTTAACACTCACCCTCTCATCATCAGAAAGTCTCTTAGTGATATGAATGGCACTTCTTCGGGACCTTCTGGGATGACTTTTATGTCTGAATAGGTAGTGGTTTTTGAGTGATCCAATCTGTAAGACACAGGCATGCTTTAACTATCCCCACCGAAGCAAGTAACAACAACCAGAACCAGAGTGAACTCAGTCTGCTCAAAAGACCAAAGATCAAGAAACTCGCCTTTGGATATTTTAATCTGAACTAAAAAACATTCTTCAAGTAACAAGTGCTTATCGCTATGGTAAGTAACAAGTGCTTATCACAGTGTGCCTGCTGGAAGAAATCGGGGGAGCATTTTCATTTAGGCTAGCCAAAGTGCAGTCACGGCTACTACAGTGCTTGCCATCACCTCTAGTAGTGGCCACTACACTCATGGACACACCTTGGCGTGGCCACACTTCGCAGGACCGGTTGTACCTATGGTCGCACCCCGGTTTTGTCTGCTCGTCCTGGGGCTCAGCCCTGCGAGGCTTCCTCACTGTGGAGCTGGTTTGTAGGGGCACCCACCCTAAGGACATTTTCACTTGCACACCAGCCGGTCCCCGGGGAGATCTGGGGAGCACCCCGCCGTTTTTAAATGGTTTGAAATGGGTGGTGGCGAATGCACGGACTGCAAAGGCAGAAGAACCGAGCCCGCTGCGGGGAGGTCACACCGAGGGGTTTGGGAGCCCCGAGAACTGGGCTGGGCTGCCCACGGGCAGTGGTCAGAGGGGAGCTGACCCCCACCTGGGCACCCTCCCCGGCCGCGGCAGCTCCCGGGGGGGACGGACGGACGGACGGACGGAGGGACGGACGGAGCGGGGTCCCGGCGCTGTCGGACGCGGTGCCCGGCACAGGACCCGGCACAGGACCCTCCTCGCCGGGAGGTGACACCAGGATGTTCCCTTCACGGCGGTTACTCATCCCTGACAGCGCTGACGTCACGGCATCCCAAAAAAAGCTCCCGAGGGATGGCTGGAGAGAAGCCCCGCGATGCCGATGGAGCCGGCGGGGCGGAGGCGGCACGGGGCAGGGGTCGGGGCTGCTGGGGGGGAGTCGGGGAGCCCTGGGACCCTCTGGGACCCTCCGGGACAGCGGGGTGCCCGGCCGGTCTCCTCCAGAGAGAGCGGGATGCCCTGCCTGCCTCTGGCCGGTCTCCTCAGGCAGAGCCGGGTGCCCTGCCTGGATCCCTCCGGGGAGCGCTGGACCGACAGAGACCCCGAACCTGCCCGGTCCTTTCAGGGAGAGCGGGAGCGCCCTGCCCGGGTCCCTCAAGGAGAGCGGGAGGTCCCTGCCCGGCCTCTGCCTGGTCCCCTGAGGAAGAGCCGAACCGCCCTGCCCCGAATCCCCTCTGGAAGCGCCGTCCCCGTCCAGGTGCCAGGTGCGGACCCAGACCCTGACCCGGACCCGGAGCCGGGGCTCGGGATGCTGCGCTGGGGGAGAGGGCGCTCCCAACTCCCCGGAGCCCCGCGGGCGGCAGCCGGGCACAAGTTTGACGGAGGGAGAAGGGACGGGAAGGGAAGGGAATCATCCCCGCCGCAGAGCTGCCCCCCCCCCGGCCCTACCGGCCCCCCGAGGGCGTAGTCCCGCTCCTCCGCGATGGCCCTGGCAGCGTCGGGGCCGGCCGGG
>JAWWEW010000088.1:7039812-7050497 GCA_035583185.1 Anabacerthia variegaticeps | reverse complement strand
AAAGAGATGTAAAAGGTTAGTATAATCAAAGCACAGGCATTTGAAACTTCAGGCCTGTTGTCTCCAAGAAATGTTTCAGTACTCCTGCAACATCCATCAGATTTGGGTATAGACCAACAGGTATGCTCCCAGAACATTGCTGGGAAGTTGAATGGAACTACATAAACAGAAATCCTTCTTTTGTCTTGGAATTCTACATAAAGCTCAATAAACCCTATTCTCTAAAATATGTCATTACAGACAGTCTGCTTTTCTAAGCTGCTTTCCATCAACCCACCTCCTTTGTTTTATCTCTTCTGTTGCTCGGGATATGTTTGAACAGACTCCATATAAAGCTGTATTTAACCAAATTAAAGACAAAGCTTTTTTTTAGATACAAGCAAGCACTTCCAGTTAGTTTCCCACAGAGCAAGTACTTCAGGTTTGTATTTTATTGCTCAAATCTTCCAAGGTAATAACAATTCCATCAAAGATTAATACCTGTCATATTTTTATATTAAGTTATCCTGAATCATTTTGTTGGATGTTTTTGCAGAAACAGAGGAATATTTGCTGGTCTCTCTGTATTTTTATATAACCCACATGAGATCCTGTTGCTAAGCAGAAAGAAAAATCAATAGAGAAGGCAAGCCATACCAGCTCATCTTTGAATTGCTGTAGACATTTCACTTTCTTGCAACTGCTTTTCTTTGCATGTTTTTTTTCCATAGAAATCTGACTTAACTTTGTGATTAGTATTTTTTATTTCATCAAATTTTAGGATATATCACTTAAGACATTGTGCTACTTGGCTGAAAGGTACCACTTGGATGTAACTCCTAAGGTAGCCTTCACTAGTAATTGACCATCTCTGAAGAATAAGTGAAAAAGGATAAAATTTTAAGGTGACAATCCCTCAGTTACTCTACCAATATTTGTAGAGCTCTTTCTCTTCCAGTCAAATCACTGCAGCAGCTTTTGCTCAAATTCTCCTATACTGTCAAGAATTCCTTATGTCCGCATGCAAGAACCACTTCAAAGTTCGCTTTCCATGTAAAGAAAAGTTCATTTATTGAGTAGAAGGCACTTGGTTCCCCTCTCAAATCATAGAATCATCAAATTGCAGAAGTGCAGAGTCATAGAATCTCAGAGTTACAGAATCACAGGATGGTTTGTGTTGGAAGGGACCTTAAAGATCATCCAGTTCCACTCTGCCTGCCACTGGCAGGGACACCTTCCACTAGAGCAGGTTGGTCAAAGCCCCATCCAACCTGACCTTCATTGTTTCCAGAGATGGGGGATTCACAGCTTCTCTTGACAACCCATGTTGGTGCCTTGCCACCCCCACACTGAACAATTTCTTCAAATGTGTATTTTTCTTAAATCAGGCATTCATCTAAAACCAGGAAAATCCATGGCTGTGCCACTTTGACAGCAATCCTGCCTGCTTTTTCCCTTGTGTGGCCTCAGGGACTGCTCATGTGTGTGGGTCTGTGGTCTGAGCAGCGGACAGAAACCCACATGTTCATTGGGAATACAGCAGCAAGGGTGCCAGCAGGTTTTCAGGGATTTTGTGGCCTCTCACCTGCCACTGGTACCCCAACATCTTCCACCACAGGCACCCCAGCATCACCCACAGGGTATGCTGCTGCATTCAGCAAAGGGCCAGGGCAGCACTGGGCTGAAGGTCCCTGCTCAAGGCCATTGGGTCACTGTGAATTCATTTTTGTCTGCTGCAGTCCTGTAACATAAAGAAGTGCTTGACCCTGGCCCTTCCCCTCCCCCCCCCCTTTAAGGACTCACTGTCAGGGTGATGCTGGCTCTTCCTCCCTTTCTCTTCCCTTTGATCTGAACTTGATGAGAATCAAGGCTGCTCTCTGTCTCCTTACTTGTTGTATTAATAAGGGGGCTGGAAAACAAGGCACAAGTAGGAAAGATGAAAAAAAAATGCATGTGGGAAAGCAGATGCCCTGAAGACAAGTTTTTTCATATCAGAACACTTGTTGGCTGCTTGTTTTGGTTGTTTAAATTTAAACAATATACAAAAGGCAGTGGCCTGAATCCTCCCAGTTGGAGCCATGGGGAGATCAAGCGAAGTGCCACAGCTGCTGCTGCACTCTGCTACTAAGCATATCTCAAGATGCTCTTGTTTGAATTTATTTTTAGAGATGGAAACCTCTGCTTTTCTATGATACTCAGCATTGCTGCACCGGGAAGGCTGTCAGAAGAAATTCAGTTTCTATGCTCCCTTTTTCTATGACCTTATCATCTACAGCTCTGAGCTCTGCTCAACATTTCCAGCAAAACCTTATTCTCCAGATTGTCTTCATGTTTTTTTAAGCACTGACGCCACTCATAAAATTTCAGAAAAAATAAGATAATTAGTGCTGCTTGTAAGTAACTTTTAAGGAAATGTCAGCTGCTTTGCATTCAGCATATGCTCAAGCTGTGTTCTTCAAGGGCTTGAAATTTCATCTCCAGCTTCCTGTGGATGAACAGGTCACATCCAAGCTGTGTCATGACTGAAGTGGCACCAGAAAATTATAGATATCAGAAACCTGCCGTCTGTGTTAAATATGAAAGACTAAAATTACCACTGGAGAAAATAAAGTGAAGTGAGATTTCTGGGAAGAGCTTTGTGCTAGTGGAGAATACTTTTGTCACTGATTTTGGGAAGTGGGTTTACCAGAAATTTTGGTAATAACTCTGATCTCATTTATCACCTGCCATTACAAAATAGTTAGAAGCTATCCTCCTCCCATAAAAGGTAAAAGAGAAACAACTAACTTAAGCAAGGTGCCAAGATTAATAATATTAATGTATATTTTCAATGAGCCATGATTCCTTTGTGATCAGTTGCAAGCTTCACAGAAGAGATTTCTGCCTGTATACTGAGTTTCCTGCCTAATTTGATGCAGCTAGCCCATTTCAGGCAGGCTACCTTTCCCCTGCTTGTCCCCCCCTGAGAAAGGCAACAGCTTGTTCTTATGAAGAAGCATTTCTCTTGATCGCTGTAGTGCCTCTCATGCTAATTGCAGCTATCTCATTTCAAACGTCTCCTTGTCTTACCAATTAGAAATCAGCCCCAGGGTTTGATTCCTGTCCTCTTTGCTTCCCAGCAGGGAGCTGGAGGCTTGCAATCACAGTTTGAGCCTTGTTCCCTGTCTCCTGAGCTGACAGGCTGGTTCAGAGGGACTGATGAAGGCGGGAGATATTCTTTGTGCAAGGTCCCTATCAGCAAACCCAAGACACAACCTGCAGATACCCGCCTGCCAGTGCTACAGCTGACAGGCTGTGCCATAATAGCTGCTCAGTGTTACAGAGCTCTCCAGCTCTCTAATTAAGAAAGAAGAAAGAAAAAAGAAAAAAGCCACATGGAAAAAAGAAAGAAGGGGAGCTTTCTGCATACTAAACACCCTCCAGTTCTCAGTGTGGATGCACACATGTGTCTAGCTGTTCTCCTGGGACAGGGAGGAGCAGTGTTGCCAGACGTGGGCCATGGGAGCAGATCCTTCCTAAAGTCACTGGAAGATCGTGCCTTGGGCTGATCTGCAGGTGGATGGGTTTCATCCCACAGAGCTGCTGGTATCCCACAGCAAGAGGCCTCCCATATGAATCCAAGGGGAATGATCCCAGGATGAAATTAGAAAGCAAGCTAAAATAAAGATCAAGCCTTCCATATAAAGTATGTAAACTTGATTCTTGTACTCCTTCCTCAGTCCCCATTCATTCTGGGGGTTTGCTTCTGATTTACAGTGGTGTAAGGGAAAGGAGCCCTGGGTGCTCCTACATTAATGGCAGAGCCACTGATAATGGCTCATACAATTGGACATGAGTGATGGAGACTGGGCACTGCCTTCCAGGAGGTGAAAAAAGCTTGAATGCCCTGCCTCCAAGGGCTGGTAGGGCAGAGGAAATCTCTTAGGAAAGAGATTATACATCTATTTCAGTCCAGAGCTGCTTTGTTATTCCATCCTATATTTCCCCTTGGAGTCTGACTCGACAAGGCCAGTCATCACACTGCAAGTCTGGATAGTTTTTTTTTCTAAAGAAACACCAGAACAATTTCTTTGAAACATACACAGAAGTAAAAGATTTACATGTAACCCCCACTGCCATGAAAAAGAAAAAAAACCCCAGCATTTAAAATCAGTCCTTTTCATTGATGAGACAACTGTGCTTAGTATTCAGGACACCACATCTGAATACATTGAGTAAATTATATGTGCCAAACTATTCACGCATTGCCTGACTACAAGATTTACTCACACAAGCAGCCACAGAAACGACATAATAAGAAACCTTCAGCATACTTCCAGAATACAGATATCCTAGCTGGGGAGCGAGCCTGACAAGACAGTTTGTGTTCCAAGAGAGGAGGGATCCACTCCTCTTTTAGGTACCCAGTGGAACTCCAAAATCTGGTATCCAAGGTAGATCTGGTGTTTCCTGCCTATATGAAATCAACAACCCATCTCTTCCCCTTTGTCACTTCACTTTTTCCTTTATCCCACCTTTTTTGTCCTGCTAGAACAGCGTGCAGATGGTTAAGCTGGATCTGTTAGGGGGTCTGATTGTGTGGTATAGGGAAGCTGGGCCAGCAGGGTGCACGTACAACCCACCATGGGGGAACCTCAGGTCCACTCATGAAGGTAAAATGCACCATGCAGTGGCTGCCAAAGCAAGGTAAGAGAACACTGTTTTCAAGTAGCTTTCACAAAAAATATCCAGCAAAACTCTACCTGAAATGTTTGGTCACCTTTGTGGTTAGAGCTCCTTAGAAGTGTTTTTCCAGCTCACAAGTGTGTGGGAGCACTGATAGATTTGCCATCTCTGGTAAATGTCCTACACAAGTCCCCCCAAACAGAGACTGAGGCTTGCTTTTAAGTGTCAAGTCTCTTAAAACTGAAATCAAGCTGACTGAGGGACTGGATCTCTTTCTTGATGATAATATGAAGCAGCCACTGCACACACATTGCCTACCAGAGGTGATGTGGGAGAGCTGTGTGTACCAGAAACTCCACGGGAGTGGCAGCTGTTTTCACAACTTGTGCTGCACATGCCCTACGAAATCACATTTTCCCTTCTGTACATTGCACCTGGATATAGTTTTGGAGAAGACTGAGAATCTGGACATGAAGACAAACTGAGCTAGGAGCAGGCAGGTCCCTGCCTCTGTCTGCCATTTGAGCTTGTTACCTCCTACCACTTCTCCAGCTGGTACCAGTGTGCTCAAGAGAAGGACCATCAGCAGGCAGTTGGGAGAAGGATGCCAATGACATCAAAGGAGCAAGTAGACAGGGTGTCCAGTGTGTTCTGATCCAGAGGGAAAGTCCAGACAGAGACAGCTGGTCGTGAGCAAGGGTGGGTGAAGCACAACATCTTTGCTATAAAAAGTGGCACAATGGAAAGGACTCAAAAAGAAAGCCTTGGATAATGAGTCTTTTGTGTGGTGTGGCCCACAGTGTCCAGGAACCATCATCTCACCCATATGAAAGGTGTACAAAGCATGGTGAGAAAGAGCTGATGAAGGCAGCTTGGAAGTGGGGATAAATAACCCTGGAGTGGGGAGAGCAGAGCAGGGTTTGTGTCGCAGCTGATGGCAAGTCTGGTGATGGCTGAGAGAGCTGGGTGTGTCCAGCCTGCAGAAGAGAAGGCTTAGGGAGACCTTAGAGCCCCTTCCAGTACTAAAGGGGCTCCAAGAGAGCTGGAGAGGGACCTTGGACATGGACATGGAGTGAAAGGACCAAAAGGAATGGCTTCAAACTGACAGAGGGCAGGGTTAGTTGGATTACTGGGAGGAAATTTTTGACTGTGAGGGTGGGCACGCCCTGGCACAGGTTGCCCAGAGGAGCTGTGGCTGCCCCATCCCTGAAAGCGTCCAAGGCCAGGTTGGATGGGGCTCTGAACAATCTGGTTTAGTGAAAGGTGTCCTTGCCCATGGCAGGGGGTTTAGAACTAAGTGGTCTTTAAGACCTCTTCCAACCCAAAATACGATGTGATGCCATGACTCTACAAGTGTGCATCTTTGTTTTGCCTTGGGCAGCTGAAGCTACAGAGTATTAGGGCTGGTCCCAGATGATGAGTGAGAAGAGTAAGAAGCTTATTTATATACATACACTGTGCCTAGGCTGTGTATCATGCTTTTTGCATTTATTGAAGCATGACTTTGGTGAGATTTGCCACCCTGCAGGGAAGCAAAGACTAAAACTGAGATTATTAATCCTCAATACTAAATAGATGCAGCTTGTTAGCTTGCATTTCACCATGTAATTATCACTGCCATGAAACATTATCAGAAATGCTGGGCTGCAATTCTTCTGCATATCCAACCCAAAAAGTCTGCAGGAGAGAATGTCTAGAGGGGACAGAGGCCAATGACGTGATGCTGGCAGTGATGCTCCCTCATTTGTGGGGTGAAAGCTCAGCCACAGACATTTTCTTCAGAAGCCTCCTTCATGTCTGTGTTGGTGACAAAACACTGCCAGCACGTCAAAAATTAACTGCAGATCGGGGTGATTAATCTCAATTTAAATATCATGTGTTCAAGGATTTCGTGAGCAATTAACGATCTTAAATCTAACCTTCCCAAATGAAGCCCCAGTCAATCCCTCTGGGATCCCCAGCTATAACCTCCTGTTCTTGGGTCTATGACTGAAGCACCTGGGTTTGATTCTGTTGATCTTCCTGTACAGACTCATTTGCTCATGGACTCATCACACCCACCCCGGGAGCTCTCATGACACATATGACATGATGATACACAGGCTACCTTTTACCCCTTCCTCCCCGCCCTTCATCTTCCTCATTGCTCTGTTCAGTCATTCAGTTCGGAGCTAAAATGCTTTGTGCAGATTTTTATTAAAACCTGTGTCTTGAAAGGCGGTGACAGTTCCACCCTGCAGGACGGATCCCCCACTGAACAGACACAACCCAGGCAACTTGCTCTGCCTGCTCATGGAAGCGTGAAGACGGGTTCACACTTGCTGGGAAGTGACAGTCACTTCACTGGGAGGGGGAACAGCCCCTGTGCCATCAACTGGTAACCAACCAAAATTGCCTTTAGCCAGGAAGGTTTTGCTAAACTACCACGGGGCTCTGCAGGAGATCAGTGAACATGTTCGGAAAAATAAGCCTCTACTCCTTCCTGGCCAGGAATGATGAAGAGAGCTGTGCTGGCACTGGCGGCCACAGCAGGACTGCAGGATGGATGTGGCAGCAGTCACTGCTGAGCACAGGGGTGGCAAGGTGTCTGCATGGAGTTTTGAGACATGACAGGGGTACAGACACAAATACAAAGCCTGGCACGAACCAGTCAGGCTGTGGGTGACTGAGTCCCAGTGCTGGTGGCTGTGGAGCTGCTGGCTTTGCTGTGCACCTGCCCCCTCTCAGTCTCCTGCAGGAGACAGATCATCTCCTGACAGATACTCTGTGCATTACCCTGCCTTGCCCAGGCAGTGTGTTTGTTAACAGAGCAAATCTGGAGGAGTTTTCATTCCTCATATCCTTCAGAAATCAGTGTTCAAGCACTGATATATCTTATTTAGCACTTTCTTAATTTTTCCACTTGGAGCAAGTAATCTTTGCCCTCCAAAGGAAGAAGAAGGTGGCTATTTATTGACAACCAACAATCACCATTGCTCAGAGCTTTAAAACCCCATGCTCTACAGTGCACTTTGCTGATGCCGAACAAAAGTGAACAGATGTCCACAAAACAGCAGCAATATATTCAACTTTGAGTGAAAAAGAAAGCATTTTTATCTACTGGAAGTGTTCAGAGATTATTTAATCTGCAGAAGGCACACCATTTGTTATGATACACAGAAAGCTTATCTATAACTCAGATGACAAACCACATTTACATGGGACACAGAAACCACAGACACGGCCTGGCTGGTGACATAGGTAGGGCAGGAGAGTGGGGTTTCCTTTGCTGAACAAAAATCCAGCTTGGATTATTATTTAGGTACCTTTGCATCCCAATTTCAAGGATTTCCTTCAAAGTATTCTCTAAGTTTTTTTGAGGGCAGGAGATAAAATAATTTAGATATGTCAAGTCCCATTTCTCTCTGTGGTCATGTGGACATAATTTTGGGTAAAATCTGACCCTGGATTTGATTTCCCTCTCCAAAATCACAGAATCATAGAAGTATAAAGGCATAGAACAGCAGGATGTTTTGGGTTGGAAGGGGCCTTAAAGATGATCCAGTTTCACTCTGCCTGCCACTGGCAGTGACACCTTCCACTAGAGCAGGTTGGTCCAAGCCCCATCCAACCTGACCTTCAGTGTCTCCAGAGATGGATTATCCACAGCTTCTCTGGACAACCTGTGCCAGTGTCTTGCCATGCTCATTGTAAAAAACCTCTTCCCTATCTCCAATCTAAATTGTCCTATCCTTGGGGTTTTTTGGAAGGCTGTGTTAGCAGCATGCTGTGGGACAGCACAGTGCTCCGATGGCTGTGATGGACAGGTGCCTCCTTGTGCAAGTCCCTTCATCATCATCATCATCATCATCATCATCATCATCATCATCATCATCATCATCATCATCATCACATTCTGCTGCTAAAGAGGATGGACACAGAGCTGCACTCGGCTAATGGCAAATCTCTTTTTAAGAGATCCATCTGCTTGCCCTGCTTTGTGAAATGAAAACATTACAGAAGGAAATCTGCTGCTACATGACTCAGGGGCGACTTGTCAAGCTTGTATGCCTACCCTTGCCAGTCCCTCTCAAACCAGCTACCAAAGGCTACCTGCTGCAGGCTGCTGTGTGGTGTTCTGGAGAGCCTGCATGTCACCATCGTGATATAATCTCCTTCTGCAGAAATTTAATTAGCACAGTGAAAGAGCTGACCTTTCTCAAGATTTTATTTTCCCCACTATGCTAAAAATATCCCAGTGAATATGTCAATAGTATCCTTGATGCACAAAGCACTTCAATGCCCTGTTGTAAGGGAGGACGCATTTTGAAATTGTGATTTTTATAGAGAATGAGAAAAAGAAGATTTAAAATACCCTTTAAAGCGGCCAGCATTATTTTGAATCTAAATTATTGTGAATGTCCCAGGCAAAAGAAAGGACCACAAACAACAGCATACCACATTTCTCATGGTGCATTTTATAGCAATATTAGTAATCAATATTTCAGGGCGTTTTACAAAGGCAGTTTATTTTTTAATCCATCATTCAAGAATAAAGAGGCAGGGAAAATGAAACTGACTTGCCAAGGCCCACTTATCAGGCTTTCCATCTCACAGGTTCTGTTCACCAGGAAACACCTGAAATCTGCTTCTTTACCATTTATTAATGTAATAAATTTGCCTCTACTGCAAAAGCACCAGATGATGCCGTACAGTGTGGCTGGGGTCTTCGCACAGCAGCTGCAACACACAGTGCTGCTATTTATATGCTGCCAAGATAAATGAAATAATCTGTATTTCTACATACAATAAGAAAACTTCTATGCTCTTCAGATGTCTCTTTCTGCCATTTTTCATGTTAAAGAAAGTAGGAGGTGGGAGCTCGAGCTGGGACAAGGACCATCTTCTGCCCCCACAGCAGGTAGTGGGAAAGTCACTCTGAGCTCAGAAAAGCTCAAACCTTCACCTCCTTGACACTAACCAAACATCTCCCCTATAAAGTAAATACACATTTCAAAAGGGGAAAATGCCTTTTTTTAAAAAAAAATCTATTTATGGAACTATTATTTATGTATCAGGCCCTACTAGTCTTAAGATACAACACTCTGCTAAGAAAATCTGGCAAATTTTACAGGTGAAACATACCCAGATTTTCTCCTCCACCCTGTTTTTGAGACCTCTTAAATATCATGGTTCTTTCCAAGCAGTCTGGCTTGGAAAGGAAGCTGAGCTTCAGCAGGGACTTGACCCTGCAGCTGAAAAATTACACAGAGCTACCCTGATGCTGCTGCTGTTTGTGCTGTACAGTGTGAGTGTGGCTGTGACCTGGTGTGTTGACTCCTTGGGTCTCTAATTGCCAAGGACAAGAGGAGATATGCACCGAACTGAAAATCTATAAACCCAGTGAGCACTCAGCCAGGAGATCAATAAGGACCAGAGGAGTGCTCAGATGGACTGTGTGCACTGGGAAAACAACAAAATGCCAAAGGGAAAGAAAGAGCATCCACACTTTCAGGTGGCAATTATAACTTCTGGTGAATGGGAAAAAAAATAAAGCTAATGCATGTCAAAAGTCTGCGTTGTGCCATGTAGGTTATAGGAGGGATTCATACCAGCTTCACCTTGGTATCATAAAACTGGCATTGAGCAAAACAACCTTCTTATTTGCCAGCAGCTACTTATAATGCCATTTTTCTTCCTTTGGCATTGCTCAGGGAATAAAACAGCAGTATCTTGACTTTTTATCTTACTTCCTTGCTTCAGATCTTGCAGAGGTTTGGAAACCTGAATGGCTGTGAGATGGAGAAACTGCCAGTGTTCTTTATCCATGGGAAATAAAGGCAATTTCCATCTCCTGGACGGCAGCAAGACCACAGGCACTGGGGCGGGCAGGGGGTGTCACCAGGTTGCTTTGGGGATGCTTTCCCTTGCCATCTTCAGGCCAGGCAGGAGCAAAGCCACCAGTCAAAACCTCCTCCTCCTCAGGGTTTGCACTTTTCTGAGCCAAAGAGGAGCTTTACCAATAGGATGCCAAGTGTCTGCCTGCCAGGTCCTGCTGCCAG
>JAWWEW010000088.1:7010677-7022262 GCA_035583185.1 Anabacerthia variegaticeps | reverse complement strand
GAAAGGGAAAAGGGAAAGGGAAAGGGAAAGGGAAAGGGAAAGGGAAAGGGAAAGGAAAAAAGGGAAAGGGAAAGGGAAAGGAAAAAAGGGAAAGGGAAAGGGAAAAAAGGGAAAGGGAAAGGGAAAGGGAAAGGGAAAAAAGGGAAAGGGAAAAAAAGTAAAAAAAAAATTAAAAATGGCAAATAGACTCTGTGACCTCACCAGATGGCACACATTTCAGTGTTTCCAAGAGAAGATAAGGAATGAACAAACAGACTATGCCCACATGACCATAATTTCTCTTCAGCCAGTTTGGCTCTTCTTTGCAATTAGTAGTAAATCCATTTAAAAAAAAATAAAAAATTAAATGAGCTCTGCCTTACTGGCATTTCAGCTATGTCCTCTCATATATACTGGCAGAATACTCTCTGTGCATGAAATTTTAATTGCTGTCAGCTCTGAGGCTGGAACCCTGGTGTTTTTATTTATAGCAGTGACCCATCACTGCTACAGTGCTTTTACCTGTTGAAATTGAATTGAAGCCTGAAAAAAATGAGGATGCATCTGATTGAGTTCGCAGCAGTTTTCTCTTTCTCAGCTGTAAGTGGGCTGGTGTTTCCCAGTGTGTCTCTCTCCACACAGGTTGAGATCAGCCTGGACACTGGCTTTGCAGGCTGGTTTTCATTTCTGCACCTTTCACAGTCCTGCTGAATCCTATCTCAGGCCCAACACGATGTCAGTGCTTCAATTCCAACTGCACAAGACATCAGACCATTTCTTTGGATGTCTTAAAGTCTAGTTAACTCTTCACAGAAGCAAAAAAAACTCACTGGCACATCAGTTGTAGCTGGTGGGCTACTCAAAGAGACGAAGAATTATAAAAAAAACCCCACCATCTTAAAATTCCTTATTTTCTCTTATAGTTGTAGGAAGCCAAATTACAGAGTTCAATTATGCCAAATGGAGATTGCATGATTGTAAGGCTCCTACCACTCAGTTTTCATCACTTTCTACCCTAAAATTTATAAAAATAATGACACAAACCATATCTGAGTGACAAGTGAAAATAAATTCAATCAAGGCAAAAGGATAATTAATTTTTTTGTTTGTTTTCAACCCCAGAAAGTATTGGTTTCTTTGGCAAAGAGAGTCACCTATCCTGAACACCATGAAGACAGAATTTCTGCTGCACTGTGCACATACAAAGGAAGGGTCTTACCCACAGAGCAGGAAAATGTGCACCCAGGTCACTTTCAGAATGACTCTCACCACAAGAACTCTGGCAGCTGGCACTGCCAACATAGTGTCTTCTGCCTTCATCCACCACTTAAGCTATCAATTTATACTAACAAATCTGAGACTGAAGTTTGAGGCTACTTTACTTGTTGAGTAATTTTGGCTAGTGCCTCCCTGCACATTTGCACTGCATAAGGAATATAAAATGGCTCCATATGGAGAAAACTGGGGCTTTCCCTCACCTTTCCTTACATACCACTCTGCATATGAAGCGTCAGAGAGGTGCCCAAAGACAAGGCTGCCTACGTGCTGCAGGAAAAAAAGACCAGATTTCCAACAATGTGATAGTTTTGCTTGTTTTTGTAACACATTTTGCTGCTGCAGAGGGGGAAGAGCAAGATCTAAGCTCTGGCAGCAGACAGGATGAGATGAGCCATAGGAGGAAATGAGTCATGGCCCCAGCAGGGCTGAGGGAGATCCTCAGAGAAGAGGCAACAAAAATCAGAGTGTGCTGGGGCACCCTGAAGAGGAGGAGATGCAAAGAGTACCACTGGAGAGGAGAACCCACCACCATCATGCAACTGATGTTCAGAGCTATTTTGAGCAGCTGAAAGGGCTGTGTAGGTCTAAGGTCTTAAATTCTTCAGATTCTGTCTTTCTGCTTTAAATATTTCTCAATGTGGGGAGGTTCCTGACGCTCCCAGATGTCATCAGAGTATCAGAAAAAAAAACCCAAAACAACCAAAACGCTGAATAATATAATTTAACCAAATTAATGATACTTAGTTGATGCTGTTTTGATTCCCAGTGGGAATGGTCGAAACCAGGGTTTCACAGACTCTTTCTGGAGGACTTAGGGGCTGAGAAGACACAAGCCTGTGTACAGCAAACACTAACCCAGGTATGTGTCACCTAGAAAGAACCTGCACCACCAGCAGGACAATTCTAAGCTATCCAACAGTCCAAAAAGAGGTGAAAAGCATTGTGATGACATTTTTTTGGTGAAATCCACAAGAGGCTTGATAGACTCCTGCAAGGGTATAAAATCTCCTGCCTCCTGGGTCTGTGGGGTGGCTGATAGCTTTTGGGGTGTTTTACAGAGCACTGGAATACACAGTGGGAAGATGGAGAGGAGAGGAGGCAGCACAGCCCCACTGGCAGGGGTGAGATCCCCTCAACAGCACAGGCAGAGAAGAGTCCGATTTGTCCCAAATATGCTGTTGCTCTATGCTCAGAAATTCAGATCTGAGCCAGAATGACTCTTAAGAACCTTTCCATACAAGATTTCTGGCAAGACGAAGTAAAAACAAAAAGTACAAGCACGGTCATGTCAACAGGTCTGTGCAGCAGAGCTCGGCTTATCTGCAGGGCCAGGGTACGGAAAGTAAAGTTTTGGGTTTAACAACCCAGCTCTGCCACAGCCTGGGCACTGCTGTCAGTGAGTCATGCTCTGTGCATCTCATAAAGATCTGGTCTGCAGCCCTGCAGTAAACACGCTGGAACGCAGGCAGTGGGGAGCAGAGAAGGGCAGCAGGACTGTGGTCAGAGGGATGAAAATTAACACACCAGCTCCGTCCAGCCCTGCAAACAGGGCACAGATTGCCTTCTCCCCAGAGATACACCACCTCCCTGCAAAGGGTGATGCTGCTCCCCCCCTCAGACCACTGCATAATTTCCCCAGTGTTGTGGGAGTCCCTTTTGCATTTTGCTCCATATTTAGTTTTCCCCGCCCTTCCCCAGAGGTGTTCTGGCTCCCCAGGGATTATCTCTCTGGCGTGTGAAGCCTGTCCCCTGACTTTTGCTGAAACCCTTGTGCTCTGGCAGGAGAGGCAGAGGATGTGGAGGAAATGTCTGTGTTGGCATCACTGCACAGAAACAGGCACCCTGGCTTGTTTAACTCCTTGTTCACCACAAGTATCACCACACTTGCAACACCCTGGCAGTGGGTTTGGCAGCAATCTGCTGTCTAAAAGGGTATGGTATTTTCTGACAACAGTATGCAATGCTGGAGTCCTGTTTAAAAGGATAATGGACTTTGGTGCCCTGATTTGGTGCCGTTTTATTCCCCTACATGGAAAACCCCCTACAGAGGATTCTCACACATGCAGGTATCTTGACCTAGCTCATGCAAAGAACTGTTTTCACATGCTATTGTTGCAGAAATAGTGTTTTTTGGACTTGATCTAAAACTCACTCATGGCAGTGGGAAGCCATTATTTGCAGTGAGGTTTGAAGCAGTTCCCTGGCAAGCACAAGTGACCACATTTCCTCCAGCTATGCCAAATTCTACCTGGAGGAGGATGATGATTTTCATTTCCCCCGTGCCTGGTGTAGGAGGCGGGCACTTGTACTCATAATGTGCTGTTTGCAAAACTCTTTCCTATTTTGAGGGTCCTAATGGCAGGACACATTTATTTTGTCACTCAAGGCCACCGTTTTTGACAAATTTAGTTATTGCACATGAATTATTTAGCTTTTTACTCCACCCCAGAGCCACTGTGCTGCTGGCCTAAAGCCTCAAAGAGCAGAGCAGGACAGATCTGCCTGTCATCATGCTTGCTGTGGGTGAGTCACAGAGGCATGAGGAGAGCAGCAGGCATGGGGCAAGGGTGTCATCCACTTCCCAGCACAGATTCCAGAGGTCCAGCCCTGCTCCTCTGCCAAGGGATTTCTCGGAGGCTCATCCAGAAAATCTGGAGGTAGCCTGGGATTTGGACACAGGGCAAGGGTGCTCTGCTGGTGTTAGCGTGAGACAGGGTGGCTGGGCTGGTTTTGGCAGCACAAGCCTGGGCATAGTCCTGGGCAGTGTCACCACAAGTCACTCCACACAAAGCAAATGCATTTCCTCAAACAGAAAACTTCCTCCCCTGTGACTGCTCTGCTGCCCTGTGGTGAAACGCTTCAGGTTTTGCAACATTTGGGGCAGAGCATCACCTCGGCTGCCTGGCTGCATCAGCCTGCCTCAGAGAAACAGCACGTGCCTCTGGGTAGAAGTGACAGATTTGGGGTTTTGTGATGTGCAAAAACAAAACAAAAAAAACCCCAACAAACCAAAACCCTCTGCTACAGCTTAAAATGATTTGCACAGCAGCTGCATTTAAATTGTGCTGGGTTGTCCTACAGAGAGGTTTCACCACAAATCAAGTCCTCTGCATTCCTGTGCTGACACTTGGTGCTGAACATGCACAGAAACAGGTTCTGC
This sequence comes from Anabacerthia variegaticeps, assembly GCA_035583185.1. Taxonomy (NCBI): domain Eukaryota; kingdom Metazoa; phylum Chordata; class Aves; order Passeriformes; family Furnariidae; genus Anabacerthia; species Anabacerthia variegaticeps. Next base: position 7,017,845 of record JAWWEW010000088.1, on the reverse strand, counting down.
TGCAGTGCAGGGCTATCCCACCGCACTTCTCGGGGCAATCACAAAACCAAAACAGGGCTTAAAATAGAAAGAAGGACACAGAACTGCTCCCGAGGGAAAGAGGTGTGTGCTGAGTGGAAGCTGTCCACGCTTTGGCTCCATTAATGCCACGTGTCTGTTTTCAGAGGAGTGTGAGCAGGAAGGGGAGCTGCTGGAAGCAGGGATGTCCTAAAGCAATGCATCACAGAGGTTCTCACCCAGTGACTGCTCTTTGGCCACTCGACTGAATCAATGGTTTGTATTATTGTTCTATTCTGCAGCTACAAAACAGCTGCAGTCAGTGACCAGGGTGGGAGCAATCTCTTTAGCAATCAGTGAAACAAGCAAAAGGTTAGAGTAGGTTTTTTAATGTGCTTTGGACTAAACATCAAGCCAAGCTTCACTGAGTGCTGTGGTTCTTGTGCTCACTTATCCCTGGTTTGGCTCAATATTAGTTTGATTTCTTTCTTTTTTCAACCATGAAAAATGTATATTGCCTTCAAAACAACACATAGCTGTAAAATATTTTCCATGTTACCAATGCTTCCCTTCCAAGAAATCCCAGTTCCTTATTCCTGCATATTTCTGAAACAGGACATAAGTTACTGCAAAGCAGTGCTTCGATTTTCCATAAAACATTTCTCTCCCAGCCTGCCCCTACTTGGCTTCCTTTGTGTTGTTTTGACTGGAAGCTGTGCTTCTTAAAAGGCACCAAGTGTGGTATTAATCTAAGAAGAAACCTGTGAAACTTTGTCCATGGGGAGCATGCAGCTGATAGTGATGCAGAAGAACTTGAACCAGGCAATGCAAAAAACATCTCACCAGGTAGGCAATGGCAGAGCAGTCGATGGCTGTAATGGATTCAGGGATGCACAATGCAAGTACACACACAACTGCTAATATTAGTACCGCTTTTAACATGTTAATGTCACTTTCATATGAGGCACTAGTCAGCCAAATTAGGCACAGGATGAACCAGATGCTAACAAGGCTGCTAAATACTCAGCACTCATTAGCCCCCACAAGCCAATCTGCAGGTATTGAGCAATGTGAAGCTCTCCAAAGGGATGGTATTGCATGCCCTTATCCCTAATTCCAGGCTTATCATGCAACTGTGAGTGGCAAAGTATGTAGCAACTTTTTCCTTCTAACTCTAGAGTGTAATTAAAATAACTCGTTTGCACTTAAAATGTGCATATGACTGCACGAATGTGTGCATGTGCATGCAAATACATCTTGCAGACCTAATTAGGCCACTACACATGACTTCATGCTTAGGTGGAAACCACAGTTGTTTCTCAGGCACAGCACACTAAGGAAGACAAGCTATTTAATAACTTAATTGCTAATATAGCCCCATATTTAAGATCATCTGTCAGACCAGTAATGTGGCATGACTGAAAGGGCTGTGCATAAACAAAAGACAAGGTCAATTCCTTTATCTGCTACAAGCACTGGTGTGACCCTGGACATCACTCAGCCTCCTCAGCCTCAATGTACCAGCAGCACAAGCAACAGCCCCTTCCCAAAATGTGAATGGAAGCCCAGGGTCCTCAAACCCTGCTGAAGGCAGAGGCTGCACCCACTAAGAACAGTGAATGTGCTACAAATTAAAAGAGCTGACAGCACACAGCACTATAATTTCCCTCTCTCTCAACAGGAATTTCTTGTTTGCCAGAGGTTTTTTTCATAACCTGTCACAAGTGCAGAACGAAACACTGGAAGTACTCTTATAATTACTGATGTCTTGTTTCACAGGCAGCTGCTGAAAGAATATGAGAAGAATCACAGAGTCACAAAATAATTTAGGTTGGAGAAGACCCTGGAGATCATTGAGTCCAACTGTTAGCCCAGCACAGCCATGCCCGCCACTAAACCATGTCCCCAGGTGCCACATCTACCCATCTTTTACATCCCTCCAGGGATGCTGACTCCACCACTGCCCTGGGCAGCATCACTCTCCATGCAACACAGGATCAGGGAATAATTTTCAAATACTAGTAGGAACCAAAAGAGATATTTAGCAGTGCTGGCAAAAAAAAAAATAAAATAAAAGGCATTTTGTGCTTTATAGAAACCAGTAGCATCCACCACTCTTCCAGAAGCACTGGCCTGAAAGGCCCCAAGGAATAGCTGAAAAAGTGACCACCTTTTTTTATTTTAAAGGGTCATGGCCACTGTGTGCTGCTTCTGTCACTGATGAATAAAGGTGATATCCAACTACAGGCTGATGCTCTGGACACCCCTTATAAAGGCTCAGTGGAGGCAGATGGGAGAGCTCCTCACACTCAAGGATCTCCAAGGCTTCTATCAAAATTCTTTCTTAAGCATAACATTTTGTTATGTCTTTGGTATAAGCTAATTATATATTTCAGTGCTGTTTTGAGTTATTATCCTTTTCAGTCTTTAGTCACTTGTCTTTTATTTTCTCTGTGAATCATGGGAATATTAGACAGAGATATAATACATTGCATCATATACTTGCACTAAATATTTGCAAGACAGACATACAGACATTTATGTATGTAGGAATGAAGGTATATATGTATAAAGTGGTTGAGTGTTGGCTTTGGTTTTGCTTTTGAATTAGTTATTAACCATCCCTCAGTCTGGCTTGGGCTTTTTCAATCCTGATTGCTTGTGTATTTGTGCATGGGTAAGACAGTGAGAAAAAGAAACTATAAGCCAAGTCATAACCAGAGATGTGGTGTCCTGTAAGACCTCTTCTTTGTTATCCTGGGATAAAAAGTCACACACTTAAATGATTTACTGCATCTTTGCAAACCAAAGCAACCAATTTCTAGCTTGTTTTACTTGGATGTGTTTTTTGATCTATTTTTCACAACCCTGCCTCCACAGAGCCTCTATTTATATCAAGTATCTCAGGATTAATGTTACCTGAAGGAGAGAACTGCCCTGAGGGGAGCATTATGCACCTGGATGATTAGGGATAAGTGCAGTGTGGCACTGGAGGGAATGCTATCAGTCTCAGGCAAATCATTGTTTCTGTAGCAAATGGAGATTAAATGTCCCAGAAGTATCTGGAAGTTTTAATCCCTTGTATGCATCTTATTATTTGAACTACATGGAGTTGACACAGATAAAAGCATTTTTCAAAAATCTGCATGTTGACAATAAAAACTGTACTTAAAAGGTTTGTGTTTTCTTTTATTAGCATGGACTTCTATTGATTTTGAAACTGTAGTGTATAAAGACTTTCAGATATACTTCTAAATACACAAGGGTTTTTTGTCTCACTTCCCACAGAGCTCACTAATCTGCAGTTCCTACTTACAGACTAATCTAACCCTACAGTCTGAGAACCCAGGACAAATGTTGGTGCAATTTTCCTGTGTATAAATCCCTATAAATCAGGGTAATGAAATCAAGGCCTAGCTCATACATTTTGCTGTAAATTCACGATTTAGTTTTACACTTGAGAGAATATACCTAATCTTGGGAAAGTTCTTTATAGATAAAACCAGCAGACAGACGTGAGCTGCAGGGTAGCCACTCCTGCATAGCTGCAATGTTTGACATTCACTGGGGTAACGCCCAGCTCATTGTGCTGCTCTTCCTTTTGGACTCACTGTGGAGTCATAACCTCGTCTGTGTCTGTATCCACTCCACAGAAATGCCTGTGGTTTGCTAAATGAAGCAAGTCAATGATGGGAAGCACATAGTCCTAAGTGGTTTCCAAATCAACAGCTAGAAGTACTTTGGGGATAGTGTGGTCTCACCTTAAGCTGCCTTGAATCTCTGCTGACTCCCAAAACTGATGGCTTCATTTGGCTTCCCCAGCAGAAACTGCCTGTGGAAAGAGGACCAGACAAGTGGGAGTGGAACACAGTCCTGTATGATGGAGGCAACAACATCCTATTCACTTTTTTTCACTCATGGTTGTATGTGATATATTCTGCTGAACTCTGGAATTCGCTACATTTTGATGTGGGGAAAGAGAACATCTGGATAAACAAAAACTTTCATACCTATCATCCAAATTTGGCTCCAGTTATTATTGAAAGTTAATTTTAAAGTTTGTGGGGCGTTTTAATTGAAGTTCAGCTCAGTATTTAGGGGATTACAAAATACCAAGTCTCAAGGAAGACTCTTATTTTCTCTTGGTTGCTGTCCAGGTTTATGATTTTGTCTGAAAAGGAAACCCCCACTCAGCAGTGGGATGGAGTCCAGCAGAAAATCTTCAGAACACACCAGATGAGCAGAGGTCATACCACTTACATGATAAAAGTAGACACGTTTATAACGTGCAGAAATACAGGTGTCCATAGATATGGAAAGAAACATTTATTTTCAATAACAAGGATTGACATTATTGATTTTAGAGAGAGGATGTTATCAAACTACTCTTATTGACAGACAGGATTTCCATAACTAAAAATTCCCATTTCCATTTACTGAACACTTTGTGAACAAAAACGGTAGAAGAAGAAATGAAATGTACTTGCTGGTCTTTGTTACTGTGGGTGTGTTAACAGGGCGGGACTGAATGCACCAAATTTAAAAAAAAAAAAAATTAAAAAAAAAGTCCTGATGGTTTTGTATTTGTGAGGAAGACAACAAAACAAAAGCATGAGATGAGTTTCCTAGTAAATCACAAGAAAAGGAGGAAAGAGATTAAAAAACCAATTTGACTCGTTTTTATACATAATTTAGACTTCTTTTAAACTACCCTAAATAAAAATCCAGTTACACAAGAGATTTTGTACTTTATTTTGTAAATTTGGGGAATGACTCATAAGCTTGCAGTCATACTATTATGCAAGTTATATTAATAAAATACGTATGCTTGGCAAAAATTTCCTCCAATCCTGCCAGAATTTTGAGCACCTTTTTATTCAGAAGGGTATGACGTTGACTGGTGCCCTTTGGACATGAGGCATGGTGAGGAAAATGAGTCTGTGATTCTACATTCCAATTTTAGACTCCTAATAACCTTAATTACATGAAAATATATCCATGATGCGTATCTCTAAATGACTATTGAAAGCACACAAGCCCTTTTTTGAATACTTGCTCGCATTACATATTATCACAGCAAAGAACCTGCATGTTCCTGATGTGGTCACCTGCTCTGCCTCCACTCAGTATTCACTGAAAAAATGGATAGTTGGATAATTACTAGCAACTGCTCCACTCAAATACCCAAATCTTTACCCAAATGAGCAAAGTGTTGGAGGGGTGTTTAGGCACCCATCAGCTGACATTGCTTTCCTAAGAGGAACAAGGACCTGCCTTTCCATCCCCAGGTAAATGTGTGCTGCCTACATCCTTTACATACGAAAGTAATCTCAACTCGTTATGAGTAATTTTATGCAGAAATTGCCCATAAACAATGGTTTCTTAAAGCAGTGGCAAAGTAGAGGAGCCTTCTAATAGTAACAACAGTGCCAACCCCTTTACCCTAAAGCAAGATTTCCTTGCAGGGCTGGGCGGAGCAGAGTCAGTTCCCAAAACACTGCAGCATCTGCAGAACTGGGGCAAGTGTCTGGGCAGCTCTCCTCATTCCTCCAACTATTCACCCTAAGCCACTAGGAGAGCTCAGATCTGATGATGTGCTTCTGGGTCAGCAGAACCCTGAATGCCCAGCATGATGCAGGCTGAGCTCACCAAGGGTTTCATTTATTCCTGCTTTGTTACTGTGCGACTCCCCCATTTCAATTAGCGTCAGTTCCAGCTGTTTGTCACCAGGCACACAGCAGTGAGAGGGGTGATGCTCCCAGGCTCCCTGGAGCGCTGTGCTGGCAGGGAGGGAAGGTCTGCTCCCTGCAGCTGAGGAATGCAGTACAGTCTGCTGGACCTGCCAGAGTGACCCCAGGGAAAAGAGCACACATAGGAGCCCTGTGTAAAAGCCATGCATTAAACACAGCCCTCGCCTCCACCTCCTCTGGACCCCCTTGCCTGGATGCACATCCTTACAAGACAGTCCCCTGCAACTGCTTTACACTTTCATGGCCAAGATGCAATGCAGAGCTCGGGTAAAGGCTGGGTACTTAAAATTTTAGGCAGGTGACATGTCAAGTGGAATGCAAAACTCATAGGTGTCACAGGGTGAAACACTTCAGAGACCAGCCATAAATCTGCAGGGATCTAATCACAAAGGATGGGCAGGGGCGGCTTTACATAGACAGCACATCTGAACCATCCTCCCTCTCTGCTGATTAAAGCCATTCCCCAAGGCCTTGAGGGGTTCACCCTCACCTACTTGTCTCCTTCATCCTGACAGGAGAGGGCATAGGCAGCAATTGGGTTCCAGTGGTTTAGTCCTACTGCCTCTTCCCCAAGGAGGCAGGGAGCAAGTGATGAGCACTCCCTAAAGACTGACACTTTTCTTTCCTCCCTCTGACAGACAGGGTCCCCTGTGTGTGCTCAGGAACTGCTGCTGCTCTTACCTCTTCTGAGTAGTACAACTTGTCCAGTGGGTTCCCAGCTTGAACCTGAGATCCCCTGGCACAGAACACCCCAAACATCTTCTTTTGCTGTACACAAACACGACCTGGGCAAGACAAAGTTGGGTGAACTGTGTCCATTCCTGTGTTTCCCATTTTGTAACCTGAGCTATGATAGATCTCCTGTTAAACACCACACCAACCCACTGGATATGAGGCTGTCTTCAAAACCAAGGGTGTTTGCATGGTGGGGATGAGTTCAGGCCAAAGTCTGAGGCTGGTGGAGCAGCCAGGGTGGCACAGCTGGAGGGAGGCTGGTGGAGAAGCTGGGATGGCACATCTGGAGGGAAGCTGGTAGAGAGGCTGGGGTGGCACATCTGGAGGGAGGCTGGTGGAGCAGCTAGGATGGCACAGCTGGAGGGAGGCTGGTGGAGAAGCCAGGATGGCACATCTGGAGGGAGGCTGGTGGAGAAGCCAGGATGATGCCAAAGCTGGAGGGATGCTGCTGGAGCAGCCGGCTGCTGGATCAGCCCCAGACACCCACCACCCAGCTCCACTCCGCGGTGGGAAGAAGGCATAAGGGGCATCCACAATGGGAGGTACCCCGGAGCCAGCCTAGGGTCGGCTGTCCACACTTAAACACTTTTCCAAGGGGAATCTCTTTAACGAGGAGAAGTAAAGCGCCGGTGCGCGCTTTCCCCCGCTCATTTTCAAGCAAAGCCGCTCCTTCCCCAGCCCAGCCT
>JAWWEW010000088.1:6973083-6992465 GCA_035583185.1 Anabacerthia variegaticeps | reverse complement strand
ATATTTACTGTTTGGGTTTTTTCTCTTACTTAACTGTCACCAGGTTTTTGTTTGGTGAGCTTTGCAGGGACACCTTGCTATGAAGGAGGGAATTTTTTAGTAAAAGGCATCTGAAGTGACAGTCCCATACTACAGGTATTGTGAACCTGATTATATAGCAAAAAAAGAAGTTAAATTCAAGAGCAGGTCATTATTGGTATTTCAAGAAGAACCTTTTAGTTTCTGAATTAATATAAATCATTTGGATTTGTTATGCTTAAAAAAAAATCCTGGTCAGTCAAGTTTTGATGGCATTAACTGGTGCGAAGCATCTTAATGAATTTCAATTAGTTAGGTACTCTGGGAGTCTGGGTAATCAGTCCAAATTTAGGGAGGGGTATCCTGTGAACTTGTAATAGAGATATTGGTCTTTTGAGGGGAAGTGAGCGGGTTCCTTCCCGTGGCAGCAGTGCTATGAACTCCGAAGGTGGAAGAGGAACACAGCTTTTTGGAAGCTGCTGGATGTTGCACCATCCCAGGGAGGAGTTTTGCCCTTGCCTTCGCTGCGTGTCTCTCACAAGTGTCAGCTTGGTGACAGCTGTCCCTGCTGGGGGACCTTGGTCCATCCACCTGCAGAAGTGACCCCAGGAGTGGGAGGTGGGTTTGCTCGCTGTGGTCCCTCTCTTCCACCGCTCTTGCCGGAGACCTGCTGGCCTGGGTGGCCTCCCTTGGCACGGGCACTGCAGGGCTGTGCTGGAGGTGAGGCAGCCCTGCTGCTGGGTGGGGATTGTGCCACTCAACACACAGGCTTGGCTTGGCCAGCACCTCCCAGGAGCCACAACCACAGCACTGGGGAGAAGAGCAGCCGCGTCCCTTCATTGCCGCAGGACGCAGAAGAGGCACATCCACTGCCCAAGTGAGTCTGGCTGTTCTCACTGGCCTCGCTTTGCCTCTGCTTCAGGCTTGTCTGTGTTCATGTTGTAGTTCTCTTTTTTTTTCTTCTTCTTCTTTTTCTCCCTCCCCTTCCCCCCTCCCTGTCTTCCGGGAATTTTGCGGGCTGGAATAACACAAGCCGCCAGCTTCAGGGCTTTTGATGTGATTCAGCTGTCAGCGGGCTAGAGCGAGCTGCCTGTAGTTAATGAGCTTCTAAAATTATTTTAACATGCTGGAAACAGCCCTTTTAAACACCGTAAGGCCACGTGACATAAGCAGTTTGAAGGAGATAGGGGAAGGAGGGTCAAACTTTAAAAGCAGTCTCTAAGTTTTTCTTATATTGTTGTATTTATGTTTTTGTTTTGGGGCGTGGTTGGTATTTTTTTTTGCCCTGCTCACAGCCCACGCTGTTCCTGTTTCCAGGACCCATGTAATTGTTTTGTTTTTTTGGCATACAAATGCAGAGCCCATATGCCTGTGGCACATACGTGGTGTTGCGTAGTCTGGGTGTGGTGTTCTGAAAGAGCAGCGTCTTGGTTGAGCTGCTCTTAGCTATCAGTAGTTTATTATACTTTAAAAATACATAGCCTACCATATCCTATCACATCTGGAACATGTAGAAACAAACAATGGAAAAAATAATACTTTTCACTAAATCGTGTTTTTTGTGCAGTAGCAGGAATTAGGGAGATGTTGCCTAATTTTAGGCATAAACAGGTTTTGCCACTGTTTGATTATTGTTGGTGGTATACTTACTCCTCTTTCCTTTGGAGAAAGTGAAAAAAATGCATTAAGTAGCCCAGAGTTCTTGAACATTGCAGACACCTCTGCTGAGCTTTTGATCTGTCTCTCATTTTTTTGACAACTAGCTTCCTCAATGTTAGGGTGTTTTTAGGTTGATATAAAACATAATAATAGTTTCTCCTATGTTAGACCTTCTCTTTCTAGACTAACTTAACTTTCTGTATAAAATGGTGCTTTTTTGGTTTGGGGTTTTGTTTGTGGTTTCTTTTTTTTTTAATTTGTTTTTCCTAGAAAGGTGAGATATGTGGGGTATGTTAGACCTTGCAGAAAATTCTGCTTCTGATCTCAGGGTTGCAGAAAGGAACTCCATGACCAGCCTTTTCAGTTCTAGAGCCTTGCACCTTGGGCAGACAGACACCCACAGTGTGAAATCCAGGCAAAGCTGTGCTGCTCTGAAGGTGGTGGGGAGGTTTGGTGTCCTGGGGTGCTCCTCAAGAGCTCCCTAAGGCTCAGAAACCCTTCTGGTTCTGGAAGAAGTCAGGTCTGTGCCTGCTTCTATGTCATGCTTAGTAGGAGTGCTTGAACCAACTAGAAAATTAGCATTATTGACCCCTGGGAGGGAAGTCTCTGTGAGGCAGGGCAAAGCCTTGTGAAGGTGGAGACACCCTGTTTTTTAATTGAAAAATAATTCACTTACTCCTCCAGAGCATGGGGAGGCCCCTCCTGAAGCTATTTTGAGTTAAAGCCAATGCTGAAGCACGAAGTGCCCCGGTCTGCCTGTTTTTAAGTAGGAATTACAAAATGTTGAATTTTTCTGAAATGATTGAGGAAAAAAAATCCTACCAACACACCACCAAGCCCCCCAGGTTATGCAGTGTTACCCTTGGGAGATATTTTCATAACAGAGTTCTGTCAAGATTCCTTGGCTTGGTGGGTTTTGTTTATTCTCCTTTATTGCTTTCCATTCATTTTGGTAGGCAGTGCCACCATTACCATGTTTGTATCAGTTCATGAATAATATTTTATTCCTGCATCCTGTGGGTGAAATACACAATTTCTAATTGTTGTAATAGGAGTTGCTGAGCCCACAACCTTGGAGATCTTCAGTCAAAAGGTGAAGCCCTCTTTTACATTTCTGTAATTTTAACCCCCCACACACTTTAGAGAATCCTGTGAATCCCCTGTTCCTATTTGCAGTGTCCTGCTTCTGTCCCAGCCCTGCTGAGCAGGGCTTTGTGTGACACTGCAGAGCAAGTGACACAGATGCTAGCTGAGCTCAGCAGCATGTGGCTGGCACCCATTAATCTCCTGCTCTCCTGGTGTTTACTCACCAGCCTGCAGTTTGCTGCTGCAGATAGGTGGGGAACATTCTGGGGTTTGAAGCAGCACGCAGAAGTGGAAGCAACCCTGCTGTAGCTGAATTCTGGCTGTCTGTGGAGCTGAAAAGAGGATTTTTGGGCTGCCTGCAGGAAAGGGAGAGCTTGTCCTGCAGTGACCAGCTCACGCATTACTGTAATGCTGGGAACGTGAGAAGAGCCATGGCAGGATGGGGGCACCGAGTCTAATATCTGAGCATGACTGAATGAAAATGAAATTTCAGCGTGTGCCAGCTTGTTGAATTCACTGTGACGGAAACAGGAAGTTTCCAAGAGGAGGTAACTGAGGAGCGTGTTTTAAGGAGAAGAGTGGTGTGTTTAAAGCAGATTATTGATGTAATTTAAAAGAAACAGGGAGTGTGCAGCCTGTGATATTGACATGCTCTGCAGACACACAGATGTGGAGGCAGCATAGTGACTTCCTTCCCAGATCAGTTTCAATCATCATGAAAGGACATTATATAGAAGTTGCCTCTGTATATAGTAAAGCCTTTAAAGGAGAAGCCCTGCTACACACAAGAAATTAAGTTAAACTGTGAGTGTGTAAGGATTCTTCATGTTTAGGTACTGTGCATGGTCTGTGACCAGCTGGCAAACTCTTTTCCTCTGCTCCCAAACAGCCACAAACAAGTGCACAGTGTTTTTTACCATCACTCATGGGATAATTCTAAAATTTCATGTGCATCCCTAACTTCCTGCATATAAGCAAGCATAAACAGGGGTGCTGGAAGTTTAAGGAAATGTCAGGTGGTACAAAAATAATTTGGGTTGTTATTATTATCATTCACTGTCATCAGTTGTTTGGTTTCTTTTGTTCAAGCATAAAGCTGTTTCGCAGTCTTAATAGTTACTAAAATAAAAACAAACATGCCATTATTAAGGTTTGGACTTGAATTAGGTTGCTGAAATCCAGACGTCTTAAAATAGATATCTCACCTGGACATGGTCTGGCAGATCTTTAAGTTTCTAGGTAGTGTGAAGCCTTGTTCTGCACCATGGTAAATATAATACTGATCTTGTTCACTGATTTGCTTGATATTTCATTTAGTGTCAACAAATTCAAATAGGTTGTCTCAAAAAACAATGCTTAAAAAGCCTGTTACATTGAAATTGATTATTATGTGTTAACCAGGTTTAGCTGATGCATGAAATTCAGTGGTGAAATACTGTCAAGTTTCTTCCCTTGCATGAATTTTATTTTAGTACTCAAAACCAGAATACTAGAATAGCAGAAAAAAAATAGCAGAAATTTTAATCTAGTATTTAAAATAGAAGAAACCAGTAGGAGTGAGTCTGTGTTATGGAAGTTGTCTGGCTCAGTGTTCCATGATGATCTACAAATTTAGCAGCACTTGAGGCTCTAAATAGCTTTACAAGCTAATCAGCTTTTCAGTTTCCTGGTTCAAACCAGTCTCTTAAAAAAATCTGTCATGTTTTTGTTTCATGAGAAAATGGCTTTATTTCCTGTGTGTCTTTTAGCATCTCTAAATGATGGTTGATCTTACTCCTGGGTACAGATTAATAATTGTTGGAAATACTTGCTCTGTGTGGTAAGAAAATTGCAGAATAATGAAATTTCAGGGTTAATATTTTCCACAGTAGCAACCCAGATCATTTTCTAAATGGACTTTTGGAGAGAGACGTGGTCCTGTGTTATCAGCAGTCTTTGGGTTTGGTCTCTGATTTGCTACAGTCAACTTTCTGATCAGGCAAAGAGGCACTGACAATCATCCTACTGTGTGTTCCTAGTTTTACTGTCATTTAGAAGGAGGGTGCATGTGGGGAGTTTGGAGGATGTCAGGCAGCACATCCACTTCTGGAGGGCTCCTAGGATGGCACCTCAGGCAGGAACATCCTGAGTCTCTCCTGGTGGGTTTTTGCATGCGTGGTCCCCCCACTCACACATCTCACACAAAGACAGTGCTCCCTGAGACCCGGCACAGTTTAATTTTGTTGTAAACCTGCCCTTTGAGGTTTGTCTGTCCTCTGCAGATGCGTGTGCTTCAGATCTGCTTCAGCTTGTTCTTCACATTTGCACTGAGCTGTGAGTGCATATTGGAACAGAGCAAAATCGTAAGTTTCTTAGCTCTTAAGGGGAAGTCAGGTCTTCTCTAATGTAGCTTTTCTTGTTGTCTTTATCATAGAACTTTAAGCTGTAATAATACATCTATTATATAATATAAAATTAATATTATAGAATATAATCAGTAGTAGTACACATTACATATTGTTCAGTTATATTCACATCAGCTGAGTTTATGAATGTTAAATGCACAGGAAGCATCCCTGGAGAGAGGGTTTCTTATTGCTTGGGGTTTTTTAAAAGACAGGTATTTAAAACCAGGTATATTGATGACTTGAACTACAACAGCATGAATTAAACTGCCTAAAGTAACAACTTTAGGGCTTTTAGAATTTTAGATAGAGGTAGAATACAGGTACAGAAAAAGTAAGTACCTGCTGTCCTCTGAGGATTTTTTTTTCCAGTTCCCTCCTCAGTGGCTGCTGGCAGGGGCAGGAGGCTCTGTTTATAACATATGCAGTGTTGGTGAGTTTCAGTAATGATAATGGGCTTTAGAAATGAAAGAGGCACACGTGGCAAAGTCAGTCATTAGAAATTGCAGCGTAAATTGTTTAGCAATCATTCTGACCACTTCTGCAAAGAAACTTCATCACAACAGGACAACGTAGTGGCGTATATGGTAGCAATGTTTCCTGTAAATATACTAGTTGTCTGAGTAATACACAGGTGCTAACTGGAAACCTGTCTCCTGCTGCTCCATTTCATTAACTTCTTAATATTAAACTTCCAAAAAATTAACTGAGAGCCTAAGGTCTTGAAAAAAATATTGTTTTCTGGGTTGCGTGGGGATTTTTACCTTTCTCTTTAAATGGTGTTGGTTTTCTTAACAACTTAATAGCAGAACTATATATAAGAAGAGTATTTACAAAATAATAGGATATTTCGAAAATTACCTGAGATGGAAAAGGACACAGAAGCACTCAAATTTGTGATCTTTAACTCAGTTATTACAGACTGCTGCAATGAGATGTATATATAGAGTTGGTATCACTGCTGAATTTTTTGCAGTTTTAAGTCTCTGCATGTCTTAGCTGCTTTGTAGCCTCAAATGTGTATGTTTATATATTTATGTATTTATTTGTACATGTGCACACACACGGATGTTGGCTCAGGCTGCATCTCACAGCTCCTTGTGGGCTTAATGGAAAATTAATGGAACTGTGTTTATGCCACAGATCACAGAACTGCATAGCCCTTAGCACATGCTGTCAGGGCAAGTAATGCTGTAACATGCTGTAACAGCTCAAGTGGTATTTTACACTTGAGTGAAATAGCCCATTATTTTTCACAGTAGTTCTCTAAAAGAGCTTTTGCTGCCCACACCTTACGAGCGCTGTTAATTAAAGCTTAATACCAGAACCAGCCATGTAAAGAGGCAACCATTTCCAATCAGGTAGATTAGGTTTTTCCTTGCATTACACAGCTGTAGTGAGGCATCCCTGTAAATTAGAAATGCTGGAATCACAGAACTGATGTCAGCTCTGAGCCTGAGAAGCAGTTCCAGCTCATTCACATGTAAAGATGTGTTAAGCCCAAAAGAGTGTTTGGGTGGCTCTTCAATCCTCTGTTCTAAACTGAGTTCAGAAAGATCACTCAGAAAATATTTACATAAACCCCCCAAAAGGGCTGCCAGGGCTGGAGGTTGCTGGCTCATTTAAGCAGCCTTTGCCACAGAAGGATTTCTTCCTTCTCTCCAGAAGGAATAACTTTGAGCTTTGACTTGAAAGATTGTTACAGACTAAGTCAGTTTCTTCTTTGCTTCCCATTTTCTTGGCTCCCTGAGCAGCATACAAAGCATCAGGTGCCAACTTGTTTATCCTGTCATTAAGTCACCCCTCGTACATACTTTGTCATTCCCACCCCCCTAAATCTGTCCTCAGATCTCTCTATTCCTCTGTTCTGCAGTGTGATGGCCAGAATTGCCCTAGCACTTTACCTAGAGAAGCTCAAGCCAAAAAGGCTGAAAGTTATATTTCACACTGATATTTATGCTGTCACAGTAACAGATTGTTTTCCCCAGACTCCTCTGTCCGTGTTTGGTTTTGGCAAGAGTGTCTCAGCCTGTGGCATTAGAGCCTTTACATATTTTTGTCAGTATTGATGCTGGTTTCGGGTTTTTGTGTTACTGTTTGCATCTGATTGTCTTCAGGAATTGATCTGTTCAAGCTGAAAGCTGACAAACTTCCCTGTTACATTGAGAAAATGTCACCTTGAGTGCTGTGAAAAGTTCCAGTGACCTCCTCTTGTTTATTTTCCTCTTACCATCTAAGCATTTCTATATGGGTTGCTTGGTAAATGCTTTCAGCATCTCCTCTGCTTTTGCAGGTCTCCACCTGGTGCATTGTGCTCCTTTCTGAGGGTGGGCAATGACCCTCCTCAGCCTGGATCTTCTCCATGAATTTCCAGAATGTGTCATTTTAGTTGACAGCAGCTCTCACTATGTTGCATATAGGGTGGTTTCAATGATTTTTAGCTGTCTGTAACCAAGAGCTCTCATGGATTTCTTTCACCTGCTGTTCTTTTTCCAAAGGGCATCCACGTCCAATTCTCTGAGCAGTTAAAATTGTTTTCTTTTGATATTTGCTTGCTTCCTTCTTCTGCAGCTGTGCTTTCCCTTTTAGTAACAGATTCTGCAGTACACACAGTGAAACCAGATAACCAATTTTTGGTAGGTTTTTTGTTTTGTTTTACTAGCCCATTTTTTGGTTTCTGTGGCTGTTCTCTCAACAGTAGCAGGAAGAGTGCCCTATTAGTTTGCCAAGAGGGTTTTCAAGGGTGTTTCTTCTCGTATCAAATTAGATCCCAGGTCTCTTCATCAGCTCTTCCCAGAAAACCATCCTGTAACTCAGGAGCACCTGAAATCCTTTGGCCAGCTCCTGTGCCCATCCTGCCTCTGGGGTGGGCAGGCTGTGACCCCACAGCTGTCACACTGCCTGTCACCAGGGCAGGGTAATTAACAGGGAATCAGTCTTCTTTTAATTGGTGTCACCCTGTAACCTCTCCTCTGTCTTCCAAGACCCTTCTGTGGTGGCTGTGGGAGTCCTATTCAGGGAGCATCTCCAAGTGCTCCCTGCTGGTGGGCTGCCTGTGGTCCTGGGTGTTTTGCTGTGGATTTGCCTCCATTCCCAGCTCTCGGGAGAACTGTGTGTCATCCATACCCAGGGCTGGGATCCCCTCCAGGAGTCATGGCCAGGGCTGGCACAGCATCCTCCAGCACCCATGCCTCTTATGTTGTAGGCAGGATAAAGGGAATCAGCACTGATCACACTTGTTTTTCCCTCTGCTGCTGGCTGTGGCCTCCAGGGAGCCCTGGCAGCCTCAAGGACACCCTGCTCTCCCTGTGCAGCACCTCCTGGCCCAGCCCATCCCTCGCTCTTGGGCATCCCAGCCTTTTGGAGAGGGGGTGTTTGGCCCATGCCACGGTGGGATTCAGGGTGTGCCTGCACGGCACCTCTGCGTCAGGCTGTTGTTGTGCTGGTTGCCTGGCAGCCCTTTAATATTTACCTCCACGCCTGACACACACACAGGCGTCTGCGTGGTTGCTTCGCCCATTCTGCAGCCCAGCTGTGGGGCTGAGAACAGCTGGGCACAGCTGGCAGCAGCAGAGGACCCTGGGGACGGGGGGCACCAGGACAACCCACGGCAAGAGGACAACCCCAGAGCCAGGGTGGCACTGGCCAGGTGAGGTGCTGGACCTCAGCATCCTTCATGGTGGTCATGCTGTGGGGTGGCTGCAGACCCCCCTTGCTTAAGGGCTGGAAGAACAGGGACCACCAGTGCTTCTGGGGGACAGGGGGGAGATGGGGAGGCCTTAAGTACTGTGGGATTTGGGCAGGAAGTGTTGCAAGTGGAGCGGGGTGCTCTGTGGTGATGTGCTGGAGGCAGAGTCACAGTGCACTCCCCACTTCTCCTCCTCTGCCTTCCCAGGACAGGTTTGTGTCCCTGAGTCACCTCCCGGGTGTCCACAGGGCTCGGTGTTCTCTGCAGCCACCGACCAGCAGCCTTCAACTCTTTCCCTCCTTTCAAACCACTCCTCTTCCTCCATGAGCATCTACACTCTTCACCTCTTTGTTTCTGCTGCTCGCTGCCCTCTGGCTGGACAGGGCAGGTGATGTTTTGGGAGGTTTTCACCAATTTCTGCAGGTTGTGGTGGTGCTGCTCTGCTGGGGCTTGGGAAGGAGTTTTTCCATGCATTGTAAGACAGTGTATTGGTAGGAGTTTTCTTAGAGGAGGAAGGGAGAAAGGCTCAGATAAATGTTTTTATTAAACAGACAGGGACTAGGTGACTAATAGGAAGGTGTAGAACAGATACCAACTTGTTAGTCATGTAGAAGGAATTTGGATTAATTTCTTCGAGAAGAAAGAAGGAGAGGGAAAACTATTAAATGAAGAAAAATACTGTGTTGCCTACAGATTACCTGATGGTGGTAGTGGAAATATATCAAGAGTTTATTTAAAATCTTTGTTCTCTGCCCTGGTACAGGAGGCTCCACACATTCCTGTGTACATCTTCACCCACACAAAAGCTGCCATCTTTTAAATAGTCTGTCTATATGTATATGGAAGAAGATACTATTTGCTTATGTTTCTGTAGTGTGACAATTGCAAATTCTCTGTAATATATATTTAAAGTAGTCAAACCTCTCACTATGCTCTGCTGAAATACTCTGGTGGGGAGGACGTCCTGTCATCATCATAGGGTCCATCTAAATTCTGTACAGGTTTTCTATTATTGCTGAGAAATGCTTGTACTGTGAAAAGTTATGGAAATGAGAAAGTTTCCCATGTGTAAGCAAGGAGTTTCCTTAGATATGGCATAGTAATACAGCTTCTGAGTTCATTCAGACAGTGTGGGTTTTCATACAGCAAGTGTCGTGGTAAACGTGAGGAAATATATAGAATAACTGTTCATTTAAATGTGACCCATGAATGTGTTACTGTGACTGAGATGGCAAATCATAGAATACAGCTTTGAGTATATACAAAACATATACAAAACATGGCTTTGAGCAGAGGAATGTGAAGGAGGAATAGAGGAGTGGCATTCCATCTGTATAAAGGATTGATGAGACAACTGGAATATTCATTTCTGGGATGTGAAGTTTGGTGGAATCACAACAGAAGTACAACGTGCTGTTCTTGGATTGACATGACTGAAGTCAGGGAAAAACGACCATGTCCTTTCCAGTGCTTCAAAAGGGGCACATGATATGTAGGAACATTTTTGTGTGTTACCTAGATATTCATTATTCCTTTACATCTCAGCATACTTGAGTTTGCTAGTTTAGTATTACTTATTTTGTATGACACACTAGTCAAACCAAAAGTACATATTTTGTTCAAGTGTGGACAAATCCTGCACAGTAAGTGTTTGTGCTTCATTGTGAGAGCGGGATTTGAGTCTGTCTGGATACTTCATGCAAAATTTGCTATCAGTACCTGTCAGAGGAAAACAATAATGTTTTAAGAAGTTCTGTGGGCATCATCACACTGTCTAAATTCTACATGTATGTATTGTAGAAATACAAAAGGCAAAAGATCTAAAGTGATTAATGTACAGCTGGATAACTAAAGAATTCAGAGTGTTTATGCTTGCTTAAAACAAATGTATAACAAAGGTAAAGTTAGTTATTTTTTTTTCTCTCAAAAGCTGTCTCCCTCTGCGGATGCATCAAAACCAAAAATCATGAAGCCATCTGAAACCAGGGTAAGAATTCCTGAGAAAATCACGTTTGCAGTTAAGCACAGATGTATGAAGCCACGGAGTAACCGTATTTTCCATATTTCTTATTTAGTTTCCTCTGCAGAAAGTGCCTAAAAATGATATTCAGAGGTTTTTATGACAGCAATAAAAGAAAACATTGCTGACAATGTTTTAATTTTAGCTCTGTCACACTTTGTGACATGCACGTAGCTCCCCCCAGTGTCATTGCAGGGTTGTTTACCTGATGGTAATTTCTCACATATTCAACAAATTTGGGGCTTCAGCTTTTTCTGTATCAACAATTGCATCTTCTCGTTAATCTCCTGTCTTCCTCTGTCTGACAGCTCCCTTGCCTTTGTCCTTTACGCCTGTTCTGTCTTGTTTTATGACTAGAACTTCCTTAGTGTCAGGGCTGTGTCATCAGTCATGTACTTTATTTGTTAGAAGAGAGTAACAATCCTCCCTGACGTCTCTGTTGCCTAACAGAGGTTACCTGTGTTGTTTAAACAAATGATTAATGACTCCCCCCTCTTTCGTTTTCCACAATCATAACAGTGAGACCAACAAAGACACTGAATACCAAAGCAGAACCAGCAGGGACTTGCATGGCAGTCAAGGTTAGGGCTGCCTGCACCTTGTGTAAATGCCAATAAAGGGATGCTTGGAGTGGTGAGCATGGAAGAGGCCCCTGCAGGTCCTCAGGCAGAGCCAGCTCTGCAGGTAAATGGCACTGCCAGACACCTGTTGAACATCTACAGGGTACCTGGGAAGCCAGTTCTGATGTTTGCTCACCCTCATTAGGATGATTTTTTCCCATTTATCAAATGGGAAATTTCTTTGCTGTAACATTTGTCTCTGGTTGTTCTGACATGTATTTCCATCAAGCCAGAGCACTTGTGTCCATCTTCTTTTCATTTGAGTTTAGCCTTTACACTCCCCTCAACCTTTTAAAACCCTTTTCCTTCATGCAGACATCTAAGACTGGTACCAGTGAGCTGGATGACAATTAAACCTCTTCCATTTGCGCCCAATCATTACTCATAAATGAGGGTATCTGCACATCTCTGGTTTAATCTTCCCATTACATTTGTGGGCAAACTCATTTGTATCATGTTCATTACTGCTGCAGTTCTCCATATGGTTTAACCCAGTCAGCTATCTGAAAATAGTTATGGTCTTTCTCTACTTGAAATTTAAAATAACTCTCAGAAGAACATGGTAAATGAGCCAAAAATAGAGTAGCAGAGGCATACTTCAGCACTGGAAGACTGGTAAACACAAATCCCTTTGAAACAATGTCCTGCATTTGCATGTGTTAAGATAATTAGTGTTTTCTTTTAATGTCTGTTGCATTATTAATGTCTTTCTCCTGCTGGATTACACAAGTCATTTGCATTTTTGACAGTAGACTTCTTTGAAAAGAAGTGAGGTTGCTGAGTCACTTTTATTTCTAGTCCTAAATTTCTTGCAAATTGACAACTCTTTCCCAATTGCCGTCTGGAACCACGTCTCATTTGCCTTTCCTAGAGTCTCTGTAGTGTGCCACAACTCTTAAACGTGCTCTGGACCCTTCCTTAGCTTTCCTTTCTCTGTGTATCCTGTGTCTCAAATGAACCCTCAGGATTATGTCTCTCTGAGCTGCTGTGGCAGAGGAAGGAATGTGGAACTTCTTGTTCTGTAGGCAGAGCCTGGGTTTAGGTGGGGACTTTGGAGGACCAGGCACCCTGTGGATTTTGCAGGAGGATTAGAGGAGGCAGTTGCCAAAAACACGCTGCCAAAAGCACACCCTGTTCACCTCTCTACCTTTTGCACATGTTTAAAGTGCAACTGCACTGTAAAGTAGGGAGCTTGTGAAAAATTACTATTTTTCTTTTCCGGGCTGTTCTTCAGTTTCCTGAGTCAGCTTAAAACTCCTCCTCTCAGATCCTGGCATGGTGTTGGTGGGAGCAGGTGCTTAAAAGGGAGGTGGAGCAGCTTTTTCTCCACAGGAATTCAATGTACATTGTCAACTGATGCCATGGCTTCATCCTCTGGCTGCTCTTCTTAAAGGATGACTTACTTCCCTCTGAAAGTAAAGTCTCCTACTGAAATTGTCTGACTTGCCTGCTGTTTTTTTGGGTTTTTTTAATTGGATTCGAACTTTGTCATTGCTGAAAGTGTATTTAAATAGAGGTGTCTGTGTGTGTAGGAGCATGCAACTGTTTATGATCATGTGTTTTAATGTGGCCTTACCCTCCTTGTCTGTGTAAGCCTTGAAACAAAGCACTGCCCATGAGTCCATATATTCAGCATTGTCATAGATAAATTTGTAATACGAGCAATTCTGCACACTTTAAAATATATAAAAAGAATAATGAGCAATTCATACCCTACACAAGAGATGCATGAAGTATTTAGTGAAAAAATATTTACAGTATTAAAAAAGAAAGACTTTCAGTTGCTTATAACTGGTTTGGCAGCTTGAGAATTTGTATTTAGTGTCCTGTACAGGGGTTGTTGGGTGTTGGCAGAAATGCAAGTACATGTATTTTATTGTCCTGCAAAAAATAAAAAGGTGTGTTTGGTCTTCTTCTGAAAGGTACATAAGAAAAACCCGAATTTGTGCTCTGACAAAAGGGTGCTTAAAGCCCCAAGCAGCCAGTAGTCCCACAGCAGAAAAAGTCAAACTGTGTTTCTTGAACCTCATCCTTGCATTTCTGTCCCAGTTTTTGCAGTCTTGCTGCTGAAGGACATCTCATACATGACTGATTCTTTACTAGAGATGTTACAGAAGCACATCCAACCTTGTTTAGCTTAAAAAACTTGTGAAAAATTTTGAATGCACTTTCATTACATGGTTATTTAGTGCACAGGTACTCAAACAGATGTTTGTGACTTTGAGTTAGGGGATGGACAAGTGGGAGAATGCAGAGCAGGACCGAATCTGAGAAGTGAAATGTTTTAATCAGGCTGGGGATCAAGAGAAAATATAAAGCAGGGACTGTGGGAAGGGGGTGCTAATCTGAGAGCTTAAGTGATTATTTTGATTATTTAAAACTTATTTTTAACTTTTCCCTCACTTCATTGAAATTTTTGTCCTCCATCAGTGTTTTTCCCTGTTGTGACTTAGCTGTGTGTGGATGTGTGTTCTTCACTGTGGTCTACAGCATCTGAGTTTCAATGCACGTTCAGGATTTCCCAGCCAAGTGTCTGCAGTTCAGTTTGTGGGTGTGAACACTTGCCTAACAACTGGTAAACAAATTGAGGAAATTGCTCTATGTGGTTGGCTAGAAAACAGAAGGTGGATGTGTCTAAATAGTAATGAAAGTTCAGCAGAAAAATGTCCTGGGTCATCTTCTGTAGACTGAGCTTTTGCTGTGAAAGGTTGGGCTGGATGGTCCCTTCTAGAGACCTCTGGTTATCCTAGAATTAAAGCAATCAAAAAGTTTAAATTGCCACCTAATAGTAGGAAAAATATGGTGAGGAGGCTGGCATTTTTGTCTTCCTGTCTTATCAGATACAGCCATTCTTTAATTTTTCAGTGTTAGTTCTTACATGTTTCTGCTAGTAGTAATTTGTTGCTCACTGTCCTTTGAGTTGAGGTGAATCACAGGAATTAATTTTGTGGCATGGCTGCAGAAAATTTTCAGGTGTAAATCCTGGAAGTGCAATCATGTAGTAACTATGCAAGCCAGATTGTCCAGCTCTGTTGTAAAATATGAGCATTGGGAGGTTACAGAGGAGAGAAAAATATGAAATTTCTGTTGTGTGTAATATAAGGATACTAATTGCATATGTCCCACCGTGTGTATGCCCTGTTGAATCTAAGTCATTAATGTTTTTTACCATCAGGACTATGTGTATTTTTATAATTATTCTATTGAAAAAATAATTAACTGTGATTTATTAAGTAATATTTGACATTATTTCAGAATTTGGTAGTGGCCATTTGGGGTTTTTTTTGTCGGTAAATCAAACTGCTCATTATATTTAGTATCTTCTTTCCCAGTCCTTTCAATCCCCACAGTGAGGAGTGCATGTGAGAATGGGTGTTTGTACACATTTGAGTGCTCTTAGATCCCTGGCCTGGCACAGCCTCTGCCAGGAAGTTGTGAACTGCAAGGTGAAAGCCCTGGTTATTAATTACACAG
Organism: Anabacerthia variegaticeps; assembly: GCA_035583185.1. Lineage (NCBI taxonomy): Eukaryota > Metazoa > Chordata > Aves > Passeriformes > Furnariidae > Anabacerthia > Anabacerthia variegaticeps. Next base: position 6,977,516 of record JAWWEW010000088.1, on the reverse strand, counting down.
CGTGTGTGCTCACAAGTGTGAACCTGTCTGACACTGCCTTATATAAGCCAGCCCTCTAGAAATAGTGAGGCATTTTAATCTCTGTCTGAATAGGTGTTGTTTGTATTTCAGGCAGCACCGACAACCAAAGCAGAATCTGAAAAAAACACCCACTCAGCCAAGGTAAGGACTGAACTTTCACCTTTGCAGAGTTGTTGTACTTTGGTCTTTTACTAACTTAGAGGCAAAACTCTTTGCTGTTACTGTGCCACGTGAAACTGCTGTGTGATCAGTAACATACCTGTGCACAGCTGGGAGCTCATGGGTGGGAATGCAGTGCTTGGGGGGAGCAGTCAGGATGCTTTATGAATTCAGAACAGGCAAAGAAGTATTCTTCTAACCATCTTTAAATCTACCTTGTGCTTATTTGAGCTAGCACAGATCATGTTCCAAAGCACTGGGCAGTGAAAAGGGTAAATTATTTCCATTTTTTGTTTTATTACAGCCAACAGACTCTCAAAATAAACAGCTGGCTGAAGAGAAGCAAAATAAACCCAGTGATGTAAGTTGTGTAATTGTTTTCTCTCTTACTTTCTTTTTTAGTGAGGGCATCCTCTGGTATTTTTCTTCTGTCTTTCATGTGAAAAAAAATAAAAATTAAAAAGCAATACAAAGTCAACCATCCATATCTAATTATAATAGTTTGTCTCTACACAGGCAAAAAGCCAAACCTCACCTTCTGTGACAGCAGCTTCTAAACCAAATAATGCAGGAAAAGTAACTACAACTCAAGCTGACCAGCCTCCACAAGCAACCTCCACAGAGACAGAAAAGGTATAGTACAAGCAACAACCAATTCTTATTATTTATGCTATTGAAAGGGTGTTAGAAATCAATATCAAAGTGGATTCTTAAGCTGAACATTGTCAGGTGAGACTCTGCCCCCAAAAATCACCGTGTAGAAAGGCTCAAGGGCTCTCTTTTTGTGTATGACAAACATCCTTGTGCTGCTCTAAAATCTAGAACCTGGAAATGTCACACTTTTTGTCACAAGGGTAATTTCAAAGGGGCCAGTGGAGAAAAAACATGAAGCAAAAGTTCGTGGTAGAGTCAGGGTCTAGATCTTTTCATCTGCGTGTGTCTGGGTGACAAAGCCAGGGTGACACAAAGGGCTCCTGCAGCTCTGCTACAAAACAAAAAAGAGTGTCAGTAATGCAGAAGTCTGCATTTTGTGTAGTGCTGCTCCTGCACCTGACTCCCTGCAGCATTTTTCACCCTACCTGCTTGAGCACCATTTCCTGGATTTAATGGTTTATTGAAAGCTGCCAGGAGTAAATGAAGGCTTTCAGGAGAGACTTGGAAGGGGCCTTGCAGTCTTTCTGCCCTGCAGATTTCTTTTAGTGGCTTAAAATAGCATGCTTTCTTTCCCACAGCAGAATCACTGTTATTCCGGGTGTAGATGAGAAAGACAGTCGATGTGGATGCCTGAGAAGAACATCTCTGTTATATTTTGTTTTGTCTCTAGCATTGCTAACATAGGGCCATGCAATAAGCCATCTCTTGATTTTATTCTTATTTCTCCAGGCTGAGTCTGAGGGGATGTCCACGGTGGCTGGAGCAGCTGCTGCTGGCACAGCTGGTGCGAGTGTGGTGGTTACTGCAGCTGATAAATCAAGTACTGAGGTTGGTAAACACAGCCCAGGCAAATGCTTCCCTTGTCCTGATGTCTCAGAGGGTGTTTCTCTCTCTGACACACTCCAGCTTCAGAAAAAAACCCCAAATGTGTAAATGCTGAATTATTTATACATAGTAGTTATGTATGATAGTGAAGAGCCATCTGAAAGAGTAAGTGATAAACGAGTGGTGTGTCACTCGTATTTTGCCAATTGGGACTTCTTTAGAATCACTTTTGCCACAACTAGCATAAAATTAATTATTCTCTTGTTTTCAGTTGTGTATGCATGTATATAAATACAGATTATCTCGTTACTCAACTGGAGAACAAGTTTAAGAATGTTCTCAATGAAAATTCGGACAAGTGCATGTCCTACTGAAAGAAAGCTTTTGGTTTGGTTTCCAGGAGTCTTCTACATATTCAGTTAATTCAGGATATTGTTTTCCCCCTGTGTACAGCATGGTTACTTCTATAATGGTTTTCTTATTTTGCAGCCTGGTATGGATGAGTCAGCCCTTGATAGCCTAATAGATACCCTGGGTGGACCTGAGGATGATGTGCCTACTACTCCTGTTTACACTGGTCCTGTAGTTACGGTATTCTACACTTCTCATTTTTACTTCTTCGAAGAGCCACCTCCAAACTGTGTCTGCAGTTGCTCAGTACTACACTGATCCAGTCCTTTTCACTGTGATATGCTAAGAGTTAAAACAGAGTGTGCACAGTTACATTTCAATGTTGTTTTCAGTAGTACAGAAATTACAGTTTTTGATCTATTGCAACAGAAAACACTGAAGTGTCAACAAAGTTGTGCTTGCTGCTTCTTGAGCTGACTCCCAAGCATGGTCTGCAATGGATTTGCAAAATGCAGTGATGCAGGGAGATATTAGAGAGTGTAAACAACCTAGGAGATTTCATTTCTCCTGGAGAAAGAGTAAAACATTGGGAATTTGGGGAAGAAAGATCTTTCTGAGTCTGAATGAGAGAGTCACATGAGAAGGGTTAAGATTATTAGCTCAGGGGGGTTCAGTACAGTACTCAGCTTTGACAAAAACCTTGGAATTTATAAATATATGTAAAAATCAGTGAGGGTACAGCAATACATCCTATGGCCTAGCTTAATGCAGAGTGATCTGGGAATGGAGATGCAGAGTTCTGCCTGATGGTGAGCACTGCTGAAGCTGGTCGAGAGGCTGTGCATGATGCCAGATACTCAAAGACATTACATAATCACAGTCCAGGCTTGGCTCTCTGGCAAAGCCAACCCCTGCCTTTCCTTTCCAGAATTTATTTCAGTAAAAAATGGTACACAAACATTAATGTGTGCATTCCTTTCACAGGAGGATGATATACTTTCCAGGTACTTGGAGGAAATGGGTAAGAGGGAAGGTAGTCTCCCTCCGGAGTATGTTAAACTGTTGAAGGTTAGTGAATTAAAAAATACATTCTTCGTGCATGTTTTCTTTCATTATGTATGATTTTGCTTCCCATTTACTACAAAATTAATTCTCATTTTAGAGCAAAGGTCAAGATGGAGTCCCACCAAAAGCAAATGAACAAAATGATGTAAGACTTAATTTTTTTTTTTATATTGGAAGGTGAAAGTAACCCAGGTGAAAATGATCCAATTGTCACTGGATTCCTAGGGAAATGTAAATGTTGCCTCTTTTCCAAAAGTCCCAGGAAGTGGGAGAGGGCTGTGGGTTGTCAGATAACATAGCTACTGATAAAACTAAATAGAACTTGACACAGATGTTTTTAATAAAGCTGTAGAAATTTTTGGGGCACTGAAGTTGAAACAATTCAAGTAAGTACTTACAGAGATATTTGGCTTACTAAGATCAAAGGGGAGAAATAGTAAAATGTGCATGCAGGAGTCTCTTTATAATGTCTCTAGCAAAGACTACTTGGATTTCTACACTGTATTTAAAAAAGTGAATTCTGCCGGCCAGCTTAATTTTGCTGTCTGTAACTTTAACCTATCAAAAAAGAAGCTTTTCCAAAAAATGCATCAACCAGTGAGGAAAATATACTTATTTTTTTGTTATGTCAGGAGCACATGCCAGTGAGGTCATTGTGTAAGTGTGGGGCACCCTCAGATTGTAAACTGAGATTGACAGGGTTGATATTTGAACTTTAATAGTCATAACTTGGTTTGCAATTTTTTACTCAGAAACCAATGACAGAGGATGAACTTGCAGAGGCCCTTTCATCTGACTTTACCTGTAGTACTGCTTCTGCTCAAGAAAAGAAGACAAGTCTGACAGAGGTATTGATAATTCTCCTGCCATTGCAGGCCTTCACTGAGATGAAACATGGCCATTTTTATCTTAATATTTCATTTTAAAGTGATACTGAAAATTTTCCACTTCTTTTTACTTTTGCAAATCTGCCTGTAATTTATCTGTCTCACAGAAGCCAAGTAAGGAAGAAGAAACTGTGCAAGCACAGGCAGCAAGTTCAGTCAAGACCTCAGCTCCTCCTAAGGAGAAGAAAACTAAATCAAATGAGGTATACATAGTCATTGTTTTACTAGTTAACTTGTAATTAAAATTTATGGCCATATGTCCATGTTATGTGTGCCTGATCCCGTAAAGATGCTCATCATTCTCATATTTCAGTTGTAAATTCTCTTTATCATAGAAAGTATAGGAATAGGAAGAATTACCATTGCTCAGACTCCACTGTGACTTAAAGTGGATCAGATCATTTTTCCTTCTGGATTCTTCTGCAGGTTAACTGTGGTTCTTCTGACTAGAGGCAGTAGAGTAGAAAAATT
>JAWWEW010000088.1:6956132-6968014 GCA_035583185.1 Anabacerthia variegaticeps | reverse complement strand
GAAATATAATTCTTGAAAAAATAAATTAAAAACAGGCAGTGAGTCACCTGTACCCCATATGTCTTTTTTTTTGCAGCCTATGAGTGAATCTGATCTCGTTGATGAATTTTCAAAAGACTTTGCCTGCCCTGCACAGCCTGCAGCACAATCCAAACCTTCAAAGCCCAGCAGTGTATCCAAAGTATGTCTTTCTAGTTCACTGAAGATGGTGGCAATGGTAGTTTTCCTAAGACTGGATAGTGCTACTGTTCTTTCAAGAAAAGTATTTTCTTTTCTTTATGTTTTTCCTTCCCTGTTGCCTTTGTTGGAACGTGCTATATTGGCACTCAGCTTTTAATTGAGCAGCTCCTACCTTTAAATCTAAATGTTTTTCTGTCTTGTTTAGTACTGTATTTAAAAAAAAAAAAAAGCCATATAACTGATGCAATTTTTTTGTGTTTCTAAGCATATTCAGTCAAATACAGTGTAATTTTTCTGTTTCAGAAGCCTTCAGATTCTGTGTCTGCAAAAACCACTGAGGATAAAGTAGTCCCTCGTGCCACAGCTTGCACTGTGCAGTCTTCAGCTCCATCAGCCCCATCTTCTGTAAGTAGTGGAGCTACTTCAGCTGCAGCTAAGGCAAAACTTCAGTGTTTCATTTATGGAATGGTAGACCATATTGTCAAGATGCTTATTTTCAGCATTGCATACCCTTCTTCCACAGTGCTGAGCCACAAAGGCTGGGTGGTTTCCAGAAAAACTGAGCTGAATGGGAAGGTCAGTGACCTTCTTCACAGAGGAAGACAAACTGACAGCTCTTGTGGCCCCCTCTAGCTCTTAGTGCTCTAAAAGGGATGCTGTTTGTGAGCCAAACAGGCACTGAAGAAAAAGACAAAAATGTCTTCAGCTGCAGCTGAACTCCAGAGTAAGAATGTTTTTTTGCTGTATCAACACCCATACAGGCTGGCCATGTAGCAGATGAAGCACTGGAAGCCTTGTCCAGCAGCCTAGGAAAGAGGGAGCCTGATCCAGAAGAGAAAAAGCCTGCTGTGGACAAAGTTAAGGTAGAGAAAAAAAATCAGACCTCAAAAAGTAGACAGATGATTCAATTACCTTCAATTACTGTATTTCCTCAGGCTAAAAACAATAGAGACATAATATTTTCACTTTAAAAAAATTACTGTTGAAGCCAGTTCTATCCTCCTTAGGAAGTAGTACTACTATTTCAACACAGAGTACACTTTCTTAATAATTATGACTATTTCAGAACAGTAATTCCCTCAGTTTATAAAAAAACTGCATTTTCTCCCTGTCTTACTGCTGCACCAAAGCAGAGCTAAAATGCACACCAGAGGCAGCACCCAGTATGGTCTTTGTTCTAAAGGAGCTAAATTTATGATGAGTAGCTTAAATTAGGGATGATGCATAAAACTTTGGGGTTTGTCCCTTATCCTGTTGCTTAAATTGGGAATCATAACTAAGTCACTGAAATCCATGTATTCTGAGGGGATGTTGTTCATAGTCACAGTCTGAATGCCCCCAGTGCATTCCAGCTGTGCACCAGATGGAATTGACTGGTGTCAGAAAAGAAAGTCCCTCTGGTGGCTGGAATTCTGTGAAGTGACAGTTCCCAAAGTTGACTTTAGTCCCTTTTCTTAGCTGTCATTTTCCAACATAACTTTGAGGGGGGTGGTCCTTTTCGAGGTGGGCTACAGATTTCTCTGTTCAGCCTTCATTTGCCTGTAGCCCAGATAGCTGTTGGGTGGATTTCCAAAAATGTCAAGAATTAAGACTCAAGACATGTAATGTCGTCCCTTTACTTACCTCTGTTACCTCCACTGAAATAGGTAGAGCCACTTCTGATACACAGAGGAAGAAACAGGCAGAGAAATGAAGGCTTTCTCAAGAGAAAATACTTAAATTTTCAAGAGATTTGTATCCAGTAGTTGGATTGAATGAGACTAATTTGAATCAGTAGGCTGAACAGTAAAAGCTTGCTCATATGCATTTCTGTTGGGATGTAATTAGTTGTTTTTCTTCCTATGATTTCTGTTTTGCCTTCACAGGAGAAAACCAAAAAGGACCAACGCAAAAAACTGGGGGAAGATGAAAAAACAATTCCTCCAGAGTACAGATTAACAGAAGCTAAGGTAATTATTTAATGTGCTGTCTTAGTCTTTCCTTTCACTACTCAGAATATGTGGATGAAACTGAGATTCCATTTTGCTTTGAAATTATGTTTATAGTATCTAGAAAATCCAGTTTGTAGCTCCCAAAAAATCTGACGTGTCATTAGTTGCCTGTATGGGCACACAGGTGGTTTAGATGTAGATGAATAATTCTGCTTGAGATTAGTCTGCTGTAGTCTTTTATTAGCTCTTGGTATTTTAGAACTTAGTAAATTACAGTTGGTTTGAGCTGTTTAAACCCCCCCAATTCTTCAAGGTGGTATTTTTGCAAACATCACCACATGCACTTGACGTAAGTGGATTTCTTAGGTCTAGCCAGGACTTGCACAACATGTACCACAGCTGGGATTTCATTTATCAATTGTTCTATTTCCACGGAAATACAAAATAGAGCAGCTCAGAGTCCCTCACACTGAACCAATTCTCAGCACTCAGGTGTTCTTAGGCTACAGGACCTGGTTTTTTTAAGAGGCACCTGGAGTAACAGCAGTAGGTGCTGGAGGTTACTAGTTAAAACACTTTTGTGTGTGACACTGTCTGTTGCTCATTGAACACTTGTATTGCACAGTCATTCAAGGACTGCTTGGTTTAATGCAAGGGATTTTTCTTTGTAGGGAAAAGATGGAAAACCACTCTTACCAAAACCAGAAAAAAAACCACAGGTAAAAAAGTGAATATTCAGATAATTCTTTCATTCATGAATTACCAAATGTCACTAAGATTACCCAGTATTCAGTTTAAAAATGGACTGTGCTACCTGCTCATTTTTCAAGAGATGAAGAGTCTTAAAGGACTTTTTTTCTTTCCTTTCAATGACAGCCTATGAGTGAAAATGATCTTTTAGAGGGTTTGACAGAAGGATTTTCCTGTTCTCCATCACCATCTGCACCATTACCTACGTCAACTGTACAAAAGGTGAGTGTATTTGATTTCTGAAAATTGCTCTTATTTTCAAGTTGTTTGAATAATCTTGGTATTTTGTAAGTTTCCTTCAAAGTTCATGTAAAGTTTCTTAAATAAAATCCAATAGCTGAAAATCTAAAATACTCTTTTCAACAAACTAATAGAAGGGCAGGAAAAAAAACCTAATTAAAAAAGTTGTCTTTTTATCAGTTGCTTGCATAACTAATGCTTTGCAACTGAATATTTTAAAAGAGTAACTTGAGAATATAGATGGGTTTGGTGAAGTCTTAGTTCTTCTGGAGTCATGTTAAACCTGCCCCTGACTTCAGGTAAGCCAGGGTTTAACCCAGTATTTGAGTGGAGGATAGAATGTGCACAAAGTGAGACGCAGAAGAGCTGCAGAGTGGAGGGGAGTTTCAATGTGAAATAAGTAAAGCTTCTGAGAAAAATAAACTCCTAGAAATAGCCTGTGTGGGCATCATGTTTCCGATGTGGGGAGTTTGATGCATGTTTTCCGCTCTGTGTTCATGATGATGCTGTGTTTTGTTCCAGAAAAAAAAGGCAGGTGGGAAGTCTGCAGGTTCCTCGGATGTGATCTCTGCTGCTACGGTTTCTTCGGTGCACTCAGCAGCTCCTCTGTCTTCTACCTCGGTAAGCAACCTCTTCTCTAGGTCCTTCCCTCCTCACACAAAGTGTGAGTTCCCTTTCCCTTCTTCCTTTTCCCTTCTTCCCTTTCTCCTTTCCTCTTCCCTTCCTCCCTCCCTTTCTTTTTTCTTTCTTTCTTTCTTTCTTTCTTTCTCTTTCTTTCTTTTCTGTCCTTTTCTTTCTTTCTTTCTTTCTTTTCTTTCTTTCTTTCTTTCTCTCTTTCTTTCTTTCTCTCTTTCTTTCTCTTTCCTTTCTTTCTTTCCTTTCTTTCTCTCTTTCTTTCTCTCTTTCCTTCTTTCCTTCTTCTTTCTTTCCTTTTTTCTTTGTTTCTTTCTTTTCCTTCCTTTTCTTTCCTTCCTTCCTTTCCTTTCTTTCTCTCCTTCCTCTCTTCCCCTCTTCCTTTCTCCCCTTCTCCCCTTCTTTCCTTTTTCTCTCTTTCTCTCCTTTCTTTCCTTCTCTCCTTCCCTTTTCTTTCCCCTGTATTCCCCACCTTCCTACTGTCTTTCCCTTTTTCCCTCTCCTTTCCTTTCCCACTTAGGTAATGAGAACATTTAAAACAGTCCCAGCACAGCCATGACCACAGTGCCCAAATCATCAGTGACGCCTATAAAAGGAGAAGTCCAAGGTTAATGCAGGAACAGGCAGTGCCTCGACCCCCTCTGAATACCAAGGGAACCTCCCTTCCTGGCGTTTATTGTAATGTTGCTCACTCATCCTCCATTTTGATCCCTGCAGAGGGATGCTCCAGTAATGTTTCCAGCCTAATAAAGCTCCACCCAGCTGTGTTTCAGTTGGTTTTATGGCCTTTTTTTCTTGACCGGGTTTTGAATAAAACTGATGCTTGCAAAACAAATGGCAGCTACCAAACAACCCTTATTTTATAGATCTGTTCTCATTGCAGCAGTTAGGCTTATGTATAACAAAAGAAAGCCATTAAAATAAATCCCATAAACCCTTCTTGTAATTATGTTTTCTGTAGGTCTGAATATTCTGTGGGTTTTTTCCCCAGCTGTTGCTACATTGCAATTACAAAGGGAGAGCTCTTTGTTCATTGAAGTTGACAGTTCATTAGTCAGTACTTATATTAGCTTGATGAATTAAATTATTTTTGCAGCAGATTTGCACTGACAAATGTGTTTATGCTTTGTTAGGGAGCAAAAGAGATGGATGATGCCTTGGATCTCCTGTCTGATTCCCTGGGACAGAGGGAACCTGACCCTGATGAGAATAAACCAGTTGTGGATAAAGTAAAGGTAACAAAAGACATTTTGAAACTTGAGCAGTTTGGGAGGGGAGAGTATGTGCCATGAGATTTTAGAACTAAGAGTAAGGTTACTAGAAAAAACTTCCTATTCTTAGTTGTCCCACATGTAAGCATATCAAACACTCTTCAGTCACCTGGATTACTCGTATGTTTTGTGGAAAATGTTGACTTGGTTAATATACTTTAACCACTTGGAGGCAAGTGTTGAAGTGTTTCAGGAAATTTGAAACTATTTGATGATTTCAGTGCCTTTTATTATCATTATTCTCATTATTTTTCATGTGTCTTCTTGTGCCTCCATTTTTAAAATTCATTTTTCTGGCCAGATGTTTCATCAAGCTTTGGCTTTTATAACCACAAATACCTAAGGTAAAGAGCATTATTGGGGGAAAACAAAACCACCTTCACTTCATAGTGAAATCAATATATGCTTTTTTCCCCAGTAGTTTTAAAAGTTTAAAGTCCAAAAGGGCATCTGTGCTAGGTTTAAGAAGCCCTCAGACTTATTCTTTGCTAACATTTCTGACATGAGTATTAAAGTTTTTAAAAAACTAAATGTTTTCAGGAAAAGGCTAAATCTGAACATAGAGACAAACTTGGAGAGAGAGATGATACTATCCCACCTGACTATCAAAAACTTCTGGAGTCGGATGGTCAGGTAAGGATAAGCTTTATTAGTTTTTATTTGCAACACTGGAAATTTAAGGGTGTGAGCCAGTTTGTCCTCTTTGGAATTACAAGATGAGTAAGTGAGTGTCTGTACTGTATTCATGTATTAGGGTTAAACATGGAAATCTCCTGTAGTCAAAATAGCTCTAGCCTTGCATGCATGTAAGTCCAAAGGAAAAAAAAAAAAAGGAAGAAAAAGTTTTGTTCTTGCTTTGGTCTTTTTGTTTGTTGGTTTGTTTGTTTTTTAATTGATCAGTCTGAACAAATAAATCACTTTGAACTACCCAGTAACAATTAGTGTCCTGGTAGCCAAAGTGACAAGCCATGAAAGTACAGCATGAACTGGCTGTGAATATACATGGTAGGAGAAATACAGAAATCTGTTGAGAATGGTGCAGCTTTCTTTATAGCCTGTGAATAGCCAATGCTGTGTGTAAATACTTGTGTCTTAAAACTAACCTGACCAGTTCAAAATTAAGATGTGCTCTCTCTTCTTCCCAAGAGTAAACCAGCAAAGCCAACAGCAAAGGATGACATGAAACAGAAAGGACAAAAGGTAACATTTATGATGGTTTTTATTGAGGATTTTTTAAATATATATGAATTACATTTATTCTGTGTTTGTTTCATGCTGTGGGCTCTGATTTTTTTTCACAGTAGTGTCAGTGTAAGCTTAAGGTGTGATTCATTGCAAATACTCATAAATGCTTGTGAATGCAGTAGGTAATAGTGACAGTGTGGGTATTAAAAACTTTTGTGAGCAGTAACTCTTTGCAATAAATATAGGTTTTTTTGTACAACTGCACTGTGAATGTTCAGGTCCAGTACTCAAAGAAATGGTGCCTCTTGGAAACCTCAAATAGATGCCTCTGTAACACATGTGTAGAGTTCAGGTGTGTCTTTTGTTAAGAAAGGGATAATTAAAGCAGATATAAATTCCTGAAGCATGAATTTGACTGTGGGAAGTATTGCATGTTGTGTGACTTCAGAATTAAAACTGTTGCAGAAGCCCAGAGATGACAGTGCAGCTATTGATGCCTTATCAGATGACTTTGATACTTGTGCAAAGGCTCCTGCTACACCACAGCAGTCAAAGGTAGGACATTTTTTGCTAATAACTTGTAAAATAAGCAGTTTTTCATGCCTCATTTTATTTTGCAGCAGCTCAATTTAGGTTTACAGGAGCCCTGTCTGGGTACAGGGATTGTCTTACTTCTGCAGTGGAAATTTGATGCATTTTGCTGTGCACTAAGATATGTGTTAGAAGGAACATTTGTGTTGTTTAGAGTCTTTTAGAGAGCTAAGACAGGCTTGGAGGGGTAAGTTGAGCAGAAAAATGTGGGTTTTGTCCAGATTAGAGTGTCCACAAATTGTAGAGAGACAGAGAAACCTTCAACAATGATAGCATGCACCACCTAGCAATGGTTGTAGGCTGGAGTGGAGAAAGAGCTCAAGAGGGTTTTTTAAAGAGGAATGCTGGGATCAGGGAACAGTTTTAGATATGTTGAGGAAAACAGTAGATCTGTCAAGACAAATTGCAGAAGGAGTGGCCTGGAGAGCTCTTGCACTGAGAAATGGAGCATTTATTTGACATACCATCCTCTTAAGCAGAGCCAACAAACAGCTTTCAGACTTTTCCCAGCAAAGTCCTGCATGTACAAGGCAACTAGCAGTAGAACCTGCATAAATCTGGGGGTCAACAATATGAGGATGGTGCTCGATAAAGGATGGTTGTGGGGGAAAAAAGCGTGAAGAAGGGGGCTGACATTTGGTCTATGTGTGAGAAGAACCACCTTCAGATGTACTTTTGGCTTGCTCTTAAACCTGGCATTTGTTGCCTTCAGCTTGGACAGAGGGATAGATCCTGGCAGAGGAGCCCTGTGATGTGTTCTAGCCCATTCCCTGGTCCTTCACCTGCAGGCAGAGGGAATGGTTCACTTTTTTTATTGATTACAGTTTTTGTGCTCTGCTGTCCCTCCCTGTTTCCTGCTGCAGTGACCTACTGCTTCCTCTTGAGGAGAAAGAATTAACAAAGCTTGAATTTACCAGATCTTTGAACAAACCAGTGTAATAGTAATCAGAAATTAAATCCCTTGGTCAGACAGAGCGGTGGAAGCATAACCAAGTGAAATTCTACACCATCTTCCTTAAGCTTACACTGCAGGGCACCCACTCACCAAGAATTAGGAGTTTGTCCATTTTTATTGTTGGATATGAGTAGCTGTGCTTTCATGCTCTATTCTCTTTGTAACTGTAATTATTTTTTTTCTCTGGAGTGTAGGACAAAAGTGGAAAGGAAAGCAGGACGACTAAACCAACCTCAAAGGACAAAGGAAAACCCAGAGACCCTAAAACGGTATAAATACAGCTATTGTAGCGTGGACAGTCATGGTTACCAGGCACTGTAAACACAGAAGATGGGCAGTTGAAGTTTAGATTCATATCACATTTCTGTTACTCTGGGGAGAATTTTACATCAATAGGTCAAACTTGATTCATTTTTGTAGACATGCACATAAGTCTGCTGTCTGTTTGAAGGCAAATTGGCAATAAACACGGCCAAAAAATATATATATCTTTCAGAGAGTGTGGTCTTCTGCAGTGCATGCTCTACAGGCTTCTCCTTTCCAGATCTGCTAATCTAAGAGTCCCACTTCACATCCCTGTAGCTGCCTCCAGTGGGATCCCCATCACTTCTCTCTTTCCTTGACAGTTTTGAGCAACAGCATTTCAAAAGGGATTAGAAAGTAACTCTTGCAGCCACACTCAATTATTATTATCATAACTTATTTTTTAAATGAATGAAGATCTGCATACATTCACAAATAAGTATGCAGAATGAATTTGGTGGGGAAAGGCAAGCAGCTGTTTCTATGTTCAAAAAAAGGGAAAAAATGGGGGGGAAGAAAAGATGAAAAGGGTTGTGCTTGGCTTTTGCCATCCAGAAATACAGAAAAAGGATTCAGGCAAGGGTGAAAGTTCTCCCATCATGTTGTATGGAGGTAGATGCCTGAATCAGATGGTTACATCTGCTCTGGAAATCTTAATTTCCATTTGTCCAGTGATGAGATTTGTCACTGTTATTATGAAATCACCACAGCTGCCTTTTGTGTAACAACAGAACTGACTTAAAAATCTGGATATAAAACTGGGAGGTATCTTTAACTGCTCTTGAGGAGGATGTTCTGAGCTGTGACCTGATCACTCATGTGGGTGAAAGGGTAGTGAGAACAGGGAATAACGAGGTCAGGCACAGCTCCCTGTGTCTGAGAGCAATGGTGCAAAGGTGAAAATATTTGTACACAACAGAAGTTACAAATACTGTTGCTAAATTCTCTGTATTTCAGGTGCAGATCATATTTATGTCTGAACTGTGGTTCTGATGAGTGTCTGTCGCTGTTTAATTTCAGATTTTTATTCTCACTGCCTTATTCTCTCTTTAGGCAAAGGGACAGTCCTCCAGCAGCAAATCTGAGAAGCAGAAAACAAGCTAAACGTTAACATTACCAGGTGAGATTTCTTCTTCTCTGGGCTACCACAAAGACAACTCACATTCATGCTAAATAAGCCCAGATTTATGTTGTGAGTTTTATGTCCAGGTCACAGAAAATGAGCGCTCTGACTTTTCTTTTGGTTTTCTTTCCCCCAGGATCCTGGCACATCACATAAAACATCTTCTTTCTGTGGGTGGATAGTTTGCTGAAGAACAAAAGCTGATGCTGAAAGCACATGGTTATTCTGGGTGGTTTTGTACAGTGATACTCGCTGGACTTTTTTAATCTTTTCTTTTTTTCCCAGTAGTTGACTCAGGTGGTTTGTTTCTTTCCCTTAGCCTTTCATTTTAGAGTCATATAATCTGCCTTTCTTGTAATTTCCTTCAGTGTTCAGAAGGAAAGAATGCTTCTATTTGCAAGAAATATATTCCATCAATGAAGAGCAATGCCAAAAAAAAATTTTCTGCAGATTTTTGCACATAATCTCCACACAGTGCCTGTAAATCTCTGAAGAGTTTGTATGTGCTAGCATTTTTAACATTGCAGTGAATGCATTAAGTGTTCTGGAATATAGTGAGCTTTAGTTATCCTCAGCTGGGCTGTGCAGGCTTTGCTCAGGACAGATCCTGGTAGGAAACCACAGGTCAGCTGTGGGTGGCTAAAGGCTGAGAAACTGGGGATTAGCTGCTTCATCCAGCACATCTGCTAATAAAGCAGGTATTTGGGATGCTGCCTTAACTGTAGTTAAAATACACTAGGACAGGAATTTATTCTTTTTTTTCCCCAGTTGTATCTGTACTGTTTTATCATAATTTCGGGAGTCTCCTGGACTGAACAAACACAAATCCTGGTGTAACATCCCAGAAAGGGAAATCAAGAAGGGGCACAAGCCTTGGCAGAGATCAAAGAGATCAAAGTCCAGGTCCACAGGCAGACTCTTCTTTTGTTGGGTGGTTGTTTTTTTTTTTTAATCCTATTTTGCACTGTTTCTAGTCCTCCTGTTCCTCGCACTGCTGCAGGGAATGCAGCAATGGGGCTGAAGTAAATGCTGCAGGGAACAAAGTCACATTCCCCTGCCCTGCGAGTGAACAGGCACGGGCAGGGCAGGCAGCTCTCACGGGTCTGCTGCAGCCAGGGCTGTCACCACCAGGGCTGTTTCCCTCTGTGTCCCTCCCCTGCAGAACATCCTTCTGCACATCCTTGCATGTGTTAGGGCTCCACTCGACAGCTCCCGGAGGGAGGTCACGCCAAGGCTTGAACTGGCACCAAAACCTGGCTCTGGGATGTGGCCCTGGGGGCAGAGACAGCCTGGAGACTGAAGCTGGGGATATTTAGACTCGTGACTGTGCTTGAAGTCTGCACCGTGCCACACTAATAAAAGTTTTTAAGGATGCACTGTGTTGTTTCCTAGCTTTTCATTTATCTCTGCTGGTATCTAATAGGCTACTGTAGGGCAAAAGAAACCCTAGAAATAATAATAAAACCACCCCCTCCCCCAAACACCAGTATATTAAAATTGAAAATTCAAAATGCCCTGCAGAATACATGTTGGTGATGCTCTGTGAAGGCCTTCACAAACTGATCGAGGTCCTGCTATAGTTTTTGCCTCCTTGCCTTTGGATTTCAAAGCTGTACCTCAGTCAGCTAGGACCAGATATAACTTGTGAGCTCCCACTGTGTAAATGGAGCAGCTGAAAGATTAAGACTTAAGCCCAGAGTTTCGGGAAATGAAGGGATTACTTTGCTGAGAAAATTCCAGTTAGAATTTATGTTGGAATGTGCAGTGCACAAATGGGTAACCATTGCCCTTGGGGAACAAGTGGGTTTTGACTTGAGGGCAGGTGTGATCTCCAGGTGAGAGAAGAGCAAAGAACAGTCAAAATCCTGGGATCAATTCCAGATTATGCATTTTTCCCAAAGACTTTACATTTTTTAGGGCTTCTGGCTCCTTTGGTATCTCCATGGGGAAACAGAGGCAGGTTGGAACCTCAGAGGAAATAAAACACCAGGGCCTCATGTCAAGGGCATGGTTGCAACAGCAAAGAAATCAAGTGCATTGAAGCACATGTGGCCATTAGTTGATTTCCCCCTCCCCTTTTTTTAAAGTTTACTACAGACCTAAAAGCTTTCTTCAGGTAAACAGAGAAGGCTATTTACAACTGCCTTTAAAAAAAAAATAGAGATTTCACCAAAAAACCCACCTCCAGAATTTCAACTTTGCTTTCTTAACAAGTCACCACCAAGCACATGATACCTTTTTTCTTGGAATAATTACCTTCCAGTTCTTATAATTACCCTGCAGGTGAGATATGGAGACCTTAAAGGACTGGCTGTCCCCTTAAATTACACTGCCATGTAATGTGGGGCCAAGGCTGGCCCTGCCCCGTGGATTCCCTGGAGCCAGCACCAATACCAGGCTCCTGCTTCCCACTCCCTGCATCATCCCATCCCTGCTGCCAGTGGCAGGAACACCAGGATCCTGACACGGCTGGCCCATGTGTGGCACCACCAGAAACCCCCCAGGAGGTTGTGGCAAAAAAACAGCTTTGCTAAGGAAGCCTTTTGGGGCTGAAAACGGGTTTTTCTGTGGACGACAAGTTCTCATGGACTGTTTTTGGTGTAAATCCATGCTCATAACGTCCAGGCTAGGCAGGAAAGGAGAAGTATAAAGGGGATTATCTGCTGTAGGTGTGGGGCAGTGCCAGCTGGGTGAGAAGTGATGTGCCCAGGGGGAAGCAA
>JAWWEW010000088.1:6897204-6909075 GCA_035583185.1 Anabacerthia variegaticeps | reverse complement strand
AGGGATCCAGAGGCAGCCACAGCTTCTCTGCCAAACCTGTGCCAGGGCCTGCCCACCCTCACAGGGAAGAATTCCTTCCTAATACCTAATCTAAACCTGCTTCTTTCAGTTTACAGCCATTTCCCCTTGTCCTATCCCTATGTGCCCTTGTCAAAAGTCCCTCTCTGGCTCTCCTCTGAGCCCCCTTTAGGTTCTGTAGGGCTGCTGTAAGGTCTGCCCATAACCTTCTCTTCTCCAGGCTGAACCACCCCCAAATCACTGAGCCTGTCTTCATGTGACATGCCTATATAAAAACTTTGTATTAAATAGCTATGTTATGTTCACAAATCCAGTAATAAATTTTGTTTACCTTGTTTTCCCCTTGGTAGCTGGCATTATTTTGATTTTTTTTTTAGAGTTAATGAGTAGTCTATGGATATCTATCCAAGAAATGTTTGATCACTTTGTTCTTTACCTCCATTCAAGGCATAAAGCAAAATTGTCTTATTTTCTAACACTGTTTGCTCAGAGCTTAGAAATAAAATTAATTTTGTGCTTACAAGAACATTAAGGGGATGGTTCTTGTTTGCGGAAATGCACAAGTCTTTTAACTTTTTTCAAAAGGACTAAGTACTTATGGTTTCATTCTAATCTGTGAAAAGGAGTTTTAAGATCACTTTTTGTTTTTCCTGTGGAATTCTTCAGAACTTCAGAAATGGACGATATCCTCTGCAGTAATAGTACAGAGATTTTGGCATTTACTTGTTTAACACATCGACTCTGACACTGTGCTCCTATAGGATGTCATCCTGATTAAATTCTTCAGTTTACCTGTGAACTTCCACTGCTGTAAGCATGTCTCATCCTCTTGACACGTTTCTAAAGGGGGAACTGTTAAATCCCATTTGTAAGTGGCAAAGTAGAGTCAGGGACCAAGTGATTTCCTATAGGTGGCAGAATGATACGGGAATAGGGAGCAAAAGAATTAGGAATGGTCCTTCCTAAGCACATGAGGCAAATCTTCACCAATTACTGTTGATAACACTCTTGTCCAGGATGGAAGTAATATTTCATAGATAAGAAGTTACAAAATAAGTAAAAAAATTAGTATAAATGTAACATGGCCACTTGCTGCAGCTGCTTGCTTTCTCCTTGAGCTTACTTACTAAGAGGTTTATGTCAGTGTTCTGCCAGTGACCATGTCTCTTTGTTATGACACAGGTATCTCTTTCCAAAGTTTACTCTGTGCTGGACTGAATTTGTAGAACTCAAGGTGCATGTGCCCTGTGAAACCCTTCAGTATGTTGAAGCCAACTATGGCCCAGACTGGAAGGTTCCTGTGAAGACATGGGACTGGAAGAGCTCACCATCCAACGTGCAGGACAATGGTGTCTGGCCTGTCGATGAGTGGGACGATGTCATCCAAATCTACTGACCCCTGACTGCTAACAGAGCGGGCCTGCTGCCCTCAGAATTGTCCATTGGTGATTCTCCGTTGCCCAAAGGCATCAACATCCCTTCCTTTCATCACTTCTCATGTGTTTCTGAGGGAGATAATCACCTTCTTTTTGCTTAACAGGTATTTTTTCACCTTCACCATGTGTTTTCCAGGTGGTTACAGGAGAAGATGAAGGGAAGCTGAAGAGAAGGGAAGCTGAAAGAAAAGCTGCACAAAGGGAACAGAGAGGAAATGTTGCAGTAACCTTATGGGCAGTTGACTGTTTCAGTGTAAACAGTGGCCAGGTGGCTTAGACTTTCCTGAGGTCATCAAAACCTTCAAACTGTTCACTCCTCAAGCTTCAGAGAGGGTTAAGATGGAAAAATCTCAGATAAGTTCCTCTTTTTTCAAAGGAGATCCTGTGAATACTCAAATTGTAAACACTAGAGTTACAAGTACCTCAAATGAGCTTGATTTGAGACTGATACATCCCTACCATGTGCAAGAGGTTGCTCTCGGGAGTGGAGTGTTTCTATTGCACAGAACCTCTGTGGCCAAGCTGCTTTACATGTAGGAGGTAATGGTGTAATACT
Organism: Anabacerthia variegaticeps; assembly: GCA_035583185.1. NCBI lineage: Eukaryota > Metazoa > Chordata > Aves > Passeriformes > Furnariidae > Anabacerthia > Anabacerthia variegaticeps. The sequence continues at coordinate 6,907,065 of JAWWEW010000088.1, read as the reverse complement.
AAATGAATGGAAGGAGAAACTGTCCACGTTGGATGTCTTCCAATCTGCTTTTTTTCTTATTTAAGAATGTGAAGGTGCATGCTGCTGGGATGTCTTTCCCATGAAAAAATGTAAAATTACTGTTTTGAGGTCCTGTTGTTCTCCCTGTGAAAGTTTTGGCTGGGTTTCAGAAAATTGCAGCTATCCCCACTTTCTTGGAAGTCGATAGGAATGGGGGTTGTTCACAGTCTTCTGTTTCACTTGGGCTCACAGAACAGGGAACTCTGAGAACTGCAGATCTTCCCTCCCAGTGCCAGCAGAAGAGTGTGCAAATACCAACTGCTTCATCAAATTTGCAGCAGCATAACTGGAAGTGAAGTGTCAGTGTAACATGAGGCTTTGGATGGGAAGAAAGTGGAAGCCTGACAGCTCTCTTCAGCTTCTGATTGTGCTTTTGGTCTTCATGAAGTGGGCTTTCTTCAGTAACTTGGACGGGATCCCCACTTTCAAAGGACTGTGTGTCCAAGTTAGTTCCAGCCTTGCTGTGCAGGGGATGACAAGGGCACTAGAGCTGCTTGTGAGTTACAACTGTAGCACATGGTGCAGACCCAGGAGTACTGGTGAACCAGTGCCAAGGTACTGGATGGAACTCATGTTTACTTGCAACAAACCTGCATCTGTTCATCTGCAGTTTCCAGCCATGTTCTGCATGTGTCCAGTTCTGGAGAGGTGGCACAGCCAGGCCATGTGACAGTTTTACTGCTGCATCATTCCAGGTGCACTCTGAGGCTTCCCTGCTGTTGTCCTGGAGTATGCTGCATGCTTTTTCCTGCCAATCCACTGAGCTTCAGTTTCTCCTGCCACTGGAGAGCCCAGAGTGAATCATTCAGCTTCTGGCAGCAACCTGTCACGCTGGCTGTTCAGTTGGTATGGTAACTTTGTTAACTTTGCTTAATTAACAGGAAGGAGATGTAAAATCCTGCTAACTCAGTAAAGTAAACATTACATCATAAAAGGGATGATTTCTCAGGTAGAATTTTTTGTATTTTTTTTCTTTAAAGTGAAAAAGCCAGTGTTCTCACAGTTTTCATGTTCATAACTGTTTTCGTGAACTTCTTTGTTTAATAACATGCAAAAAGGCTGTAAGTTTTTCAAATGTGATAGATGTCTAAGAATGAAAGAAGAGATGCTGTCAGAAAATTATAATCCTGTCAAATTTTTGACTTTGTATTTGTAGGTGAAAAGATTAATGGAAAAAAAAATGCATGTCCCTGAAAGGGAGGATGTCTTGAATTGTTGATTATACCTGTAAGGTTTCTTCAGGTTAAAATATTTCGTCTTCAGAAGATACAAGTGTGTATTTAACACTGATTAAAAGAAGAAGAGTTTAATTTGCAACACAAGATGCTGTTACATCCTTTGTTTTGTCATCTTGGGCAGCATTTAACACACTTTATTGCAATTACGGTGACAAAACGCAGAGAGAAAAATTTTGAACTGTTTCTTACACCTGACTGTCTGTCTTGAGCTTTTATTTTTTTAATAAAGATACTTGGACACAACAAGAATACTTGGAATTAGGCAGATGCCCATATGTAGGAGAAGGGATCCTTCAGCTGCACAGGTTGCAGTTCTGCATGTTTCCTGTCATGCTTTGTGCAGTACCTTGACCACAGATGATCTGCTTGGACATAGGTTGACTCCCAAGGAGTGGTGTAAACATCATGGAACTGCTGCTGTTCCAAAGTTTGAGGCTGCAGCCTTACCATTCCCATAGAAGCAGTCAGATCTAGGCATGTTTCCTTTTGGGTTCTTCTGAATTGCCTCGTCTGAAATATATTCTTAATTCTCTGTTACCTTCTTAAGTTACAAAGTGCCTTAATTTCAAAAGTGTTCTGCAGAGGAGGGCAATTTCTAAATTCTCTTAGTGGTCTTTAACAACAACACATAAAGTCCCTTGACTTTCCTGCAGCAAACAAAGGCATGTCAGGTGTGTGCAGCTGTTAAAGAGGAAAATGTTCAAAGATCCAGAATAACCAACTGAAAGACTGAAGAAATAGCATGAAAGGGACCCTAGAAGGCCATTTTCAAAAGTCATAAAGAATGGTTGCAAAAAGGAAGGGGTGTGTGTGCTCCCTTTCTGTGGTTGGTAAGAAATAAAATAAATGGGAAGAATGCAAATTGATCCACCTGTGTAGAAACTGGGATATTTTACTTGTGGAAATGTGTAAAACCTTTGACTCTGGGCATCTCTGAGAACACATCAGACAATTATCAGTCAAAAGTGACTGTAGTTAAGCATGGGCTGTAGTTAATCCTATCTTCCAGCTGGGGGGAGTTCCTATTTCCCATGATTTGGTAGTAGTTTTCCAAAACTTTTTGCTTTTACAAAATGGAAATTGGAATCATCATTTGTATATGAGTTTAGGAAAGGTCCTATTTCTAGACTCATACTCTATACTAGAGCTGATACGGGGAATGATAGTGAATTGCCACTGCTTTGTGGTTGAGGTTTTCTCTGCTGTCAAAATGAAAAAAAAGCAGCTGATCTCGTTATGCCCTTTCTCTTGAAACAGAGTCTGGGAGATGCTGGTTAGTTTCATCCTTTGCTCCTTTAAAATTCTCTAGCCTCATCATAAGTCTAGAGTCTGTCAGCCCAAGAGAAAACCAGTCTCTGCTTTGCACTGTCAGTTGGAATTGTGTGTTTTGCACAGATGAATGAGATGTTAAATGAGTAACATCTGTGTGAAAATACAGATACCTCCCTGCCAAGGACTAGCTTGCCACAGTGACTTTCAAGAAGTTGGTTCTGTCCTGTATTACTCATTGTTTGAATTCTCTTGAGTGCAAGAAATTCAGGGGCAGCTACTTCACTCTTTACAGATTTCACAGAATATTCTGAGTTGGAAGGGACCCACAAGGATCTTAGGCTTGTTTTCTCTCTCTTCACGTGTTTCTGTCATACTGTGTGCTGCAGAACAGAACACAGGAACTTGAGAAACCATGTGCAAGCACATCAAAGCCTGTCTGGCACTTCTGTTCAATGATCTACATCGGCTCTTTTGGTAAAGTGGCACTAGCAGCCCATTTACATCAGCAGATAATCTTGTTTAATACTGTTAGATTTCCTAATGGTGAGTTCTCTCTGAGGCCAGTTTTGTGCATAAATATTGCATTGATTTGGGCTACAGCAGAGCACATGAGTTATGAGCTGAATGAGTCTCACCAAACCCAGTTCACTGCTCTGATTCAGGGAGGTGGATGACAGCTTTGCCCCTGAAAAAAAAAAAAAAGGGAAAATGAAAGTTTTGTCCTTAAAGGAGAGAAACTAACACTGTTGTGGTTGGGCCTGTTGTCCTGAGATAAATCTTTCCTACAGCTTGAAGGAGAAGTCAGATATTTTGCCAGGAATATACTAGGTGAAAAATAGCATGCCTGGTGCTTTGCAGGTAGGACTGTGTATTCATAACACTCCTCTTCTGGCCCTAAAACCTCTGAATACCTCCTTTTGACATAGGAGTAATTAGCTTGAATGATAGTGGGTATCAGGTATAGTGGGTAAAATACCTGTATTTTAGTCTGCAAGAGCATGTCTGACAGTGCAGTGATGTGCACCTGTACTGATATCAGTTCTGATAGAGAAAGCAATTAAAGCTGTGGTTGGTAACATGCTGAACCCACAGAATGATGTTGGGACCAAGGGAAACCTGGTGGGATGTAGGAAATGGTGCTAGCACCTGCAAGGAAGAGTGAAATGGGTTATGAAAAGTTATGGGTTGGAGATGCTCATTGCAGGCAGGCTGGACTAGAATGTCCTCCAAAGGTCTCTTCCAACCCAAACCATTCTGTGTATTTCAGTGTAGGATCAGCCCTGGCCTCACCTTGGGTTGGGAGTGTATGAAACCACCTAAGGAAATGTTGAAAGAACTGGGGTTGCTGGTGCTGAGAAGGATGTGGAAAATATAATATCCCACTTGATTGGTTCATAAAGACGGTTAGATTTCACCAAGGAAGATCAGAGTGGGCTGTAGGGAACGTTTGTGGTATTTAAGGACAGGAATAGTTTGGGGAAGGGTTGTATTATTTCTACACCTGGAGGCCTTCAGGAATGTGTTTGGTTGGTAAATGGAATAAACCACGTGATTGCATGTCTTCTTGTCATTACCTGGAAAGTGTTTGGTAATGTTTGGGATTGTTTTGACCCAGGTGCAGGAGGCACCTGGTACAAGCTACCTTGTTGAACCTCATGAGGCTGGCATGGGCTCACCTCTCAGGCCTGTCAGGGTAGTTCTGATGGCATCCCTCCCCTCTGGATTATCAAACACAGCATTTAGCTGGTGTTACCTTCAAATTAGCTGGGGATGCAGTCAATCTCATTGTCTGTGTCCCTGACAAAGATGTTAAGTAATACTGATCCTGGAGCCTGGGCGTGGTGAGCTGGCTGGTGACATTGGTACCCCAATATAAGCAGCAAGGGACTCTTGGTCACATTCCATCCCTTTGGGATGTTCCTAGTCCATCTGCCACGGTCTCCTTGTGGGACTTCTTGAGGTCCCCATCAGCCCCTTTCCCCAGCCTGGTGAGGTACCTTGGCACGGCAGCAGGAATCAGCTACTCCTCCCACCTTGGTCTCATGTGCAAACTTGAAATTCTGTCAGCAGCTCCCACCTGGCAGGGCACGGCCCATGGGTTTTCCTTCTCTTCCCAAATCAGTTCAAGGAAGTTTTGTGATGACTTTGATGTGATTTTGGTTTAGGCCCTGAGTGCGGACTTGTACCTTGGAGTGCCAAAATTATGCCCTTTGGGTGGTCACGTTGCTACAGTCTCTGCTTTTCCCCAGCTCAGCCATTCTGTTCTTTCCACTTCAAAACCACAATAAGCCAAGTGGCTCTTCTTGACATAAAGCAAATAATTACAGCACCTTTACCCAGCCACTTGCTGTCAGAAAAGTCAAAACTCTTGAGTAAAGCAGCTTCCACAAGGAACTGCTGTTGAACTGCGTGGCCTTTCTCCTTGAGCTGCCACCAGCCCTTGTTTATCACTGCCACTGTCCAGAGTAGCATCTCATAAGCCTCGTGGGGCAGCAGGAGCATTTTCTGTTGAAATATCTGTGTGTTTACTCTTTGGGTGCTTGTAATCATCGCACATTTTCAGCATTCAGGCTCGGTTGCCTGTTGGTAACAACCTTTCCAGCTGCACCGAAAGAGGGATTTCTGAACAAACACAGAAAGGGAGAGAAGATTAAACAGGTGACAGCCGGTAAAGACAAGAGCCAGGCCAGGCTGTTGGTTTTTGTTTTGGGGTCCTTTTTTAATTAGTTTTATTTTGGGAAGCCAAGATATATTTGTGTCATGAGGGAGGGGGCCCTCCGTGGCTGACCAGACGTGGTGCCTTATTCCCTGGACAAACCTTTTATTTATTGCCCTGGTTTCAGCTGGGACAGAGTTAGTTTTCTTCTCAGTAGCTGGTGCAGTGCTGTTGGATTCAGTATGAGAAGTACTCACCCTAAATCAAGGACTTCTGTTTCACAGGCTGTGCCAGTGGGCAGGTGTATAAGAAGCTGTCAGGGAGCATTGCCCAGACAGGTGAGCTGAACAACCCAAGTGCTTCAGGGAACATCATGCTCTGTATATAAACTGGGGGGAGTTAATTAACAGTTATTAAACTGTTCTCTCAACCCAATGAGTTTTACAGCCGCTCAATCTCCTCCCAAACATAAAGAAAACAGTATAAAGGTAAGTTGGGGATAGTGGTAAAGCGAGAGAAGACCTCCACTGAAACTGATCCATGGGCTAAGTCCATCTTCTCCCCCCTCACAGGGATGCCTTGGGTGAGAATTATGCTCAACACTGCTTTTAGGACTAGAGTTTGTGCTTGTGCTTACCTCATTAGTAGATTGCTTCGTATCAGAGCTTCTCCTTGCTTAATATGTGTATCAGTGGATTGCTTTAAAACATATTTTTGCAGTAGGCACTATCACCAACAACCTCCAAACCTTATTAACCTGTCACAATTTGTATTAATAAAGGTGTTATTCCGTGTTCTGTGAACTGTTAAAGAGAATAAAATTAATCCTTGCCGTTGCCACCAGCACAGATTATACCCCTCCATCCTGCCAGGTAAGGGGATGCAGTGGGTTCTTGTGCATTATTTGGAAGAAAATGAGGCATTTTTATCTTGGAGCAAGCCTTCTCAGCCCCAGGATGTGACTTCCTCTGCAGCAGCAAAGTGCAGCCTCCACTTCTCTATGAGGCCCCCACCCTGTGCTTTGAAAGAAAAGCATTTCTGTGACCCATAATCCTGGCACAGACAGGGAACAGATGCTGGCAGGGTGTTCTTGGGTGCTGTATTGCTCTGTGAGCCTAATAAATACATGTAAGACACCTGGAAACACAGGGACACCACCAGTGAAGGAGCTGGGGGCCCATCTCCATCAGACTGCCCGTACCCATCCGTGGTGACTTCCCTGCACTGCTGATGCCTTCAGCACCTGGCTGCTTGCTGCAGCAACTTCCCCAGGTTAATGATGCCTCTGTAATTCATTCATTGCTTGATCAGAAAAATAATTTGTTCCTTCTTGCAGAGATCAGAGTGTTGGCTGAGGTCAATGTGCTGAGACCATCGAGGTCCCTTCATTACTGGTCTTTTACAGCAATTTTACTGCAGGCAGCTAATGAAGTCAGCCAATTAATCTGCTGCCCCTCAGCCTTCCTCAGACCTGCCTTTCACTGGAGTTCAGTAGAGTTGTTCTGACCTGTAAATAATGGTGCACAATATCTGCTGTGAGAAACCAAAGGGAGGGCCCAGAAAATATCATTATTTGTTCCTGTTTTGACCACTAAATCCTCCAGTCCCTCCCAGTATCACTTCTGAACCTCTCTGAGTGTCAACCAGTCCTTACTAATACCTCACCTGGCAGGCTGACATGAAGCTGGGCTGAAACTCGGAGGTGGATACTTTGGATTTTGGCCAGAGTGGTGACCAGACTGCCACATTTCCCATTTCACTTCTTGAAACAAGGGGTTTCAGCACTGAAGTCATAACAGGCTTTGTCACTGGGGCCACACAAGCCCAGATTTCACCTACAAATGGGCCTGAAAAGGAGGAACCTGTTTGAAATGGGGCTAATGCAACTTTTGTGCGTGGTCACTGGTGCACATGCAGAGGGCTGGGGTCCTTAAAAGGTGTGAATGAGACAGAGTTGCCCTTACTTGTAGTACTAATTGTTGCATTGCTGCACGACATTATCAAGCAGTAAAGTAGAAATGCAAAACCCTACCAAAATGCTTTCTGCCCTGCTAAGGTCCTCCTACCAAGAAACCCTAAAAAAGGTGTATGCAGCTGTAAACAACAGGCTATACACATTAAATGACTTTAATTAGGCTGTCAAAACATGGAAGACCTTGTCTTGTCACTAGTTTGCATTTGTGTGACTGCCTTTCCCTGGAACCCATCATCCCGGGTGGGCTGGAGAGGAACTTCATCAGAATGACTGTGAGATACCTGAATAATGCCTGGGGTCTGTGCAGAAAGGGACATCTACATCCTGGAAAGGCAGCAATATCCAAACAGGGTGGCCCAGGTGCAGAGAAAAAAAGGCAGGGAAAGGGGGAGCACCAGAGGGTGCTCCAATAGTTTTCTATTACTCATCAGGGCTGTTTTACAGCAGAATGCCTGACGAAGGCCAGTTTGAAAAGGGAAGAGAGATGCCAGGGTTTTGGGAACCCCTCATGTTAGGGGACCTTGCTTTTTTTTTCTGGGGAGAGAGGAAAACATGAAGTAGAGGGAAACAGGTAAAAACTCCTCCTTCCTGATCTGATTCCTGGTTGGTACCAAGGGCTGGTACCAGCCCAGCTGCTGGTTTACATCCAAAGGGTCAACTCCAAGCCACCAACCAGGTGGGAATTGCTGCCCTCCCACAGTCCTGTGGATCAGGACAAGGCTCCAGCAGTGACCAGTTCCAGCTGGGAGGTTTCAAGCCATTCTTCCTTGTCCTCCCCAGCCCTCCCCCACTGCTTCTTGTCCCTGGTCCATGTTCCATCCTGGAGACCTGGGATATGAGCAGGCACCTTAATTTATAGGGGCGGGGGGGAAATGTCAGTGGTGTCGGGCATAGGGGTGTGAGTGGAAATGAGTTGTGCTGATAAGCCTCCCGACTGTATTTTATTTTACTGAGGCTCTTAACAAACAATCTTTATGAAATGCAAACCTGGCTTATCAGGCTAATGCAGATTGTCTGAAACCCTTATCTCCATGGGCCAGTTAGCTGGAGTGATTCCCTTTTCACAGGGAATAGAGAATGAAGAGCTGCACACCAGCCTACCCCCCCTCCCTCCGATCACTGCCATTTACTGGCAGTGAACCGAAGGGCTCTGATTTCCAAACTCATAAATAACGCAGGGCCTCAGAGCTGAGCTGTCCTGTGTCTCCAAACAGTTGTTCAGCTGCACAGAGAGACGGAATCAGCCCGCAAGAGGCTTGGGGGCAGGGCTGGAAAGGGGAAAAAGGGAACAGCCCCTGGTTTGTTGCACCTTTCTGAGAAGAACAGTCCATATTTAAGCCAACATCTAATGCTAGGGCAGCAAAATATCCTCACACACACAGATGCATCCCTCCCTCTAAACAGCGACCTGGCCCCTGACATCTGAATGTGTCTCCTTGGTGTGGTTTTTGCTCCTCAGCTTAGCCTGCTGTCGGCTGGGGAGAAGATGCTGATATTTGTATGTTGGAGATTTATGGTGAGAAATGTGCCCACTGCTCAGAAGAAGGTTTTCTCTTCATGCTGTTCGTGTTGTACATGTATTTTCTGCACCTCATGTGGGTCGAGTTTGTGTGCCCGGGGAATGGATGGCAGCTAAATAGCTCTGCTGCTTATTTTGGGGACAGAAGCATGGAAAAAGAGCTAATAGCAGCTGTGAGGAAATGTTTTTGTTCTGGCTGCCGAGCTCTGGGGAATATATATAAAAGTCCATCCCTGGGAACACTCAGTGAAGCAAACAGATGCTGCTGTTGTCTCTGTGTCTGTGATCTGTGGAAATGTTCACCTTTGCTGGGACACCATGAGATGCCAGATGATCTACACCAGGTCCTAACCCTTCAGTTGTGAAATACAAAACTGTACTGAAGTGACAAGAGAAGAAGGGGCCCGACTTTTATCCACCAATATGTGCAAGTTCCTTTCCCATCTTTTTTGCCTCTTTCCATTTTGAATGTCTTCCTGGTCAGGAGACAAGGGTCTAGATTGAGCATTGACGAGGTGCAAGGGGACCTCACCAAGCCACAGCTGTACAAAGAAATAAGGCTCTGAGGGAAACAAGCTTCCCACAGCACATGGCACAGAGAAATGCTCATGTAGTTGCTGTTGTTTCCTCATCCCTCTTGGCATCTGGGCAGATGCCAGTATGAAGGATTAGTTTAGCAACAGATATTATTATCTCTCTCAAAGCAGGGGAGCTTGTGTATCCCAGGATGCAGTTTATCCCTTCCCATTGATGCTAGCTAACTCATAAATCCAGGAATATGAATTACACCAAAGCACGGAGATGTCTTGGTGACACCCCTGCCATGCAGAGGAGAAAAGAAATACCTCCTCTTGGACACCTTTGCTGGACACTCTGCATCCCAGAGGTGCAACTCCTGTCCAGCATGGCAATTCAGCCAGCTGCTGGAAAGGGTTATTGCTTTCAGGTAGCTCTAAGGTTTGAACCTTGGCCTCTGTGCCACATACAGTGAAAGGGCAGTTCTCTGTGTTGCAGCTTCTCCTAAAAAAACCCCAGAAAACAACCCACCAGTGGTGATGATTTTGCATGCGCTGTCAGCACACACAATGTCTCCTCCTTGGCTGCTTCTCAGCCTTTGTTCTGCTACTTTTTACCCAAAAGT